>CM068307.1:21831611-22431611 GCA_034768735.1 Schistosoma mekongi | reverse complement strand
CTTCAGCTAGAATGTCTGAATTCGCTACATTTTAATCAAAAATGCCTGATTATTAGATTAGAATGAAGTTGAATATAGTCAAAAAGCTATCTTTATAATCATATAATTATGGATTTAACTAAATGTCATTGTTCGACATGGCTAATTTTCCTAATGAAATTACAACGGATAGTGTCCTGATTTCATGATTTAAGTTAATTAGTGAAACTAACATTTACATCTCAATACGTAAATACCGTATTGAAGCAACGGATAATTAGTATCCAGATATGAAAACATTGTTATATCATTAATCTCTTACTGAATGTTTTTATTGAACTAAGTATATATGCACACATCATCCAAACAAGTTCATGTATATTTTAATCTTCTATGTACTTAAAGAATTTACAAAACTTAGTAAGTTAGCATGCTACATATTTCAAGTTAGGGTTCCCCAATATTTTAGTGAATGCTTCATATGTTCAAACAAACTACCTGATAACATAAGAAAGAGCTATGTCATCAATTAATGTATGTTCATTAAAATAATTACATTCTAAATGTAATTAGTTGAATATATTTTATACTAACACGATTTAGAGCAGAACTAAAATTTGCTGAGGGACCTGAGATGGCCAACGAGAATCAGTGGTAATTGTATCAAGGTCGCTCGCTTATTCTGCTTCAAACTACTTACATTGGATCAGTTGATTAGAATTTTTTATGAGGACATTATTATTACTAATGAACAAGCTGTTGGATTACTTCATACAGAGTTGACTTGTGTTTGTAGACTGAATATGACTTAAGCACCATCCACAGTTACGCGAGATGGAGTTGTCTTCCGATCCGATGGTTGCAAGCAGAAGAAATCAATAAGAACAGGCAGCTTCTTTAGCCAGTGTAGACTGACACATAGGCAAACTTGCATGCTGGTTGTATTGTGGGTAATGCAGTTGCCTGTTTCTCTTGTATCACCACTTGTAAATGAAAGCAAAGTATCAGTAATGCAGTGATATCAACATTGTAAAGTCATCTGCTCAGGAATGATGCTACTTTTAAATTTGTCGCTAGGAGGCGTCGGAAAAGTTGTGAAAATAGATAAAACAGCCATCAGAAAGTGAAAAAAATAATAAAGGGAGATGCCTGAGGACTGAATGAGTAATTAATAATTACTTGGATCTCATTGACAGGTTCTTGGCATTTACGACAGTACATGGGGAAAAATGCATTCCTAGTATGTCCCGGATCAAACTACAGGAACCATAATATCAATAGTTCAGATGTACGTCCTTCCATGAACTGCGATTTATACAGACTACTAGTGCTCATTTCTGCCTCTTTGAAGACTTGAATGCATTCACCGTGTCGTAGTTCATGAAGGACGTTTTGTGGATCCAATTGCTAGTGTTCACACACAAAACATCTAAGGATATTAGTAAGGTTTGAAAGAGTTTCTGAGATCTTATAAGGGTTTTAGTAACAACACGATTCGGAGTTAAATGGATGAGATTTTATAATGTTCATGTTATGAATTTAAAACTAATCAACCCGTCACCAACCTTCAAAAGTTCATAAATCATGTAAAAATCTTGTATCCTGCGTAACTTTCTTAAACTTTCTTATTATTTTTTAGAATATATTATCGTCTTATGTACAACTTTGTTCACATTGATTAAAAACGTTCTCATGGTCATCTTTTGTAGTACAGGTTTTCCAGTAAAGTTTAGTTTCACCCGATTTAGTGTGCACGTTACTTATGTGAATCGACTTTTTAAAGGTATTAAGTCCCGAAGTCATAACAGTTCTTTATAACCGTCTGCTGTATAAAATCGGTCATCATTAGTAAGTGTCTTGTTGACAATTACACAACGAGATGAAACTATGTGTTCAAGACCCTTCTTTCCATGCTAACCTGTAATTTATGAACACTGTCATCTGAACGGTAGCAATTTTAACGTTGAAATCTACAACTATGTTGGATAATTCTTAAACAAACAAAAATTATAAGGTTTATGTGAAAGTGCTTTTTTATTCCGACGTTAAATCTCAATATGTCTTTCACACTTTACTGATTATTTTGATCACTTTAACAACTGTCTCTGAACTCTTAAAACATCCTATTTCTATGAATATTCTATGAAAATAGTTTATACTACTAGCCTTTGTCCTGCTCTGTTAATTACGCTATGGACTTATAAGTTTTCGTCGTTCAAAGGCATGCAACATGACAACAAAGATAGTATTTAAATGGTGAACGATAATCACAATTTATGTCTATAAAGCACTTTGTTACATAATTTACAGATTGATAGATTATGACAGTCGAAGTTATTCGAAGTTAGTCTATATTGATTGTAAATATACTTAAAAGTATTTCTTAGAAATTGTTGACAAGCATAAACTTGTCATATGATTTTAATGTAAAACTTTGAAAACTCAACTGTAAACAATGTTTTTTTTTTAGGTAAACAAAATAACAAACTTATTAGTCTGCATTGATTGTTGAGGAATGGAAGGCTACAATTATAGTTGTATGACTTTGAATTTTAAGAGGTTATTAAATATACCTTCGTAACTAAGTATAAAATTCGATTAGTTTGTTTTTAAAATTCAATATTGTAGTCACAGAAAATTGTAGATTTACTGATATGGATGATATTGAGAATACAATTTTATGTACTTCATATTGAGAATAATTATAATTTCCATACATACTAGTTGTATATTCATTTTTACCACAAATTTATAACTTTCATTTATATCTTTATATTTATGAATTGAAATATTAACAAATGCCAAATGAATCATTTAGATTACTTGTATATACATTTGTGAATGTTAATTGAATAAAATCAAATTGTTAATAACCAAATGATCAGTATACAATATACTGACTTGAATAGATCAACAATTTTGTTTATTTATATTTACCACAGATTGATCTTGATTAAGTATCATTAAAACAATACTAAAGGTTACTAAGTAGTTGTTTCGATTTAGTACAAGACACCTTAACTGTGTTTACTGACTACTAAAACCAATCTATTATTTACAATTAGGGGGGGGTTTGTGGAGATAGTTAACTGTTAATTTTGATATCACGAATTGATCTGAATCAGACAGCTTTTGATCACCTGGAAGCACCAGACAGCTGTTTTGCCCTAGTATGCGACTCCCCAGCAGTGCGCATCCACGACCCTATCGGGGATCGAACCCAGGACCCTCTGGCTCGTCGGCGAACGTTTTACCGTTGGACCACTGAGTTGGCTCCTAACGGTTGATATTTCCAGTCTAGTTAATTCGCGATACGTTGCTCGACAGCTAACTATCTCCACAAACCCCCCTAATTGTAACTAATATCAGCTCACTAGTGACTAGCTCCTTGAGGTGATTCCTGGAGTTCTAGTGTAAAAACGTGACCGGTGGAGTTCAACTGAATCGGATATGAGGCAGTAACCCACCGAAGGCGTGGATGTGGTTGAGCAAAGTATCGTGAATTGATTGAATTGGAAATATCAACCGTCAAGGGGCAACTCAGTTGTCCAATGGCAAGGCTTTCGCCGCGGAGCTAGAGGGCCCTGGGTTCGATCCCCGGTTGGGTCGTGGATGCGCACTGCTGGGGAGTTTCATACTAGGACAGATCAATTCGTGATATCAAAATTAACAATCTATTATTAATAAAAACGAAAAAAAAAAGATTAAACCCAATTCGCATAATAAAACCCATTCAGAATAGTAACTCTAATCGTTTTCTTGAACACTGACTTTAAGTTATTTTAAAAATTATAGTTAGAAGTCTTGATTGATGGACTCTAAACATGTTAAGGTGTAATAATTATTACCATTGCCACTGATTGATTGTCTTGCTATATTACTTGTTAAGTGAAGTGGAAATCCTACCAGTGGACGCAGGTCAGGTTTTGCTGATGGCCAAGTAACGTCAAGATCCTGGGTTCGTTGCCCTGTAAAAAGTTCTATACTATGATTTTCAGTGGTGTTCAAAAGAGATTAACCAGTGAGATATAAAAGAATACATTAAAAGCTAGTCTTCATGATATCATATCAGCCTGATGTGTAGAAGCAACATGAAGTACATACAAGTATCTGGCTGAAGACTACGTAATGAACTATGTAATAAATTGAACAAGAAAGAGTAAAGTGGAGTGGAATCAAATTTATCCTGTATTTACAAGCTTGACTACAATAATTATAACGTAAAGAAAAATGACTAATTGTATTAGCAACATTCATATCTTGAAATGAGAAAGGTTATGGCTGTATGTATGTTGGTCAGGTCAATTCATCACAGTTTTATAATCTAAAGTTGGTTAAGGTAGAAGCAGATAATAAAACAATTAATTTTTATACTTATTACTAAAGATTTTTTGACCCCAACAGCAAATGTGACTTTCCTCTAAACGCTTCTGACTTTGATTGATTTTTGGTATACAATTACCAATCAGATAAATTATTGAAAGTTATTGATTTATACCCCCCTTTATAATAAAGTTTTGAGCCATTTGCAACCATGAAAATACTTTTGTTCTTTTTGCATTAGGTGTTTACAAACATGAAAAATACGTATTCCTAGATTATCTATCAGGATAATTGTTTATCTTCTACACGTGGGGCTGAATTAATTAGTTTTACAGTTGGTAAATAATTGAAGTAATTTTTCTTTTAGTATTTATGACGCCATCAGGAATGTAGACAACATTGGTTCTAGCTTTTTGGTTTTCGCAATTCTATAAACTGTTTTGTAAACTGTGGATTATCATTGCTTTAAAGTAACAAGCAAGTTAAGTTTATTATATGTAATAAAATAATATACCATAGATTTATTCGGTTCAGAATAAACAATTATTGAGTAGATTACTTTTATCGGAATTTGGTAATATCCCTTACTTTTCAAAAGTTTAATTTAATTTCTGATGACTGACTGTTATAGATTGAACATTTATCAAGCTGATAATCAGTTTACATCTAAAAAATACAATTCAAGCTATCTAACCAAGATACACAATACAGTATTAACTACTTAATAAATACCTACTTCACTATACCTAGTAAAATAAGTACCATTTGAAAGTGTAGTTAGGTATTTATGTTAAATTTTATTAGGTATTAAATAATTTTAACTATTTAATTTGATTTCATGATATTAATGCATATTCAGTGAACTTTATACTACAGAAAGTATTTCAAGTAATTTTTTTTCTTAATAAAATGTTTCTATTGAACTTACTACTGACAAATTTGAATAGTTATATGATTTTCCTCCAACAGTAGTTTGTAAGTTAGTTGAAGTAACAATTTTGCATACCAACATAAAAATCAATATTAACGGTACACAAAATTTTAGAATGAAACGTGTTGTAAAATACATTTGTTGGTTGGTGATTTCTTCTATATTTGACGATAAACTGTGTATACCTATGAAAAACATTGAATAGATGTTTTACTCATCAGTATGCTGAGATTAATTTTATCTAAATTGCTTGTTTTAACCATATCATACTTTTCTAAACTGGAGGATTTACAGTAATGAAAATTTAATTCGATAGATTGTTAAGCTGTCTTGTATTACTATTGACCTGATTAGTAGAAAAATACAATAGGCAAATAACCATTGAATATGTTTTCCTGAAACTATGGTGTTGATGATATTTCTCAGTACATTAGCAAGTATGCTTCTGTTGTGATGCAAATTAGTCTAAGCATTATTAGAAGCTTTCTTAAATTTATTTTTAGTGTTATGTTTGATTTAAAAGCTATTTTTAGTGTTCCGATCAATTTTCCTATGCAAGAATTATAAGTAAGCATTGTCAAAATTGTAAAGTTGTTACAATTCAGTCTTCAAATCTTCATCTTTACGACTCACTTGAGTTTTAGTAGGTTTAGCATACTTTGATTATCTTGCTTCAATAAACTGATGTTTTTTTTATGGTTTTTCTGTGTGTACATCTCGTATTTGTCACCAAACATACATCATCTTCAACATTAACTAACAACGTCACAGATGAAAAATTCGGATTTTAAGCTGATTGTATATTTTATGATAGTATATATAAAACTGTATTAGGCATTAACAATCTAGCAAAAACTATGTTTTGTCCAACCATTTATCATAAAAAGTTTAAAACATTTGAGTAAATTGATTAGTTTCTCAAACGTTCTTCAGTAATAAACAAATAACTAATTAGATTCATTACCCAATCGGTTAATATGGTCGCTGAAGTAAGCAACTTATCAATCCATCGTTTTTCTATTGAAATAGGTTGACTCTAAGTAACATGTTCTGCAAGCATTAACTGTTGTTTTTCAATACTCTGAGAGATGAAGGATATCTTGCAATGAAAAAAAATATTTAGCCATATCCTAATGTAAATCAGTTTTACGTTCATATTTTCATACTAAATACTTGGTAAAAATGTATCTTTGATGAAAAGTCATTTGAAAAAAACATTCAGCAAGCATTCGAAAGTGCAGGTAACAAGTACAGACTAATAATAGAGCATACTGGTTCTGTTACAGGATGGAATCACTTTGAAATTTGATCACTAACATGGATAACCTATTTCAAAACGTGAAAGCTAGGTAGTAAGAGTAAGCCACTTAACATTAATTTATCAGGCTTAACTTATAAAGCTCTTGCTGAAAATATTTACCAAAGAAACCAAACTAGATCGAAAAGCAACACTTTGGATGATATTATGAAAATGTAAACTATGACAAATGTTTTAGTGATATCCGTATTAACAGATGTGTAAAGTTTAAAAATGATTATTAACATACCGTAAACGTAAACGATCGCGAAACATTGAAATAAAGATACAAGAAGAAGCGAAGTACTGCAAGCATAATGATCTAGATAATGTACTAAATAATATCCACCCTATAAAACAAAAAGGAATATAGTAGTGGGTAATTATCGAATAATTCTGTTTATTGAATATGTACAAAATATTGCATCCATTTTAAAAAATTGCGACTTCGGTATTCTAGATTCTTGTGAAACCATTTTGTTATCGTCCTATCTACCCAATACAATCATAAACGCAACCCATTCCCACATAGTTACAATAGTCTTTCTAAAGTACCTAAATCGTAATTGTTGTAACTTAGGGAACCAGTCAGTAAATTATCGAGCACGTTTTGTTTAATAACTACGGTTTCTACGATATGTGGCTTACTTCATCAATTAAATTTGATGTACTCATAACTTGAATATAAACAGTAGTAAAAAATTTATCATTAAGAATTCTGACAACTTTATGCTCAGACGTTATATTAAAAATAAAGTTGTCACCAAATGGTTATGTAAAGTACATTATATTATATGAAGTAACCTAAGGAAACTGACTCTTCAAACTAATGAATGATTTCTAGACGGACACGACCTCCATGTCAATTAATCTATTCTTTGAATTTATTAAAGAATTTATGTGCAATAAGTGCGTTGTAAATAATAGAGCATTCATATATATAAAGGCATGACGACAATTTATCAATGTTATTAGGATATATGCTTTCTGGAAAGTTTTCACTGGTGTTTCATATTTCGTTGTAATTTTTAGTAAAGTTCCAAGGCCCAAACCTGTATATATATATATATATATATATATATATATATAACTTTATCCCTTCGGAAAGGCTACTAGTCATGCAATCCTTTGGCTTAATGGATGGCTGGTTGTTGGTTAAGGAAAGTTTCATTAGTTTCGTGTCACTGTACTAGCAACAATGTTAGAATTCATGTATATTTACTAGAAAAATCTTAAAACAGGACATATTGGATGTTATAGATTCAATGCCTAGCCACAGTATGACTTTAACAATGTAAAATTAATATAATCGTATATAATTAATCGTATTTAGATATATGTTATATTCACACGGAATTCTAATATTAAAGATAATTAAATCAGACCAAATTGTCAACAATTTTAATAACCTTGTCTCATGTGGTGCCAATAAAAATGATTACATAATCAATTGTTTATATTAACGATCAACAGTATATTGACACAATGCAATCTGGTTTGTGTACAGTTATTATTCTAATAATTTTAAATCATTTGCTTATTCTTTTTTCTCACTAAGACAATTTCAGTTGTTGTCCACTAATTTAATCTATAACAAGATTAATTTATTCACGGAGTGAGAATATTTACGTATGCTACTTGAGTCACCTTATTTGAAAAAAAAATAATTTACATATCTCTTAAATAAATAAAGCTGTACGAGCAGAGTATTTATTGAAATTCTACTAAATTCTTATTGATTGTGTTATGTTTTCCAGTCAGATTAAACAGACGCTTGGGTTCGTATTGACTTAATACGGTTCGCGATACGATTTCTAGGATAGCCGAACTATGTGTCTGATCCATCCTATTCTCGATACGATTAATGCGAACGCTACCTAAGATACTTGTACTTCCATCGGATACCACAACTTGTTTCTTTCCAGGGACAGTTATTCCAAAAGACTAGATTTGTAGGAAGATTCGTATTGTGGAGCAAAAACGGAGATGAAACTGGCGAAAAATATTTACATAAATTCATCGATTTTTGTATCAATAAACTCCCAGTGATTATTCATCAAGTGAAGTCATCAACATTTTATTATGACAATTAGTGTTCTCGAACTTTACTCAGGAGTAGGACTGACACTGAAATTAAATTAATGAGGTGATAGTTTACAGCCAGGCTTGCAATGAATCAATACAACTTCTCTCGCTTGATTAAATCAAGCATTGTATTTTTGGGGATTCCTAATCCCCAAAAGATTGAGAACAATTTCGGTTAATTTGATGATTAAGTTAGTGATCTGACATATTATCGACGTACTTTGACTTATATTTAAACGAATTCTCTTCTGATCTTTTGAATGCGTACAGAATCTATGATTAGTAAACTTGACGCATGGAGTATTTATGTTCTAGTTAACGGATGAAGTTAACTACTTAGATATTTCATCCAGTAACTTAATCCATTTAATAAATAATAATATAAATAATCAGTATGTTTGCCTTTAATTAAAGTGATAAGTAGGCATAAAATTATTCAGGTATATGTAGACATCTATATGAATATTTACAGATTATATACTTACCTGGCATATGGTTGGTATGGAAATTATGAGTGAACTCAATAGAAAAGCAGTTACTAATCCAAGTCTAAAGTACTTTTTCGAGTTAAGGTTGAAAATTGTACATTCATCACAAACTGCTGTCAGGAATGATTCAGTTGCACCAATCTAAAATTTTAAAAAATATAAACTTAAGTGATTCTTTAAGGTATTATTGTTTTATGAGAATAGATATTATCAAGAGTTCATCGATCAGTAGGAATTGAAACAGTAAAGCAGAGATTTGCTAATAAGTACACTAATTTCTTCGGCCTACGTACCAGTGTGTTATGAAGAATCTAATTAAACGCTCACTCGGATGAGATAAAATGTCTGCTTTAGAACATTAGAGTTTACACATTTTATGCCCAGGAGAATAAACAATTTTCAGAGGTTACTTGTATCGTTAATAGGGAGTAAAAGATGTAATCTGTTTGTAATTCATTTATTCTTATTAAACTCTAATTCCACAAAGAATATGAATAATGAATGAAATGTTTATGATGTACAAAGAATATTTTGCATAGTTAATCCATCTTTTATTGTTTTAATGAATGGTTACCTCTCAAACAGTGGATACTTTAATCTATTCCACCATTTTAGAGTGTATTTGTCAACTTGAAGAAAGCTAATAAATTGATTGTATTGCCAAGTATCTTAGAATACAAATTAGCTAGGATCTCACTGCTCTGGTTGAAAATGTTAAACAAAACTAGTCTCTGTTCCTTGACTTGTCATGCTCTATTCCTAATCGTCATTCAGTAGGATTTCCTTTGTGGCTCTTACATACAGGAACCCACGGAGATTTGGGATGTCAGTATGATATCTATAGCTAGATTTCATATCATATAATTTAAGTGATCAATATCACAATAAAGTATTTTTATGAGCTTTATTTTACTTCGTATTTATAAAATTTGCATAATGTTATAATTGTCTTTTAACCGTTTTCGTCATGAAAATTTTGGCAATCGTTACTTTATTATGTCCATGTACTTTTGATTAGTTCTGAAACCCAATGAAGACTAGAATTAATTTGTTATTTGTACTCGTTACAGAATGATCTTGTCTGAACACGATCAAAAACCAAGGAGCCCTAGACAATTGGTTTTCCTATAATTAGGCTGCTCGGTAGTAAGCAATTATAGCTCTAACCAAGAGCCACATTCAAGGTATTCCAGGTCTCGTAGTGAACACCTATTCATTAGCTTACTGCAGCAGGGTTAAGTAGTATGATACTCTCTTCAATCAGTTTCCGAAATGAGATGACGAAAGTAAGACTAGGCAGCTGTCCATTTCTCTGGCTTTTAGTAAAACAAGACCTAGATCAGTTCGAAGTGACTTAAAGGAACATTGTTTTGTCTATTTTGTTCATAATTTTAAGTTTACTTACAGTTTAATTGGGCTATTTGCAACAAATATACATCTACCCTTTGACTCATAACTATCATCACATCCATTTAGTTTTGCTTATTTTCAAATTTGCCATACTTAACAAGTCAGTATTCAGATGATTTATTCCATTTTGTAATCATAGCCATCGGCGCACAAACGATTTTACAGCTAGTAAACTATGCATATATGCTCACCTTCCTTTATTTGCAACATTCTGAACAATGGTTCACTTATAATAACTTGTGTAATATATTCATAACTCCGCCTGGAGCACCCTAGGGTTGCTGCCAGTCTCAAGTTCGGATAAAGGGGGAGGGTTGGACATGGGGTTAGCAACCCCATCCCGTAAAACAACAACCTTGCTAGAAAAACGCTAACCAGTAAAAACCTTTATAACCGTTTTCACTCTGCCCCGGAAGTTGGAAGGTGTGTTATGAAGCCTCATGGTGAAAGCCGAGTTTCTTCGAAAGCCACGAGGCCGATGTCTCTTCTGACAACCAGAGCAACAATTAATATAGGTACATGGAATGTCTGCACAATGTGGGAGACAGGGTTAACCATGTAAAAAACTGAAGTAATGAAAAGATACAACCTGAAGATACTTAGAATAAGCGAAACGCATTGGTCTCAAGCTGGACAGCAACGATTATCCTCAGAAAATGTGCTTTTACACTGCGGCCACGAAGAAGAAAACTCCCCCCACACACAAGGAGTAGCATTAGTGTTGACCCAAGAAGCATGGAAGGCTCTTGTAGGACAGGAACCTCATGGACCTAGGCTCATCAAATCATCCTTCAAAACGAAGAAGGAAGGGATTACAATGAATGTCATCCAGTTCTACGCACCCACCAATGACAGCCACGAAGACGACAAAGACCAGTTCTATGCGAGGCTGCAGTCAATCATCGAGAACTGCTCAGCCAACGACCTTACCATCCTGATGGAAGACCTAAACGCCATGGTTGGAATTGACAACACCCAATATGAAGACATCGTAGGACAATATGAACTGGGATAAAGGAACGAAAACGGTGGGAGGTTTATAAACTTATGTGCCCTCAACAAAATGATTAAAGGAGGCACCATTTTCTCCCACAAACGTATACACAAAACTACATGGGTTTCACTGGACCACATTACGGAGAACCAAATCGACCACATCTGCATCAATAAGAAGTTTAGAAGGACCATGGAAGATGTAAGGGCAAGGAGGTGAGCTGATATAGCTTCTGATCACAATCTGGTGGTGGCTAAAATGAAACTGAATCTGAGGAAGCACTGGGCAACTGGAGCAGCAGTATTACACAAGTTTAATACAGGCCTTCTCCGGGATACTAACAAACGCAACGAATCCAAAATGACTGTCAACAATAAGTTCTAGGCATTTCATGATCTACTAGAAAAAGATGGAACTAATATTGAAGACAACTGGAAAGAGATTAAGGAAACAATAACTTCAACATGTCAGGAGGTTTTGGGTCCCAAGAAATAACACCAAAATGAATGAATTTCTGTTGGTTCTGTGGACAAGATCCAAGAAAGGAGTAACAGAAAGATGGCGATGAATAACAGCTAGACAAGAGCAGAGAAAGCCCAGACACAGACCGAATATACCGAAGTCAACAAGCAGGTGAAGAGGAGCATCAGGTCGGATAAACGGAAATATGTTGGGGACCTAGCAATGACAGCTGAAGAAGCTGCCAGAGAAGGGAACATGAGGCTTCTATACGATACAACGAAGAAGCTAGCTAGGAAATTCAATAAGACAGAACGGCAAATCAAGAACAAGGCTGGCAAACCAATCACTGAAGTACATGAACTACGGAACAGGTGGATAGATCACTTCCAAGAACTCTTGAATAGACCATCCTCACTGAACCCACCAGTCATCGAAGCAGCACCCACGGACCTCCCTATAATCACAGACCCACCGACAGTCGAAGAAATCAAAATGGCCACCGGACAGATCAAGAGTGGGAAGTCAGCAGGACCAAACAACACACCAGCGGAGGCACTGAAGATTGATATAGAAGCAACTTCAAAGATACTCCACGTTCTCTTCAGGAAGATTTGGGAGGAAGAACAAGTTTCAGGCAGAGTGTAAAGAAGGGTACCTCATCAAGTTGTCAAAGAATGGCGATCTTAGCAATTGCGAGAACTACAGAGGCATCACTCTACTTTCAGTACCAGGAAAGGTCTTCAGCAGAGTGTTATTGAACAGATTAAAGGACCCAGTCGACGCCGAACTCCGAGATCAACAGGCCGGATTCCGTAAACACAGATCGTGTACCGACTAAATCGATACTCAACGGTTTATTGTTGAACAATCAATTGAATGGAATTCACCACTTCACATCAACTTCCCTGACTATGATAAAGCATTCGACAGCGTGGATATGCAAACAATATGGAGCCTTCTACGACATTACGGCTTACCCGAGGAGACAGTCAACATCATACGGAATTCTTACGGACTACATTGAAAAATCGTGAATAAAGGTCAGCTCACAGATTCATTGGAAGTGAAGACCGGTGTCAGACAAGGCTGTTCACCCTTTCTGTTTCTGCTGGTGGTTGACTGGATCATGAAGACTGCAACATCTGAAGGAACTCTCGGAATACAATCGACAACATCGACGCAACTAGATGACTTGAACATTGCAGATGACATAGCTCTTCTATCTCACACACAGCATCAAATGCAGAAGAAGACGAATAATATAGCAGCAGCCTCTGTAGCTGGCAGTAGGCCTCTACATACACAAATGGAAAGCAAGTTCCTTCGATACAAAACAACAAACACTGACCAAATTACATTTGACGGAGAAATTCTGGAAGTTGTTGAAACCTTTACATATTTTGGCAGCATCATCGACAAACAAGGAGGGTCTGACTCGGATGTGAAGGGGCGGATTGGTAAGGCAAGAGCAGCATTTCTACAACTGAAAAACATCTGGAACTCAAGCCAACTGTCAGTCAATATTTCAGTCAAAATTTTCAATACAAATGTAAAGACAGTTCTGTTGTATGGAGCTGAAACTTGTACGGTGAACTACGAAAAGTATCCATCAGAAGATACAAGTATTTATAAGCACATGTCTGCGTAAGATGCTTTGAATCCTTTGGCCAGATACCATCAACAACAACCTTTTGTGGCAGAGAACTAACCAGCTTCCAGCCGAGGAGGAAATTAAGAAAAGTCGCTGAAGGTAGGTTGGATACACATTTCGGAAACTAACAAACTGTGTCACAAGACAAACACTAACTTGGAATCCTAAAGGCCAAGAAACAGAGGAAGACCCAAGAACACATAGCGTCGGGAATCGGAAACATACATAAAGAGAATGAAGTGCACTTGGGAAGAGCTGGCAAGGAAAGCCCAGGACGGAGTTGATTGGAGAATGCTGGTGGGCAGTCTATGTTCCACTTGGGGTAACAGGCATTGGTAACGATGATGATGAATATATTCACACTGTGCATACCGCTGGACATTTCTTGCGGTATTTTACCTCTTGTTTATATTTATATCATATAATTTTGATTTTGTTGTTATTTCTCAGATGAAGTTTGCACCATCCTGCATACCAAAACTTTGAAATTTGTATTAAGCGCATTCATTGAAATTGTTTATAAATATCCTTTATTCATATGTCCTGCATATAGTTGGCGTCTAATTTTTATGAGTTTATTCATTCTTTTTTGAATGAAAATTCCTATTAAAACAATATTACTTTTTTTATAAGTCTTATTCTATTTTAAGCCACATATGTTTGTAAAATATTTTCAATTTCATTGAATGAGGACATTTTGGTTTTTACTTTTATATAGTAAATTAATTTGACATTTTACTTTTTTGTTTTCGATTGAATGCATATCTGTAACACGAAGAAGATGGACACCGTTCAACGAAAAGAAGGAATGATTCGGCACCTGTATTTTCTAATCAGTAGTTATAATAAAAATGATTTATTAACTGAATGACATAATAAAAGTAAAATAGAATGTGACAGAAGTGATATTTTTCCTTTGGTATCAACATTTCCTAAACTAACAACAACTGATTTTGTATGATGTAAAATTGTACCTAATTGAAATGAAGTTATATTACACATTTACACTTTTATTAATGGATTCGAATGAAACCATTGTTGTGAAGAGAAAATTAAAGCTAGACATTTTGTGAATTGGATTATACTACAAAGTATTCTATATGCATATTTCTTGTTGACACGTTAATCTCCAGCCTACTTTACTATAATTTATTTGTTAGCTGTAAAATATTTCACTGATTGCTGAATGGAAATATGATCTACTTAAATTAGGCTCATGAATAAATTGTTTAAACCTATCCTTCATCGGATGTCAATAGTATTTTTGCTATGCAGTAATACTACAATCTGCTGACTATGATTAAATAAGTTTCCCAAGATAAGCAATTTAATATCATGTGATCAGGGATTCTATTTTTAGCCAGATATTATCGTTTAATAATTCGACAAGTACTGCACATAACCTTTCGTCGAAGTAAATCTGCTCATATTAAGTCTAGTATAATGTCACATTTGAAGGTCATTTATATAGTATCACTGAAACATAAATTAATTATTTTTTTAAGATGAAAACTTACAGAGCTTCCTAATCCCAATGCAACCAACATTGCGAATAATAAAATACACCATAAATGAGGAACAGATAAGGTATTGAATGCACTGGTGTATACAATAAATACAAGTCCAAGATCTATATTTAATTAATAAATAAGATACCAATTACCAGTAGGTATTTGAAAGACATTTCGAAAACAAACAATACAAGATTTTTGTAGAAACTTCTGTAATGACTCGAATTCAATGCTACGTAATTTGTCAAATATACAACTTAGTAAATGATTATTGAATAGTGGAAACCGGTTTTAACTGTTATATTGTTTATGGAAAATATTAACAAAATTCAATCCTTGTAATCTGCACATATTCAAAACGGGGACTAATGAATATCATTACTAGAGTGTTAACAAATGAGTTGTATGTAATGGTCATTTTAATCTCAACGTACACAAGTAAAATTGATATATGGCTGATTCAGAAACTGCTAATATTTAGTTTTAAAGAATTTTTTTCATATACTCTCAATATTTAGTAAGTTCCACTGTCTGCTTCATTAAATTTGAATTATCGATATTTTCATCATATGGTTAGAATATTGTTGTTGCTTAGACCATGAACTCTATAACATTATTCTTTTTATAAATCATTTTATCATTATATATGCATTAATGTATTATAATGAGATAGTGAACACCTGCTAAATTATTGAAAATTAAGCATTTCTGAAGTTCAAACTGTACACGGACCAATGCATTAGAGTAAATGAACTCAATTTATTAAACTGACTTCATTTTTAACCTTAGTTCTCAAAACATTTTCAAAGTTACCGTTTTAAACATTCTTACAAACGAGTAAAAAACATTTTAACTAAGACCATTTTTATTCTGGTTACTGGTGTTGTCAGGTGGCTGAAGACAAGAGTGTATTCAAATCAAATAAATATATAGAAGATATTTAAATTGGATTGTGACTGGCAAGTGAAATCCAGGAAGCGTGTTTCTTTCTATTTAGGACTCGTTGGCTGAATGTATCTGCATCCCAATACTTATGTTCACAGTGGGATTCGACTTGCAAGTCACAATCAACCTTAAATAATACTTGTACATATCATTACCAAGGTTAACTATGATAATTTCAAATAAATTGAGCATTGAATAGATTGTTTATAAAATAAGTGATATATATTTGTAAAATTCCAATGAGTAGAAATTAAAATTTCTGACGTTTCGCGGCTTAATGCGAGTCGCTTCTTCAGAGAAATGAATAACCGAATAATACTTGTGAATAATCCCTATATCGATTCAATCCGCTCAGAAAGCACATATAGCAACAGGGACTGACCAGTTTCAGTCCATAACAGATCAACGGAAATATACAAGTTCATCCTAATATAGAAGATATTAAAAAAAGCCTTATAAACAATAATAAGTACATTCCAGTTAAGCATCTGAATTAGAAAAAAAAGAATCAAAACTTAAGTATTATGCAAAAGTTTACAACAAATTTGAAGCATTCACTAAATATAAATCAGATTGATATGATATTGTTTACTTAATGAAATTTCTAGCATACTTTACTATTTATAATCTTTGCTATAATCTATGCTAATTCTGTTTTTAGCTAGTAAACAAAGGCTATATAATACAAATTAAGAAATATATGATCAAATGACTACTCAGCAGGCATTATAAATCCAAGTTAATTAGTTATCTAAATGATTATCTAAGACTACTTAACGGTTTACAAAAATACAGTACATTAATATGAGATTGTTACTAAAACAACCTTAAATGACTGGTGTGTATTGTAAACGTATCTAAAAAGAATATTGGCTGTACATTTCTTCGAATTACTTTTCAAAAAATGTATGCCAGTGTTTATATTAAGTACTTAATATGATGGGCACATCTTTTACGTCAGCATGTGTGTGTTCAGTGAAGTAATCATTGAAATACTTGAAAATAAACCTAATGTTAATGATAACAACAACAACAAGTTTACTGTATGATATTCAATGTACTCGAATGAAGCATAGTTATAAGTAATAATACAAAGTAATAAAAGGTTATTATATATTAGTAATATTGGTGTTCAAATGGATGAAATTTGTGAAGTTAAAGGCATTATATTCTGACACAAACTACTTTGATTAGAACCATGGTGGGTTTTTAGGCGATCATTTTTGAGAAGTCCAAAATCAGAGTGGTATATCTCTCCAGTATTTTTTAATTTTTAACTATATGCCAACTGAGGTGAATTTATGATGAATCAGCTGAATTATTCATTCATATATTAAATGAGACATTCAGTCTAGCATTCAGAAGTTCACTATGCACATTTATAAAGTCATGGTTGCCATTAAAAATAGTGTACTTTATGGCCCTACAGAAGTTCAAAAAATTTCTTAAAATCTACTCAGTAAACGATAATCTTCAGTGTGTAACTAGTGGAAATCTTAGTACTGGCAACTTTTAACCATAGATACGGCTAGTGTAAATGTTTCATTGAGTTTAAACTATAACTCTCATTCAAAATTTGAACTCGTTTTCAGTTTATGTTTAGCAAGATAATTAATTGGTAGATCATATCGCCATTCACACTGTCTCTGTAAATATGAAGACCCTAGTAAAAGAACAGTTATGTTGTTTCCCAAGAAACCAGGAAATTTCGTTCATAATTTGTCGAGCGATAAACTGAATAGTACAGAATACGAAGCTTCATCACTTGGATTTAAATTTCATCTTCCAAAGATAAATATCGACAGAACAGATACTAAGGTACAATTCGAAAACCTGTTTGGTCAATTGAAAGAATTATTTCCAAAGAATGAAGACAAAAAATGTTGGATCATATCCAAATTAGTTGACATCGCAAACCAATACCTTACATCACAGAGCATGAAATCGAGAACCATTTCTAAAGAACATCAAGAGGCTTTAAAGAATTTAAATAAGAATGGTCAGTTAATGATATTACGTACAGATAAAGGCGATGGTGTTGTCCTGATGAACGCACCTGACTACATTGCAAAGCTGAAGACTATTTTAAGTGAACAAACAAGATTCAGAGTTGATCAACTAAATGAAGACTTGACAGATTCCACGAAGAAACGAATCATCAATCTACAGAGTGAACTTTAAAAAAACTAACTGACAACAAGACTTATAGTAATCTAAAACATGGAGGATCTCGGCTGCCGTACATGTTTGGCATACCTATAGTGCATAAACAAAACAATCCATTTAGATCTATAATGTCAATGATAAATTCACCTCACCACCAACTATCTGTATAAATTTACGTGTGCCAGCACTAGCAATTACATTGGCCGAACAGAAAGAAAGGCCTACCTACGCATTAATGAACATATTTTAAAAAATCTACGATTCACAGGAATTAAACCATTTAACAGGACAATCGCTAGACGTTTAGATGACACAGGCCACCAGATTGATATCAATAAATCATTCAAAGTATTCGACAGACAAAATATACTGAATCGATTGCCATTAAACGATTGAAACCAAGTTTATATGTCCAAAAAGAAATTGTTATAATCCTTTATTTACCCTGGTAACCTAACTTTCGTGTCATTATTTTCATCGTTATTATTCCTTTTCCAAATCTGATTTATTACTCCAAAATTATTTTTTTATCTTTACATCAGATATAACGTTTTTCGTTACATCACCGTTTTTAGATTGTTAGGCTCAACTTATATATTTAATTATGTTAAGTTTAATAACCGAGCCTAATTCACATTATCCTCAAATATTTCTAACCACCTCATATTATGTAATCATTTGAACTCTAATCTCTATTTTGCCTTCTGGTACTTTTTTTTGTATCGGATATATACGGTAACAGCACTTTCTCCAACATTTTAGTTGTGTTTACATGTCTAACATGTTTATATAATTTTGATTTCAGCCACGTCCATGCATTCTCATGAGTATGTTAAACTTTGTTTCAAATATTAATTTTGTAAAATATTATTCTAGATTGTTTGTAGCTGATGAGAAACCAACGAAATAAAATGAATTAATCTTATTCTGCACAAATATTTGTTCGTGCTCTCTTGAAAAGATGAACCATGTTTATGAAGCATTACATTGATAATGTTAATGCACTCACTTCCGTCAAAATTTTCATAGATTGATGATCCATAATATTGTGATAAATAACCCATGAATGAATATAATGATATGGTATTTAGCAAACTGGTGAAAGCATTCATAGCAGTTGTGATAATACAGTCAATATAAACTGGTTGATTCACTTTGTTGTAACTTCCATATGCCACATGTACCCCGAAACCGACACCCAGAGAGAAGAATGCTTGATTTGATGCATCAAACCATATCTAAATTCAAAATTGATACATAAGTAATACAGTGAGCAATTTCACTTGTATCATATTGGTGTATCAAGAGATCATCTGTAGCATACACTTATACATTTGCACTTATTTAAACACAGTTAACTGTCTAAATATACCAGTTAAATTTTTAAAAGCTTGTGTCTCTCATGAGCACTTATATCATACTTTTATCGTCAACAGTGGTTTCACTCTTTTCGGATAATCAAATGTCTTTTTAAATTTCCATATAAAGGAGACCGATAAAATGGCCTTTCTAATCTGAGTTAAACGTTTAAGGTTTAAAGGTTTCATATATAGGATATTAATAACTGCATTATTTTGAGTTAGTCGGTGAGGGCTATGAGTGAATAATATCGAATAAGAAACTATGCACCATGTTATTACCATGAAAGCCTGCAACTATATAAGTAGTATGGTAACTAGCGTTTTATTTTAGAGAAATAGATTTACATTACTCGATACTATATCTATGATTATTTAAATGATCTTCAAGGACATTCATTTGTATAACTTTACTCGGTACTTTTTATTCCCTTAAGAATGTAGCTGAAGCAATTGGCTACACTGCATCATTAGATCATTCAATCCAACGTCCTTTAGGGTTAATGTGAACACATTAAGTCCTAACAAAGTTACGTTGTACGTATTGGTCACTGGACGTTAAATGAAGTATTCTAACATTTTAGAGCTAATATCATTTACTCGGACAATATATAATTGAAGCAAACACGACACTTGATCCAGCTTGGTAATAACCCACTTTCTGTAATTCTCTTTTTATGTCATCCTGAATATACCTTACTTCATAAGATTATCTCTTATATGTCTGACATCAGGGGGAGGGGACAGGAAAGCTTGGCCATTACGGTTAGGATGGACCAGACTTTGAAATCATAGGATGGTGCAGCTTTAGCCTAAGTCCACTTAAGCTAGGCAGCTACACCATCACAATCGAAAAGAGTAGAGTAAGAGTATCAGTTGACAACAGTCATGCATCTAAAGTCTTAAATAAACAGAAGTAGAAGGTATATATTGGTATTGGTAGAAATACAGCCTCAAACAAAATTATAAACTAACTCAATGTAAGAACAATTGTGTATGTAGGTATTCAAGAATAAATACTAAATCAACATACTTTCCAATCTAAAAGTTTCCTAAACGACGGGATAAAAAACATTTTGATACCATACCCAGCATTGCTCAACGTTATCCCTCTGATCAGTATTAAAATTATTCCAAGATAGGGCACAGTGAAAGTTATCCATGAAACCTTTCAATAAAAGAATGGTAAAAATAGTTTGTTCTAGCGATTCAACCCCTACTTTTAAAAGATTTCATAAAACTCAGGGTGTTATATTTTATAAAATAAGAACAAATTGGGTGCCATATTATAACATCTTATTGTACAACTTTTAAAATAAATATGGACGAAATTCTTCCTAGTAAGTATAAGTGCTTTTAAAGTTAGGATAAATGTAGCCAGAAATTTCGCGATTCCTGCAAGAAGTCTTACGCAATATGAACAGGCAGAAAATAATTTTTTATCTTTACTAGTATGGATATCTTTATCATAATAAAATCTTGTTTCTAGATTAACTTCATTATAGACAATGCAATGATCATCCGTATAGAAGAACAGCTACAGATAATTTAAAATAAAGTATTGGTCATCAGCTGCATCTTAAAATTATTCCTGGCTGAATGCTGTTCATTGAAGTTAAGTATCTAGCCTCATTGAACAACCGAGATAGTAATTAAACTAATAAACATGTACATGAGCAAAAAGTTAATTTTGTAGACAATCCGTCTCACTTAATGTAATGAATTTTTGATATAAAGTAGTTAATCTTACGCTCGTTATTAATCTTTAGCTCCAAATCTAAATGTACATTTAAAGACATTTCTACTCGGCAACTAACAGTAGCTGAAAAAATGCTTAGAAATGTTCACTTTGTTTACTAATGTGCATTTATTTCCGTGTTTATTTCAACTACTGATTCATATTGCCATTTAGTATTATCTTAAGGTTAATTCATCACTTTATTCAATTCTAATATTATAATGTTCCAGTGTGCTAAGATATTTGTGGTTATTTTATAGAAAGACACTATAACAAACGTTCAAATACTAAACAATTCAATCATCAGTGATTATTTTCACTATTTTTTATCATATGTACATGCTATACAACTTAGTATTATTTTATCACATAGATAATGTAGTCATGCTAACTTTTTCAAGAACTTTTACTCCTTTGAACAAAGACAAAAATAGAAGAAGATTTATAAGAAATAAACAACAACAAACTCCTAATTGAATCGATCCAAAGTCACCAAATCCGATACTTTTATCAACACCAAGCATCTTGATTCTACAATAAAGAAAACAAATACAGTAGTTTGATTGATTATCTATTAAGGGAAGATGATTTTTATGTCACCTAACATGATGTTTTAAAAATGTTGGATAAATAAAGTGATTGTAGATTAGGAGTAACAGAATAATTATCAAAATATCTTTTCTTATGTTTATAAATTTCAGTTCCAATAATAACTCAACGTTTTGAATTTAATTTTATGTGAAATTATGTTTATGAGCCTCAAAACAAACCAGAACTTGTGCTTTGTTAGTCTATTAAAGGATTATAATTACCAATTATCTCTCTGTATATGCCAGTTATCAGTGAAATTTGCTGTCTGAGAATGATCTCTCAGCGTATAGTTAGCTTTGCACACTTTGATAATGCACAAACAGTGTATCTTATAATGTTTATGAAATTTATAAAGATAGTAATATTCTTATTATATAACATACCAATTTGTATATTAAATAATAATCCTTCCAAAAATCTCCGTAGTTGGTATACAATCAAATCTCATTAATAGAATATTTCTGATTAGACTGAGTATTACTACTTATCATTCTCATATTCCAGAATACTCTTATTGAACAGGAAAAATGAAATGACAATTAAGGGAAGTGAGAAAACGAGTTTTCTTTTCTCAATTACCAACTTAATTATTATACAACGTATCAGCATTTTGAATACTTATTAGGTAATCTAAACACACTTTATGTGCTTATTATCTAATAGTACATAAATTTATGTTTTCATAAACACAAGCCACTTTAAAAATCTAGGCTTATCATTATTTAGCACTGAAAGTGAAATGAACACTTATGAGAGTCAAATCTGATCATTACTAAATATTGAACAATTATGACACTGACCATTTATTCTCCAGTTATTCAGTATACGTAATACGGAACAAAAGAATAATATATACAGCCATAAAACCTTGCTGATAAACTAAGTTTTGTGAGCATTATGAAAAACTCATGATAAATCTGAGAAATTACAGCTTCTTAACATAAATAGTATAATTTTAACTTACTCAAAAAATTCTCTGGCAGCAGTTGAAACAGTAGCATTTAGAAGTGATATGTTATCAGCAGTTTGTTCTTGACAATGTTTAGTATTCCAGCTATGATTACAATTTGACCAGGGTAATTCACTTTGAAATGTTGAAAATAAATAATAGAAAGCCCAAGCTATGAATGTATTGTAATAAAAGCTGGCAATAAATGTTAAAATACAAGAAGCCCATCCAATACCTGCAATGAAGAAGAAGGTATAATACCTGAAGAGATGGATAAATATATTGGACATAGATTTAAGGTTAGTATTTATTACATATGATATCATAAAATCAGGATTCTTCACATTTTTTCTAACCTACCTTAATGACAAAATTATATGGATGGAAAGATGAATGTACTTCAGTAGTGTTTATTACTATCATAAGATCATGATAGGAAATTGTTAAATCAATTTACTTCAGTAGTATTACAGTTGTATTTATATATTATTAATATGCTATAATCATTGCTTCTAACAAAGCACTAATACAACAATCAAATGCTAGTATCAACTAGGAGGTTAGTTAAAATCTTAAAAAGTTGTAAAGCTAATTCATACTCGTTCAGGAAATGCATAGGCAACTACAGATGCTAAATTACTGGCTTGGAAATCAAGAAGTGATTGGTTGGTTTGTAGTATATTTCAGTAAAACGAAATCATAATTTAGGTTCAGGTCAACTTCCTGTTGAACCACAAACTTGTAATCAGAGTACAGCATTCAATCTTTTAATTATCCCTAATGGTATAAGAAACGAAAGTCACATGAAATGATTCACAGGTCTTATTACATTTGAATTATTTTACAAGTAAAATTAAGACAGTTTAACCCACATACACATCACAGATCACAGTTTATTTAATCGGTGATGCTGCTTTCCTATACAATGACAAGATCCTAGGAAATGTAGTTAAATACTCATTAGTTATTATTTTAATGTATAGTATTGCCTAAGTAATTTCATTGGTTCTAATGCTCTTTTTCTAGTTTACAATATCATCAATTCTAAACATTTTCCTATTATACATATCATTACCAAGGTTAACTATGATAATTTCAAATAAATTGAGCATTGAATAGATTGTTTATAAAATAAGTGATATATATTTGTAAAATTCCAATAAGTAGAAATTAAAATTTCTGACGTTTCGCGGCTTAATGCGAGTCGCTTCTTCAGAGAAATGAATAACCGAATTTTATTAATACAAGATTAAATAATACAATGGAACAAATCAAAAACAAAATAAACTCGTACAATCAAAATGTGAGTTTGATCGTGGTATGATGTCAAGTTATATAGGTCAAGGTGGTTTGAAATGAGACATGTATGTAAATGTTAGTGTGATGTGTGAGGAAAATATGTGGAAATAAAATTGTATGTATGTTCATGTGTATGAATTTCGATGTACTTTAACTGTGGCTAGTTGGATAGAAAGTCCTTGCTGGTTGGATAGAAAAGCCTTCCCTGAAGCACTTCATATTTTTTACAATTAGGGGTTTTGTTAAATCTAACTGCACTTAACAAAAGGGAAGGCCTTTCTATCCATCTAACATGGACTTTCTATCCAACTGACCTCATCACATTTCATACACATGAACATACATACAATTTTATTCTCACATATCCACATATTTTCCTTTCACATCACACTAACATTTACATACATGTCTCATTTCAAACCACCTTGACCTATATAACTTGACATCATACCACGATCAAACTCACATTTTGATTGTACGAGTTTATTTTGTTTTTGATTTGTTCCATTGTATTACTTAATCTTGTGTTAATTAAATTCGGTTATTCATTTCTCTGAAGAAGCGACTTGCATTAAGCCGCGAAACGTCAAAAATTTTAATTTGTACTCATTGGAATTTCACAAATATATATCACTTATTTTATATTTTCCTATTGTTTTATTAGTTATAAAATATTACTTAAATATATAATTTTGGTGATTATTTCAATTAACAGCAGTGTATTTACAAATCATTGTGTCTATAAAATACTCAGTTCATCAGGCAATAACATCTAATCATTAACTATTGAAATAGGTGAACAAATTATTAGGTAGGATGTAGTATTTAAACGAGTCTAATCATAAGTTTCAAACCACATCAATCTGTTGTTAATATGAAAGTTATTGTTATGAGGATAGTACAGTTCCTTAACAATGATTTTTCATCCTTCTAATCCAATGACTTGAGTTAAAACTAAAAATTCACTCCTTAAAATGTTAAATAATTTTATATATCCCTTCATTGTTGTGATAGTAGCTAGCGTTCTAAGAAAATTACCTTCAAAATGCATAATCACACGTTTAACGCATTAGTGAGAAAATAATAATAAGAGGTAGATTCATGCATTATAGTTATAAACCAAATAGGGTTATGCTATTTTTCATGAATTATTCATGAAGAACCTAAGGAGTAAGTGAACATGAACACCATATACAAATGACTATATTTTTTCTATTTCCTATTGTTTCCTTATGAAATCAGAAGGGCTAAAATATGTCAGGCCCTACAGAAAAAATTAATTTACTAACAATTCTCCATAAATGTTAACTTTGTGCTCTAAAAAGTTGATCAACTTCAATACAAAGTTATACTGTATTTCCCAACCCGACTATCAGCTGGTGAATTAAGGGAAAATAGATAAAATGCAGAGCTTTTACCTTACACGTTTAAATAATACGATCATTCACAACAATGTGCAGGTAGTACTCAGTTGTATATCAAATTCTTTTCACTTTTGCTTATGTCTTCTGATGTTGCATTCTAAATACAGGTGAACCAATTAGAATTTAATTAAACAGACATATCCTCAAGTTCCTGAATAAATTTTGAAGAGTCTTTTGCTTCAGCCTAATTATTTAAGTAATTTCAGAGTTATATAGTCATTTTTCATTATTTGGCCATGTAGTCATTCGAAGAAACTAAGGAAATGTTAATTCTAACTTGTGTTTACATGGAAAGCAAAATAATCAACAATATCAATACTCTAATATTAAATTCAGAATATACATATAACTGCATAATATCATACTATCATTACACAGTTGTAAAATGAAATATAAGAAAACCAGTAATAACGACGAGACATCAAACATTAGTATAATTTTACCTTTAAACAAAAGTGCAATCTTCCACAGACTTACACAACCTTGATGGAAATATTGTCCAATTAGTAGTTCTAAATATAATAATGGAACTATACAAAATGTTAATGTTATCAAATAGGCAATAAGAAATGCTCCACCACCGTGAATATAACATAAATACGGGAAACGAAATACTGTTGTTAATTCGACAGCATAACTGATACTTGATAGTAAAAAGTACATATGTGATGTCCATTTATTTCGTACAGCTTTTAAATTAGTCGTTTCAGAATGATTATCATGTAATTCCATTTTATTAAGATCCACATTCTTATTTTTAGAACCATTTAAGGAGTTTAAATTCATGGGGATACTATTGATTGCACATTTTTGAGAACAAAAAGTCATAGACGAAATAGCGCTGTGTTCAACTAGTGACATTCCGTAGAATTCAATTTAAAATATCCAATGTACAACACATAACTTATATATGTACACACGTATATTATGTAAAATTAAATTTGTTTACATGAAAATGTGAAAATGTTTAAAATGCCTAACACTGATATCGTTTTCGTTAACGATGTAACGTTTAAGCTATAACTTAATCATTTGATAATAAACATACAGTTAACCACAATGCGATTAATATTTTTAAAATGAATGATAGCAGAATTTAAGTTGGCCAATTGGTTACTAACAATTAAACAAACTGAAATACAATTGTCGATTAGGGTGACATATTTGAAAATCTGTTTTGTATTCTTCGCCGGCTATAAAAATATTTCAGCAAATTAACTTCCTGCGTTCCGACTAATGTGTCATGAATACAAATTTCATGTTTAATGAATAAATACCAAAACAAGTAGATGGGTAAGTTGTTTTCTACTCGCCTACACCGGCATTGAAAGGTACTTAAGTTTAACACCTAGTTTTTGTATCTAATAGTTCAAGCGCTCATGTAGAGCAAGTAATTTGGACATATACACTAGGAATTTACTCCCCCATCCTGATGAGCACCGTCGCACCATAGATAGGCAACATTTCGATATTTGCCCACCTAATTCGAACGGGTCATGCGTTGAGAATGACTTAATTATTTACCTAAAAAATTTACCGTGTAGATAGTAATCTACTAAGACATGTTTGACTCAAGGATCTTTAAGGAATAAACATATGTGTTAAGAGGTTATAGTTCTTTGCACAGAAGAAATGCTCTGACCAACTCAACATCCAGTTAATCAGTTATAACCATGATATCAATTTTGTCATGATCTATCACCTATGTGTGTCTACATATTTGATCGGCAGTCTTATAATTTCAATTGTCGCATAATCGTAAACAATTTAAACAAGTTCCATAAAATATTATATAAGCATCAACAATCGTAACTTACAAACAGTCCTAAACTCGTATACAGCAGTTCTTCATATATAAATAATGTATTTGACTCAAAATTTACTCATTTTGAAACGTGACCATTGAAGTCATAAATGTAAAACCTAATAGCAATTTAACGAAAAGAATATTCTACATTCCAAGATTACTGTTTTGATATAAATGAGACATTTCAAATAACTCACTACTTAACCGAACAAAGTAATATATTTGTAATAATCCAGTTAGTAGAAATTAAAGTTTCTGACATTTCGTGAATTAAATGTAAGCCGCTTCTTCAGAGAACGATGAATAACCCAATTAAATTAGCCTAGGTTTAAATAATATAATGGAACAAATCAAATCCAAGATATTCAGTGCAATGAAATAGCAAAAACTGAACATATTGGTCACGTAATTATGGATCAAGATGTTTTATAGTGTGAAATTATTGTGTTTGCCCTAGTTGCGAAATTTAATGTGTGCTTGTTAGTAATTAGAAATTCAAATGTTTGTCATTAAAGTCTGCCGAGCCACGCGAACAGAGAAGACATGGGCTGTACTGGAATCTGTATTACTATGAAAGTCAAACTTTCCGTTTTTATTGTGCATAAATAAAATTACAGCGATTACTATGGTTAACTTAATCGAAAATGTATTCTTGATGGGCTTTGTACAAATTGTCTTTAAAATATTAAAGGATGCTTATGTTACTAGCACCCAATAATATGTGTTATGTATCAGTCTACAGAAAGTAATGACCTTATTCTGAATAACCTCATAAAGTATGTTTTTATTAATAATCGTAAATCGATTAGCTATTATATTTGTTTTATTACACCGCTAAAGAACATTATATGAAGCTTACTGACCGAAACCTAATATGAAATAAATTGCGTTTTCGTGTTTAGTCATATGATACAGTAGGCAACTGAAATATTTCGTCTAACTAGTATGTTTATGTTAAATAAACGTAATCAGACTTGTTTATTATACTATGAAGTCTATATAGAAATAATAGGATGTTTGTAATTCAGTGTCTAAAGTTTGTTGTCTGGTAACTTGGTAATGGTAGTGTTTTCAATATCATTAACTCCGATGTGCTTTTCTCATTAATTTTAAAGTCGTCATACGTGAAATTTGTTTCTACATATGATGAAATCTCATTCGAGAGCAAATTATGAACAGATAACTTTTGTCATTTGATAAAATATAACACGCCTAGAAGAATTATAGCATTGCATAACAATAGGTTATTAAAATGCCTGTATCAGAGTTATGTTCCTAATCATTAACATGTAGAAAGATAAAAGATAGCAAGAGTGAAATTAGCAAAAACAAAAAACAAATGTAAATATGAGCACAAAATACACTGCACAAATTGTTTAGTTACAGAATGTAGTTTAATATTCATAGAAATTTTAAACATAAATATTAAATATCTTCCTTGAAGTTTATTATTTTATAAAAACAATACAATAAACTTTACTGAAAAATGGTAATTCAAAATATGAATAATGGGTGTAAGCATAGTGATTGTTAGGTTCTATTGATTTCTTTGGCAGCATACAGTATTTATCAGTAATAATGTAGATTAAGAAAGCTGACGAGAAAGCGGAAAAATGTCCATCACAATTTGGTGATAAAATAAGAAAAACAAAACAAATTTCTGCTGAAGTTTAACTTCAAGATAAATTATACGTGTTTCTGGAGATTTTTACAAACATTTCGTCATAATCATATGTAGTAATTGTTTTATTATTTCATGCATTACTCTAGTTTTTTTAAGATTATAATGAAGGTAGGTAAGCGTTTTTCGGCGTCATGCCAACTAAAAAGTTGATGAATCAACAAGAAGTGACATGAGTAAGGAAAGTACGCGAACAAGGCAATATTCACATCTTTATAGTTTTCTAATTTCATTACATGAAGGACATTTACTTCTAGTAAAATACCAATCCTAGTTACACAGAACAATTCAGGGAACATTTAGTGCAGAAAAGCTACGAATAATGTTTTAAACGCTTACAATTGTGACGGTAAGACAATCTGTCGATTTACCAGAATGATTACCTCCGTTTGATCTATCAGATTAATTGCTCTCACAGAGTAAGTTACATGTGCCTATATTTCAGTAAGATGCATTTTTGTGCTTGTAATCAACGTTAGGTGTGGCAGCGCAATGATGTGGTTATGATGGCCCATGTTTTATTCTAAGTGCTTATGCGCAGTCAAATTAACAAGTTTGATGAAAAATACTACCAACTTTTTATTTTGTATTATTTCATGCATAACTTAGTCTTCTTCAAAACACTTGTTTTCATTTGTATTCACGTTGTTTATGTAACATTTGCACACCGTCACCCTCCCCCCTGATACGTATTTATTCTGATGGTCATGACCATCGTGACAATTTCAGCTGACTCTTAGATTGATGGAAGTTAACATTACAAACTAGTCGTTTTGACACTAACAATCCTGAATTCATAGACTTTAGTCCAATTTAAAAGATATTTATTCCTGATAGTTGGCTGCTTATACAAATTCATCGAGAGAAGTATTGATTGCATATAATTGCTATGTTTTAGAACATTTTGGTCGAGTTTGCCTGTAGGCTTTAACATTTACACCACTTAAACTGAAACTATTTAGAAGTCACTACTTTTAGTTTCAAAAATAAGTTTGAAATGCCAACACGTTGCATGTCTATTTACTAGACAAATAGTTTAGATACCCATATTGCAAATGTATACCTGAAAATAAAAGTCTTTGAATAAAACATTTTTCAGTAGATAAACAAAAGTGCATTATTATTTAAGATGAGACCGAACCGAGTATTATATGGCGAGTTGTCAATATTAAGAAATTTCATTATAATTCCTCAAAATAACTCTTTCAAGCAATTTCATTGACAATCAAGCATAGTCCTATTCAATGTAATTTCACGTAAAAGAAACGTAATCACTGAATGTAATTATCAAGTTTGCTTAAATATATGTGTGGCTGACAAGCGAGTATTCAATTTCTGACTTCAAATGATTATCAACTTCAATCAAACATGAAAAATGGTTTGATGTTCAAATGGCTTCGTCGAATTATTAACTTCGTAATGGTTGTTTATAGCCATGATGATTATGGATTAATTTAATTAATCGGCTGGTATTGACCATGTTGAAGAGATGAGTAACAGAAGCGTATACTTATATGTCTTGATTTACATTCGAACAAAACAGAAGCATGTGTAGATGATTTCTAGTTGGTTGACTTAAAAGATAATGAGTTCCACAAATCAATCAGGTTTTAGGGGAAGAACTCATTATTCATTTCAATAATCATAGCTGATAATGAATAACTGTATTTTTACTGCGACATTAGTTACATTTATTTGACTATACTACTTATCAGTAGCAATTACTTGATTACACATTATTTTCTGAATTGATTGGTCGATTGACCAGTAAGTAGTTCATTTTTCAAATGTGAGACCAGTTTGTGATTTATATCAGTCATTTCATCAATCATCTACTGCATGTGAAGTTATTTTCATAATTGCTAATTGTCGACCACACATTGCGAGTAATAAGGATATTTCTAGAATGAAACATTCTGCACTACATTTAATTATCCATTTCCTCATTTATATGCGTTGTCATAATTGAAGTGTTGTTGTGCATTAGACGTCGATCAGTGAACTCTTATCGAATTTATTAAATATTACAAGCCTCTGTTATTTGTCCTTATTATGAGCCTTAATAAACTATATATGGCATGGGCATCTGTGGCTGGTCATGTACATTCACTTAGATTATTTTGATGTATTTGTGTAGCGATTCACATTCTTGCGACAGTCTGCTAACCTACTCAAAATTTGACAGCATCATGCACAATCTAACTGATTCGAGTTATAAAAAGACAATGATGAATTTTTAGGGGGTTGATTAATTCACAGGATAAAGTATTCACTGTATGAGATTGTGATAATATGTTTGTTTGAGAAAATTGTAGTTAGTACTTCTATCATTAAATCAAAATAACAACTTGATTCTTTCTTAATATTTAGAAAATTCTGAAATAATATTTAATTTTCGCTAGAAATACCAAGTGTTAACAGGAAATTAGAATCACCTTCATTTTGGCACATCACAATATTACTTTTATATTTTCAGGGGAACGGTCTTCTTCATCTAACAAATAACGATGGGTCATCTGAGTCTATATGTATGTGAATGCATCAATTATAGCCAATTATTCTTGACATAACTATTCTTTAAATAAAATAGCGGTATGCAGAATTTGTTCTCAAGGTGGCAACTAGTGACATATTTCCTTCTTCTTATAGTTTATCAAACATTTAATAACTTTCATTTACTAACCGATGAAATTTATCATTCTAACTCAAAATAGTTTATCGTTGATTAGAAAGTTTGTTTACGACTTTATTAATCCATTCAGTTTATAAATGATCCCAACTGAAAACAACTAATTTTTATTAAATTTTAAATTAGCTCTACTGGTATCCATTTGATACATGAGTATGGTAAATTAATATTCAGTTTACATGAAACAGAATAAAACTATGTGGTAAAGCATCAAAGTGAATTATGCGCATCAAATTTCGTTCAATTTCAACAAGTGGAAACAGAACCGATTATTGAAATCTGATCGGTGGTTATATATATACTAGAATTCTTAATATTAAGATAATATACCAATTCTATTAAGAAGTATTAAATTTAGCAAGGGTAATATTCTACCCTAATGTTGGTTGGGAAGTTAATTCGAACACATTTCATGGGATATCATATGGTCAACTGAAAAATGATGAATGAAGTATAATTCTTTAAAAATTCTCATGCATATAAAAACAAAGACGCTTGAAAGAAGAATATTATTTTCGATAAATGCTCATCAGGTTCTACATTTATTAGTTCAAAATTATCAGTGACAAAAATAGCCAGTTCTGAGGTGGATATAACATCATTTAGATATCAAGGATAATTTGAATATTAATTTCGTCTCTTCAGATTATTTGTAAAATACGAATCTTAGTGTTGAAATAATCACTATCATGTAACTTGTGAAAAGTAAACGACAATTGAATTGAACAACAAGCTTATTAATCCTATATATATATATATATATATATATATATACATATATATATATATACATATATATATACATATATACATATATATATACATATATATATATATACATATATATATATATATATATATATAGGTGTCGCTGTATATGGGTGACCTAGGAGATGGGGTGGTGACAAAATGTGATTAGACAAAGGCTGAATGCTATTTAAAATGTAACCGAATAGGTAAGAGATTACAAAATGGAGTAAGTGATGATCAAAATTCGTCAAATAGTAACAATAACAATAGTAGAAAAGATAACATAAAATTTCAGAAACTAGATAGCCAAAAAGATCTCACTAGCAAAATAGAGAAGGACATCACAAAATCTCTAAAAAAGCTGAAAGACCAACAATTAATCCCATCAAACTTATATGAAGCGATTAAACCATTAGGAACACGCACACCAAGGCTTTACGGTTTACCAAAGGTACATAAACCGGGCGTTCCAGTCAGACCAATCCTAGATATGCAGAACTCACCTCATCACAGCGTAGCGAAATGGCTGGTACATCTACTAAAACCTCTTTGCAAACAGATAGTTAAAGACAGCGTCAAAGATGTCTTTCAATTTGTAGACATGGTCAAGGAACTGAGTACAAAAGAACGATGTATGCTATCTCTGGACGTCACATCCTTATTCACGAATGTTCCACTAGTTGAGACCGTTAACTATATATGCGACCAAGTCATAGAAACCGGAATAGACGTCACTATCCCAATAGACACACTTAAAGAATTATTACTGAAGTGTACAATGAATGTACATTTTACGTTTAACAACGACATATATAGACAGGTGGATGGAGTAGCAATGGGCTCTCCACTGGGTCCCATGCTGGCCGATATCTTCCTGGCCAAACTGGAAAACGGTCCACTGGCACAACTCATTAGTAAATTACCTTTCTACTGCCGACACGTGGATGATACATTCCTCCTTTGCAAACAAGATATTAATTGGTCTGACATTCTCAGACAATTTAACGAGGTTCACCCGGCTAGAAAATTTACATGCGAAGAAGAAAGGGAAGGTAAGATGGCATTTTTAGATGTTCTGTTCACGAAAAGAACAGATGACTCGCTAAGAAGAAATCTGAACAAGAAAGCCACATGGATAGGACAATACACAAACTTCCTTAGTTTTGTGCCTATACAGTATAAAAGGAATTTATTGAAAACCTTACATCATAGAATCATAACGATATGCTCTCCTGATGTGGCTGACGAAGAAACAGGAGCGTTGCATAAAACCCTCAGGGAGAACGGTTACCCCGCAAAGTTTATAAATAAACATGCCATTTCCAAAACAAATAGAAAGGGGTTTCAAACCGTAAACAGAAAGCCGCTTTCATTAGACTATCATTCAGAGGGGACGCGCCCAGTGAAATTCTGACGTTGAGACTACGCAGTTTCATCCAGAAAACATTTAACGCCGCAAAAATACAACTGGTATTTTCTACCCGCTCTATGGTGATACCGAAAATAAAGGATAAATTGTCTAAGCTTGCCACTTTATTTTGTATCTATCAGTTCAACTGCTCCTGTGGAGCAAGTTAGATTGGTAGATGCTCAAGGAATTTAATCCCCCGTGCCCGGGAGCACCTTCCAGTTGGGTTAACCAAAGGAGTTGTCAGAAATATCAACAGCTCAATACTAGCACACCTAATCGAAACAGATCATACGGCGAGCATAGATCAGTCATTTAAAATAGTATTCTGTGTTAACAGCTATCTGCCAAGATCGGTCAGACTGAAAGTCCTTAAAACGGCAGAAGCGATAGCTATACGGATCATGAGGCCAGAACTATGCCTACAGAAGAAGTATGTTCAACCCCTTCTCCTGCCATGGCCGACGCAAGATCCATTAAACCATTCTCCAATTTAATCACACGACGATTTAAATTTCGTAATGCATATGTGTATTTGTATAATTTAGGTCTACCCTGTCCAAATACTACTCTCTTTGTTCACATATATGCATATTTATTATTATTGTTGTTATTAATGTTATTATTGTTATTCATGAAGGTACACAGAGTGAATTTAAATGTCACTCAATCTTCTTTCCTAATTTTATTGACTTTACAACATCTTAAGACCGATCAAATGAACTGATTATAATTTTTTCTATTATTGTTATTGTTACTATTTGACGAATTGTGATCATCACTTACTCCATTTTGTAATCTCTTACCTATTCGGTTACATTTTAAATAGCATTCAGCCTTTGTCTAATCACATTTTGTCACCACCCCATCTCCTAGGTCACCCATATACAGCGACACCTATATATATATATATATGTATATATATATGTATATATATATGTATATATGTATATATATATGTATATATATATATATATGTATATATATATATATATATAGGATTAATAAGCTTGTTGTTCAATTCAATTGTCGTTTACTTTTCACAAGTTACATGATAGTGATTATTTCAACACTAAGATTCGTATTTTACAAATAATCTGAAGAGACGAAATTAATATTCAAATTATCCTTGATATCTAAATGATGTTATATCCACCTCAGAACTGGCTATTTTTGTCACTGATAATTCTGAAGTATAATTGTTGATTATTGACAGTCTACACGTTGGCTGAAGTTTGACGGTCATTTTGTTATAAATATTTGTGTTTGTTATGCCGGAAGCTGTATTTTACCCTTATCCTAGGGTATGGTATTAATTATATAAGTGTATACCTTCATTGTTTTTCTGTATTGTCCTGTAGGTTTAATCCACCCATTTACGATTTTAATGGTATGTTGAAATTATGTAATATGATTTTGTTTGTGAATTTCATTTTCGACGCCATTATATGTAGTTTGCTAGGAACTTTGACTTGTAACCCGTTTTGTCCTTCACGTTTTTAATTATGTTCCTGTAAAGGAAGATAAATATGTATATACACTATGGGTTGATCATCAAACATTAGTTTTCTTCTTTGTAGCATAAATCGCATGTCTACTAATCTTTTTCCTTATGGTCCAACTTTGGGTTGATAATTATGACTGCTATGAATTAGTGATCATCTGTTTAGCTCTACACTAAAATTGTTTATTTCGAATTATATATGGTTTAATTCATCATTTTAGGTTTCGTTCTGAAGAAAAATTTATAACCTACAATATTTCACCAGGTTTATCAAATTTATCGTTTATTTCACAAATAAATTACATATATGAAGCTATATTGAATACAGTAAGAATTGTATAAGCTCTTTATAAACAAGTTATAGGGTAATATTGAATTATCCTCATATAAATCATAAACCCCAGAAATTTAACATGTGGTTGCATCACAGTTACACTGCTTCTGAGAGACCTGTATTTACAATTATGCATTTTTGTAATAAATATAGGATATATTTTGATTATTTTAAATATAGTCTATGTTTCCAAATGATTTTAATGTTTTTGACGAAATAACAGGACTAGGAATACAAGATGCTGATTTTAAGATAACTAATGAGTTGTGGGCAAAATTACCAAGGATAGACTTGATTATTTCAACTGAAATGAGTATTTTTTTACGTAGTTTATCAAATTAAGTAATATGTTGACAATAATCTAATCAGTAGAAATTGAAATTTCAAACATTTCGTAGTTTAAATGTAAGCCGCTTCTTCAGAGAACAGTAAATGACCGAAATAAATGAATCTAAGTTTAAATAAGACAATGGAACAAATCAAATCCTAGATATTCAGTGCAATCAAATTACAAAACTGAGCGTATTAAAGTTACGTAGTTGTAGATCAAGATGTATCACAGTGTGATATTATCGTGTCCGCCTTAGCTGTGAAATTTTGTGTGTGCAAACTTCAGGAATAGTATGCTACGAAGAAGGTACTATGCAGATTTTCATGGTTTTCAATGGTTTCATACAAACCCCGATTTGTGGCGAATCGAGTCATTCAAAACTTGATACCAATCTCCAGAAACCATCTGAATTCAATTACTATAATCAACTCACTAATGACTTACTTTTAAATGTTCCGGATGCTCTAATGAGAAGTCGTGGCTGGTGTAGTTCAGATTTGTTGGGAGTGAGACATTTATGACCAATATTAATGGATGATCATCACAATATATCAAATATTTATGAAAATTGTATCATTGGAAGCCGCCTCATTATGTAAATGGTTATATGTTCGATAACCTGAATCCCCTGAGGTGGAATGTAGAGTTCACACTATCAATGAGTCTTATACTAGGACAAAATAGTTGTCCAATGCTCACTGGTTTTCAGTGGTATCCTACCGACATCATTCTGTGACGAATTCATTCAAGTAAAATCTTAATGCCAATCTCTACAAACCACTTCAATTCACTTAGAAATAAATAAATAAATAATAATAATAGCTTTATTCAATAGTATTTTTAGTACAATATGAATTTTCAGCATACAGTGTCTCAACAAGTTACTTTTACCGTATCAACATCTGAAAAAAAGATATATGTTTTATATTGTTAACAACAACAACAACAGCAACAACAAAAATAACAGCAATTTAAGGAATAGGAGTTTTTGCATTTCATAATAAACCGTGTTTTTAAGAGCACAGATTTCTGATTAGATCGGTTCTTACAAACTTTTCATCACATAGAACATGTGCTAAATATGGAATAGTTAAGCATTTATACTTCTCTTTACGTGCTTGAATCCTGATATAGCAGCGTCGCGTTCTTCCAGAAGATAAACAAGGAGAAAGTTTTGAATGAAGAGGGTGGTTTATGTCGGATAGAAAAACCTTAGATGTCTGCAGGACTATAAATGTCTATCTACAACCATGTTTATAATAACGTCGTAGCTTTCACCACACAGTTTACTAACAGCTTTCTCTACGCAACATAGCATAGTCTTTTCTCAATAGTCCGGGAAAAAAATAATGGGGAACAATATAAAATGATCGGTAATATACATGAACTGACAAATTGTAATAATAAGTGCTTGGTTATACGTAATCGCTTCACATAGTATATTAAATTGGAAACCCTCTTTGATATAAGCAAAACATGCGAAGACCAAGATAGATCAGAAGTAAAAGTTGCACCTAGGTAATTAACATTCGATATAGTCTTAATTGTAGAGTCTCCAATTTTGCAAACATCGTGTGAATTCACAAGAGCAGTTAGATCCTTTTCATGTCTTAGTCTGAAATTAACTGTTTGATATTTGGAGGGATTAAGTTGAAGACCATTCAAACTAGATCATTGTCCAACATTGGCTAAAAAACAATTCATTTCACAACAATTTGAGGAAGAAGAAACAGGCGTACTAATAGTAAGATCATCTGCGTACTTGACAAAGGTATTTTTCATAGAAGAGGGCAGGTCATTCAAGAAAAGTGAGAAAAGAAAAGGGGAAAGAACAGCACCTTGAGGCAAACCAACTTCTGTTAGCAAATGAGTGGAGCACTTTCCCTTGTACACAGTATATTGTTCTTTTTCGGAGAAATAGGAATATAGCCAGTTGGTTATCCAGCTTTCCATGTTCATATTCTCAAGTTTATTCAGTAATATAGATCTAGGAATGGAGTCAAAGGCGGCAGTGTAATCAAGAAACGTACTACGGACACACTTTTCACCATTTTCTAAACTACACACTATATTATGATGTAAGACAACTGCCGCATCCAGTGTACTTCTGTCGCATCTGTATGCAAACTGATATGGGTCGATATGCCCTTCCATTGTTGGCTGCAGCTTACGTAGTAGGAGTTTCTCCATAGTTTTGAGAAATGGGGAAGTTATAGCTATGGGTTTAAGCTTAACATTACCACTTGAAGACGCTTTTTTCAGTATAGGAGTACCTTTTTATCTTCTTCCAAGCTTTTGGTATCACGCTTGTAGAGAATGACTCGTTAAAGATACTAGTCAGTGGCTGACACAAAACGTTAGGACATTTCTTGAAGAGAAGATTCGGAATCTCATCAGGACCTGGACAACGTGATGGCTTAAGTGCCTTCAGACACTGTATAATGATTATTATATTTTACAACTGCAATATCTTGTATTCAATCATTCATTCCTTAAATATTGTTTAAATTTCTTTTTATCAAACTAAATTTTCATTGGTTATTTTCTATCTCTACCCAATCAAATTGTAGTTAAATAGAAATCCTAATAAATTTCTGTGTACATAAATACAAGTCAATGAATCAACAATGGATACTTTTAAATTAATATGAAGGCATTTGACTATCATGTAACAAATTCAATTATCATTATTTCGTTAAATTATAAAATAATCTTCAGTTAACATACGAAATTACATTAGATTAAATGAATAATAATAATAATAATATAATGAATGAACAAATATGCTTATGGTCATTAAAAACCCTTCATGATTTTCCATCTTCATATACATTAAAAAATGTACCCATAGATACTGATTATGTTTTAACATCTATAAGTATATCACTTAATCCTTTTTGGTTTACATGGACTACAATGATACCAATATTTATTGTAATCTGTACTATATTGGGTAATTCATTTATATGCTTTGTAACACTGATTGATCGACATCTTAGGCATAGATCAAATGTATTTTTTATTTCATTGTCTATTACTAATATTCTTTTTTCTAGTACAGTTATGATATTTAGTATTACATATAATCTTATAAATCCGAAAAATATTTCCGATGATGTAGTGAAATTATTTTTATCTTTAGATAAATTATTTTGTACAGTAACAATATTGCATTTAGTTGTTATGGCATTTGATCGTTTCACACATATTAAAGCACCATTAAAGTATTCACGTCGATTGAAGACACGATGTTTATGTCTCACATTAATTGGTTTATGGTCATTATCTTTTCTTATAGCAATTTTACCAATACAATTGAATTGGCAAAGTTTAAATTATAAAGGATGTATAAAAGAAAATAATAAATTTGTAACCGCATTGTATGCAAATCAAAATTGTACAATAACATCATATCAAGCATCACAATTAAAATTGTCATCATCATCATCATCATCACCATCATCATCATCATCATCATCATCATTAGAAATAGTTTCATCCATACAATTCATTTCACCATCTACGCATAAACCAGAGAAAATATTATCATGTATACATAAAATTGATGCATTTTATGCTATAACTAATGCTATATTCAGTTTTATTATACCACTTATATTAATGGTGATAATTTATACACGTTTATTTCTATTAACAAAACAACATATAAGTCGATTAAATGTATATCCTAGTTACATTACATATAATGCATCAGATGAACATATAAATAGTAAACAAATATTATTATCAATACAATCATCACCAAAATTTACATTTAAACGTAAATCATTATACCAGACACGTAATATTTATTTAAATCCTAATTATGATTTAAATAATAGTTTAAATAATTCATTAACTGTATCAACAGATATAATAAAAATGCCATCACGTTTAATTAAATCACATATAGGTTATTCATTTCGTTCTATAAATATTACATCAAAACATGGATTATTATCATTTACTAATAAATTTATGAATACACCTTCAAAACTATCATCTGTTTCATTTTCATCATTAGAACAATCAACACGTCGTAAGCATAGTTTACCAATTTATAATTTACCTATTAATCAATCATTAAATAATTGTAATAATATTAATGAGATAACACGTCCACAAATATTTATGAATTATCCAGAAAAACAAATACATAAAGCACATAAAGCAGCTATTACATTAGGTGTAATATTAGGTTCATTTACATTATGTTGGTTGCCATATTTTACAATTAATTGTATAGCATCATTTTGTAATTGTATTTCAAGTAAGTTACAATTTTAAAATTACACATTAAATTATAATGAATTACACTAATATTAAATATTTCAAAGTTATAAACGTGTAAATTCATATTGTATTGATGACCGTAGAACGATTAGTTCATAATTAGACAGAAACTATAATTGTAAATACTTGATGCGAAGCAATTCCACATTTATTGAGTGATTTGACAATTGATTTAAATAATCAGAGAATAATAAATGTAGAAGATTAAGATGAATTCATTTATTTCAAAGTTCTATCTTAGCTGCTTTACAACTTAAATGACATTAGTTATGATTATTATTTAAATTACTGTACATACTTTATATCATGTAAATCATAAAGAATCCGAAGGTAAACAATAATTATGAAAGGATTATGAACAGATGTTTAAAATGTATATACATTTAAGCCAGGATATTTTAAATAATAATGAATGATGTTGAAAGTTGCATCATCGCAAAGGTAAAATGGATATATTAGTAGAATAATGACTAGTAGTGATGACTTAATTAATGAAATAATGAGACGAAGTAATTGTAAAATGGATAAATTAATAGAATAGCCTAGAGTAGTACTCAATAAAATTAAAATATGGATGTTACGTATGTAAACATTTAAGACTAGAGTTTCCAAGATAATGCTAAACTGAGCAGATAAATTTGGCTTAACCTTTTAATAATAGCAGCTTCAGAGGGATGATTTTTGGATATTGATTATTTTGAAAGATTTTATATTACCAACCTTGTGGCCATAGTGACGATGACGAGCTGTAGCACTTTTGATAATAAGTTGGTCATTTGATTTCAAATCTCGTAGTATATGCTTGGCACTTCGAATATTATCCCTCTCTACTGTTCTTTCAATGCAAGTACTTTTTAACAAAAACGAGCTTCGTCTGTTTACTTAGGTAACATCTCAACTCAAGTCTTAATTTTATTCACTGTTTTCCCTTATTAAAATTTATACATAGAAGAAATTGTATGAGGTAGAATTAGGGTCTACATAATTGCATCAACTTCATTTATCATGAAAAGTTTTAATTGTAATGACTTCTGTAACAACGGATTTGGGATAAATTATGAAAAGTCAACCATCCAAATCATGGCAAAGTTCATTTACATAACAGTAATATGAGTTATGGCAATATAATACATCTTATACAATAATACGATAAAGTTAAGTGAATAAATGTTGAAACTAAGTTTAGACTACTTCTAAAGGTTTTGGTTATCAATATATTTCATTTTCAATCAATCACTAAATGCATTTCAAAGCGACAAACGAATAAAGAGTTCTGAACGCAACCATATATGAACTACTCTACGCTTGTATTAGACAGGTAAAGTCTAACCTTACTTAGACTTGAAAAGCCACACTGTGATAGAATTATGATATACACCCTTAGTATTTCAGATTTACAACTATCTTGAACACAAGAGACTTTATTGATGCCACACTAATTTATCGATGTTAAGTCATTCTGGATGTGGAGGAAATAGATACAAAACATAATTTAACCGGTTTCATAATTAGATTTGCGATTAGAACACGTCTGACAGACAGTATATACTTATTCTTTAGTAAATCATTACTAGAGTCAAGATGATTATCAATTAAAATATTAATGTATAATGATGCACTATTAAAGGCTATTTCTATTTTACTTTTATAAACATCATATTCATATATTTTTAACTAGGAGTTATTAGTACCGTCAACCGAACTGTGGGAGTTTTGTTAGTGTCATTAATATATCTGGTAACTCATAAATTGGCTTGGTTGTGACGTTTCAATGGAATACAGAGTTTACAGATTTTTTCGAAAACCATAGAAATATAATTCTGTAAAGAATTTAAAACCTAAAGTAGACCACTGAGACAGAAATGAAATGTCCAAATTTTTAGTTCACCTATCTTTTACCTATTTTTGCTTAAAAGTTTCAGAAATTTTCAGAATTAGTCGTTCTCTAATATCTCGTGTGTAGATGCTCAATAACTTTCTATTCTTAATTCTTCATATACATGGCAACTGTAGTATAACACTTATTGTCTGTATTAATTACTAACATCCTATGATTTATAAGCTTATCATTCATATTCTATGATATGAAGTGGAGGTTACTTTTTTCTTGGCTTGATTTCCAAAGTAATGAACATATTATAAATATAAATATATTACTATAGATAATCCATATTAGTACTTCGTTTGTTTCAACTTTTCATGTTAGATCATGGCAACGATATCTATGTTCATAAATAAGATTCTGTTTCGAGATACTATGCATCAGCATTAATTCATCTAAACCCGCCATGCATTCATCTATGTGGTTTAAGACAACTGAATGTATATGGAGCTTGGAATTTGCCAGTATTTGTAAGCAACTTTGAAGGGAGTTTTATTTAAGTACTGTATTAAAATTGTTGCAGGAATAAGACAGAAACTGATAGGTTTACATAAGCAGGCCAGTAGATTGTAAATTGATTTTTAAGATAACCAGACGTTTAAATAATCTCACTTCACGTTAATTATTTGTAACTGTTGCTCAGTTAATAAACAGATTAGAAACCATTTTACCTATTTTATAATTCTAATGTCAGCACTATTATTTTATGAGTGTTGACAACATGAAACTAAAATATACACTGGTCTGAGCGTTTCATACGTTTGAAATGTAAAGACTGGTAAATTTAAGTATTTTCTTACTCATTGTAGTATAAGTCTGTATTTTTGTCGCCTCCATGCTTTGCGTCGTTTATTTTCAGCTTAGGTCAACTGTCATTGTTTAGTCCAATACAAGAGGATATCACGTTATGAACGTGATCTGGTTAAACAGGGCCATGATCTAGTGAGATAACCCACGATCAATGACATCTATTTATAATACCACTTACTTAACATAATTGGCAACAGTCAATAGTTTCAGAGTGAATATAGAACTTGAAAACTAGGTATATGGGAAGAACCACTGTTGTAAGTAGTTCTATAGTTAAATAACGGGTTCATCCAAAAACGTTTTGTATATTCATGCGATATTTCTAAATTCACAGGTTTTATAGTCATAAGTTATCACACCGCAATGAGTCGAAAATGAAACATGTAATTGTAATATAAAATATAAAAAATGTTTGCCAGTGTTGGCGTCAAATTTGTGGAAGATACGTGAAAAAAAATAAATTACTCAGTGAGATCTCTTTATAAAAGTGGAAAATAAGGTGTAGATACAGTAGAAATAAGGAAAAGGAGGTGATTACCTCAGCTTCAAGCTGTGGCTCACATCAACGTCGATTATAGTGACTTTACTCATGATCCTTCATAATGATCACTCACCCGATATACGACAACTAACAGGTTTTATTTACATTATTACTATTGTCCCTTGTTTAGCAGTTTCTCATTTAGCCATATATCTTTATTATTGTAAAGTCTATTTCTGATCTAGTTAAGTAACTTGTATATGGATGGTGTGTACTGAAGATTTATATTTCTTTCTTTCTCTGCCTTTATATATATACTTTTTTAATTTTCGGAATTCAGTTCTTTTAATAGGGTCCTTATTTAATGTTCTTTTATATTACCTCAGAGTCCATTGACGATAATTTCATGCGTTTACTAGAGTAACAGTTAATTTCATGAAGTCGAGTTAATGTTTCAACTTATCCTAATAAAATAACGCCATAATTTCTCTGTTGTTCTGGTAAGAAGCTAGTTATGTAAATATTCTTTCAAAGTACAAATTATTACAGCCTTCTAAAAATAAATATGCAGGAAAAGTGAATAAACATTTTATGTACTTTCTCTCTAGAAAATTTAGTAACTAGATCCAAAGCATCAAAAACCTTTTACATTTTGTAATAGTCATTCTCCACATATTATCAGGAAACTACTCTAACCATCCTATTTCAATGGATTCTAGTAGTAATTTCGTAGTTTTCTGAGACAATGGTTTTGCAGTTTTATAAGAATTTCCCTAGCAACTCCTTCACTATCTTTGATTGAATCAGTATGGATACGTTGTTTTCAACTAGTTGTTTTGTTGTTGTGACTTTTCCTTATTTATTCGTGATAGATACAAACTACTTTAGTTAGCATTTATTTACTTTTATATCATAGAATATGACAAATATTTACCTTCCATAACTGACATTTTACGAATGATAGATTGTTTATTTGATAAGTGAAAGCAAGATTAAAATATAGAAAGATGAAATATGTATGAAGTGAATTAAATAAGTCGACTATGTTGTTTAGGGAAAAAGTAAAGATTACTCAGGGAAGAAAATGTTCTTTTCAATGATGCCATTTACTACTGCTGTACAATTAGAATTTATAGTTAAGCAAAATAGTCTGTTATGAAATATACATATGACTGAACAAATAATTCAAAATTTGTTACAAGTTAGTCTGATATGTGTAATAAAGACAGTGTAATATCAAGTCAAAATTGCTTGGAAACAATTGTTATGACGACATTACGTAAGAGACAAAATTATTCAGAAATATCTAATTATGAAGATAATGTTACGCAATGTGCATACTGTTAGCAATAGAGTAAGTGATTGAGCATGAAGAATTGTAATTACTGTAGCAACTGCTAATTAACAATGACCGTAAACAAGAGATGATAAACAGAGTTAAAATGATCCATTATTGATAATTGGAAGCGAGTTAAGACCGCTGCACAATAAGGGAATTGAACATAGTATTATTTACGCAAATAGTAGGCTTTTCAATCGGAATTACTAAAGCCTCGACAGCGCATAGTTTGTCGATTTGTAATACCTTTTACCGAATTCGTCTGATTAAACAGATGGCTATTACAGAGGATTCTGGTGAAGCATCATGATAAGAAGCAACCATATGCTCTACAATAAACTATTGACAGAGGTGAATTAAGGCAATTAAAAAACTAATCGAAATAAATCTATTAACACAACTGCGAAAAATGTGGTTCATTAGCTGAGTATAAAAATAGTTTATAAGTTTTCAAATTAATTCAATAACATATACTGATAATAATATTGTAGTTGGTAAATATCATAACATGATCAATACGCCTAATTGAATTGAGGTGATTTTCCGGAGTTTCTTATTAAGTCTGTTTGATTGAAGACATCAGAGATTGATATTAACAGAAAACCAATGAGCAACAAGGGGGGGCAACGAATAGCTGTTTAATCTTTGTTTACGGCTTTTTCTTTTTGCTACTGAGGTTAAGATAGGCTAAAGTATAATTTTATTTGAGAATAGGTGAATCTTATTAATTTATATGATACCCTTGGACTGGTCGTATATTTATTATAATCTTAAATATCTATTAACACCAAAGAGACGGGCAATCTTTGCACTCACATTTAGCAAACTTAATGCTTTAAGATGTCATTAGTTACTTTTTGAAGTTATTATTATGATTGGGTGGTGTTTTAATGAGCGGTATTTAATTTTATTGTTTCTATTTATTGAAGATGAATGTTGGTTGGGTACCACGGAAAAACTTAGGACATTGTACAGTCGTTTCATCATAATATGAGAACATTAGTTTGTATCAGTTATTTAAATCAGTAGAGTGAATTTATGTGAACGCTCATCAACATGTGAACAAACTTTAAATGAGATGTACACATTAAAATAATAATCAAATGTGTAAGCCAAATAATTTCAATGTTTTAACAGGAAAACTGGTTGTGCAACAATATAAAGTGTTAAATGAATACGAAATATTGACTTAAAATGTAGCTTATTTGAGGTAAACACACATTCTACCAAATCATTTATCATAGATATAAGTAAAGTTTAAGTTTCCCAGACGTACCAGTAAGAACTTTGAACACATTTTCTTAAAACTGAGAAATCAAATATATGCTTCTAAATTCATTCTGCAGTTTGTCAACGTACTAAGAAATTATATGAATTACTATAGCGCTTAACAGTTTCTCCAAAGTTTAGATAGCAAAACTAACAATGTGGACTAATAAATGAATAGTTTGTAAACATTACCACGATACATAAGTTGAGCTTTCTTGAACAAACTTCTAGTGCAATCAACTCATCATAGGAAAAAATGCTTCACTTACCCAACCTGTTTCTCTGGTCAACCTATCATAAAGTTAGGGTATAAAGATGTAGATATTTTACGTAGGAACTGCTGGAATCAATTGAAGTACTTGCATCGTAATTATTATTGAAATCCTTCAATTAGCTCTAATCACTGAGTCTAGTGATTCATTGAATTCATGCTATACTTTTAAGTAATTCAAGTTACATTTTCGATGGTTTTCATATTTCTCCATGATTTGAAGAGATTATCTGTTTAGTCTGTATGTCATTTCTCATTTGTCCCTGTGTATAGATTATTATCAACTAATCTCTCATTATCTTCAGCTAGGAAGTAATTGCTAATCTGTTGCAAAAGTGATTATAATAATTATTCCAAAAATATATTTCCCTGTTTAACATAGTGTCTAGTAAATACGAAGTGAAATCATTTGGTGATGTATTTGTTTGAATTTTTCTAACATCTTGGTTAATATATTACATAAATGTTCAACAGGTACATATTTATTACTCTTCTAAACGCTTATCTCATTTTGAAGTCATAAGAATTTTATGTTGTATAGTGTAGTTTACTATATACTTAATGTCCTCGTTATAATCATACTGATCTCTTTGGAAAAGTTAATAAACTATGGTTGCGACAACTGGGCAGTTGGTTTCTCTAATTTCATCACAGTGGTGGTGAAACACACAGTACCGAATAATATGAAATTAATGTAAAGATGTACCACATTGAAGTCCAAAATAAATATACATTCATGAGAAAGGTTTTTATATGTAAAAACAGGAAAATGATTATTTAGTGGTCGTGGTTAACTTGAAATGAAATTTCTAAATTCATTTTAAGATTACTGTTGCATGTTAAATATTTTGGACACTAGATACACTCCATGTTATTTAATTTCAACGAAAACATCAAGGTTTGTTTGTAATTTCAATGCCTTCTTCACCAACTGATGTCATTTATGGATTCGTAACAAAGGACTAGGTTTTATAAAGAAAACTTTACTTGTAACTCATGACTTTATTCTTATATGAAGAGTGCAACAATGTTAATTACGACAAGAGGTTAATCGTTTATATGACTCTAATTTAGACGTACGATATTTGGAATGTTACTGGAAAATACTAGTATTATGTAAAAAAATCACGGTCCAGTAAAACTAGAGGAATTCGATATCAAGCACCTAGAGCCTACGTTTACTCATCTTATTTGCAGTATAAAAGATTTTTTGTTATATCATAGTAAAATTATATGTATATGTATAATAACTTAAAAATGAACTTATAACAAACTTTTTGATAACAAATTAATTCCTAGTCTTAATAACCCAATGGCCAACTGAATGAGGTGGGAATTCAACCACTGAACGCAGGCCTACCAAGCAGCGCTGATTGTTAAACGTTCGCCTGAAGACGCTTAGTCTCACATCTGCTGGTCAACATTGTTGAAGAGTCTTAAGTTGAGAATAACCAGCCATCTAGTGTTCTTTTGTTTTCAATGGTACCCAACATTAATTAATCTGTAGCGAATGAAAATAACAGATCAAATACCATTCTCCACAAAACAACCTTAGTTTGTGTATGTATAACTTGATTAATCACAAATTTCAAAATGAAGGAGTAATCTTTGTACCATGTGGAAATTTCGATGGACAGAAAATTAAATTTTATTCTAACCATATGTTTTATACTAATTATTCATTTACTGAAATTATTTAATTGAATCGCCTGTATCATACTGAACAATGCAGAATAAATAAGTGTAACAAATGACATATTGGTTATAGTGAAAAATGAATTGTGCATACAATCATGTTAAAAATTGGTTTTTCGGATCCATATTGATATCTGCAAAATTTACATTTATCATTAACTTCAGTTTAGTCTATGAATCCCAAACATTCATTGTTGTTGATGCTAATGAGTGAAGGCTGTATGTTTAGTCCTATCATTTTAGTGTTAGTTATTTGTAGTTATGAATAAAGAAAATAAGCAGAAGAAAACGAATAATCGTAAGCATAACAGATAGAGTTGTTGATTATGTCATTAGAAAAAGAAACATTAGACATAACTATATAACATGACATTTTAATTTCCATAGAATCTAGTGGAGTTTGTAATATGTACAGGTGCCAATTTAATTATAAATAACTGTTGTGAATTAATGAACGTGAAACTTATAATTCATTCTATCATTTTATATAACTAACTTTTTCTTTCATAGAATAATTAAGTGAAAAGAGTTTAAAATTCAAGCAAAAATAAATCGACTAAGAAGTTTAAAACAATTTGTCTCTTTGATAAATTTTGATAATGAAATAAGAAGACGAATTTTATCAGAGCTATGTGATATATTTGCGCAATACATTTCGAATAATCTGATCACAAATGGCTCCAAAAAAACAAATGAACTCGTAGGGAAAAATAAAAGTACGGGATAAACAACCTTCATAGTCTGTCACTAAACAGGTAACATAGTTGATATCAAATCATCTTTTGTGGTGTTTTATACAAGTGCTTTAGGACGTATACTAAAGTTTTTTTGAATCCTTAGCTATACAGAAATTCAAACTCCCCTTGTGTGTTCATAAACAATTTGTACTTTCCCTCGACCTACCTTGGTAGTGTGTGACTTACATTGTCCTCTTTATTTTCTTTGTTTATTTAGCTCATACTCTTAATTGTCTAGTGACCTTTATTTTTTCATATATAAATGCCTTAACAAGTGTATGTGTGATCAGATTGTTCGAAATGTATTGCGCAAATATATCACATAGCTCTGATAAAATTCGTCTTCTTATTGTACTATCAAAATTGACTAAAATGTATTTGATTGGCTATATCAGAGATTGATGTTGGCAGGGTACTACTAAAATCCAGGGAGCACTGGACAGCTGTTTCGTTCTAGTGTGGAACTCCTCAGCAGTGCGCACCCCAGATTCCGTGCCAGTATTTTAATGACAGTTTCGGCCTTTGAATACTTTTAAATTAACTGACTCTAGATTCAACCATATGAATATATAATGAAATGTACAATAATACAACTATATTTGATATACTAAGAACATTTTTAACTAGTATTCTTTGTGTTAATTCTTAGACCGGAATCAACGTTTAGTTATAACACTATTATAGTTAGAATGAAAAATAAAATAAAAGCAACATTTAGCAGTAGATAACTAGAAACATTAGTCTGTAAGCCAAACCATTTATTCTAAAAGTATAGTGAATTATGATTCTTATATCATAAACCTTCTTGCTAGTTCAGTTAGTATATTGTTTTACAAGTTGTGTATAAACTCATATCAATGAAATCTTGTTAAATGTGAAATGTAGTTAGAATTGGAATCATAATGCTTGCTTTGCGTTATTCAGAAAACCCTAACTGCATAAACTTGTATTTTATCAGCGATATTTAAACAGAAACTGAAATTGACTGGTCTTTTCTTCAAATGTTAGAAGATTATTCACTATATTACAGAATTTCAGTATCATTATCGACACTGAAATTTAAGCAGTCAGAACAAGTGAGAGTCAGTTAAATCCCATTCATTGTCTACTACTAGCAACTATCTAGCTTTGTTAAAATCTTATAACTCAACCCCACACAATAGATATAAATTAAGAAAGACTGGTTAATCTCTACCTCTATCATCGAAAATTGGAAAATACACAACACAGTAAATATTGTTAATATACCATTTCAACTGTCAGTTGCTAATGAAAAAGCACTATTTGAGAAATACAAAATCAACAAATTCAGAAATTCAACTTTGAGTTTATTCTGAATTTCCGTTTTTTGTTATTTAGTAAACATTTAATGAAAAGCATCAACAATCATTTTCCTACTTATTATTTATTACAAATTTACTAACCTTAAACAGCAATTTTGTTTTAATTAAACGTTTTTTCTACAGCCTGATATCGATTTTATACTACTGGAACAAGGGAACGCTGGTTAGCTGTCTTATCATAGCCTGCATCTCCTCTTTAACAGTGCGTACCTCCAATCCATTTAGGAAATTTAACCCAGGTCTTTCATATCTTACAGCGAAAGAAGTTTATTTTTCAAAAACGCAGTAAGCATCTCTAAACTATATTATTGTATTTTATCTGATAGTTAGAAATCATTAATTTAATCAGTCTAATAATCGCATGATTAATAAATTTTCTTAAACGAATCATTTCATTCCTACATCATAAACTTCTTCAGTTATTAACAATAGTATGCTTTAGTCAATATAAACAATTGAATAATTGACATATGCACCCAAAAATATATAATTAAATATTTTACGAGAAAAACTCCTGGGAAAAAAATAACAACTGCAATTTCTACTTGATTACATTTTCGGTCTGATGTTGACAGTTGATATATATATATATACGTATATATATGTATATATATATATACATATACATATATATATATTCAGTCTTATTTACCGGATATTTACCATGATACTAAGGCATTTCGTTTTTCCTTACCCTCTAAATACGCTTCCATAGAAATATGAGAACTGAAATGTGTGTGCATACAGAAAGTAAACTAAATCAAAATCATGATTTAATTGTTTATTGGTTGAAAAATAATAAAATTCATTTCAATATCTATAACCGACGTCAGTTTGATTTGTTTTAAAAATAAAATAATAAACGAAAACATTGGTTTTTAAATATATATATATATATATATATATGAAGTAAGTTGATATACTATGTAATCATTTCCAAATAACCATTGAATAATCAACAAACGAATCAAATATACCAGATAGATATCTGAAATAAATTTTTCTTTATAATATTTATTCAACACTCGACATAGAAAAATAAATGACGATATAATTATTAAGTAGAAAAGTGTTTCGTTTACAAATGGTGATAGATTGTTATGATTAAATAAAAATTTGCATTAGTTACTGTATATAAAAATAATTCAGTGTTCATTAAACAATTTATTGTTTTCAGCTTCAAGATAGTTAAGTAGATAAAACAATAGTGTTTTGAGTTGATTAAATAACCTTGAAAAAATAATTAAAATAATGCCATAGTAACTATAGTCTTCTTGTTTTGATTAATAGATTAAAGTTAAATTACAAAACATGCCTTGATGTAATCGTAATTTATTAATGCTCATTAAATGTACTTGTGTTCTATGAACCAATATTTAAATGGAGATACTTAGAAGTAATGAAAAAATTAGTATCGTTAATCTACACAAAAGCAACCATCCCAGTTGAACTATAATAATAAACTCACTAGTGACTAACTTGAGGATGTTCCTGAAGCTCTAGTGAGAAGTGACACGTGGAGTTCAGATTTGCTGGGATTGAGATAGTTATCACCAATGACAACTGATGGTCGTCACGCTATATATCATAAATTGATGGAAGTGGGAATTCTACCATTGGATGCTGACTCAGTGGTGCGCCACCCTGAATCCTCTGCTGCGGAATCTGGAGTGTGCACTGCTGAAGAGTTTCATACTAAAACGAAACAGCTATCCAGTGCTCCCTGGTTTTTAATGTTACCCTGCCAACATCAATCTGTGACATTTTCAATCAAATAAACAACCAATCTCCACAAAAATAACCATCCCAATTGAACCATTGTTAATCCGTTGGATATAGTTATCATATTAAACAGTAGATGCATGCCGAAATTATTAAGTATTCCTGTAAAAATTATCTGAAGATTAATAGCCATATCACGAAGTAGAGATATTAGAAATTAACTTGGCAAAACTAATATTCACTTTGAATTTATTAGCATATCCTTAAATGTTACTTGTAATTGTTTTAATCAACAAACTACTTAACATGTTTAACTACGATTCAAAGACAATTTTAGTACTGCTTATAGGATTAAAAATAAGTATTTGCAGTAGAAGTATATTTCATTTATAAAGTTTAAAATCATTATAAATTTTAGATTATAAGAAATATTTGATATGAATATAGAATTAATATATATTTAACTATATGAATAACCAATGCTTAAATTAAGTAGTAGGCAATGAAGTAAAGCTTTAAATAAAGAAGTATAGTAGTTGACGTAAGAGAATAAGGTAGAATTGCAGTTTACACTTAAAACACTCGTTCACAATTCCACCCTTTCTGCGATTGATTTATTTACAGTTGGAAAATCTCCAATAATTTACAACTTACATTTATAATATCTTATAACAGATCAACTCAAATTTAACCGGTACTAAATAGCGAAACATATTAGGCTAAGTGATATCGGTAGCCAAATACTGAATGCGGTACCGTTTGGCACGAAACACATTGAGTTCGAGTTCCGGGGTGAGGATCAACACTGGGATGCAGGTACATCCAGCTGACAAGTCCTAAATAAAACGATGTACGCGTCGTGGATTACGCTTTCCAGTCATAACCCAACTCAAACAATATTTGTGAACTATGGCAATGTCAAGGCAACCAGGTCTAGGTGTAAATATGGCAACAGAGACCGATCAATTTCGGTTCATGGCAAATCAGTGGGAAGATATAAATACATTCTAATTATAAGGAATGATAACCAACGAAGTAGCATGACTTTTAGTATCAAAGTGTGCACAAAACTATAAACATAAAATTAAGAGAATCATGTCGTTATGTCAACCAGCTATGAATCTGATTGTTTGACGCATGTGATCTACTTACACAAATGAAAAGTGATATTTTTTATAGCCATTCACAGTTTTTCATGGTTAAATAGGTAAGAAAATATAAAATGCCTTATATATATCAATATACAATGACGAAATGTTTACTGCCTTGATTCATTCATCAGAATAAGACTTAACTCACTTTATTTCACACTACGGAATATTTTTATCATTTAATGAGTAAAAATACAGAAACCTATCGATAAGCAAAATGAGCAAGGAATTGTATTATCTAATCGGTTGATTTTTGATCATATTCCACTAGTTGAAACATTGTATAATATGTTTATTTTCTTTCAAAAATACAAACAAAGAAGATTCTTAATGTTTTTGAACTGTAGGACAACACAGTTACACTCGTAAATTGCTGTAACGGATTTACATTTGTATCACTACTAATAAATGGTGGTGAGTAAACAATGGTAGTTACGATATTAGTAGTAATTGTTATGATATGTAATACAAAGTTGGCTGACGACTGAGATAGAATACGTAATGACAGAATTTAAAAAAAACACGCAGTTGTCTATTAACTATACAATCCAAATAGTCGTTTACGATAATTACGTGATACTAAAGAATGAAAACATCTGAAATTAGTATTAGGATAAACTTGTATATTCCCGTTGGTTTATTATAGACTGAAGCTGGTCAGTCACTGTTGCTATATGTGCATCCTGAGCGGATTGCCTCGATATAGCGAGCTTTCACAGGTATTATATAAGTTGGACTCAGTCTAGTGGTGAACGCGGTGGCGTTCTACACGAAACGGACTGAGTTCGAGTCCCGGTGTGAACATCAACATTGGGTACATCCAGCCGATGAGTCCCAAATAAGACGAAACGCGCCTCCTGGATTCCACTTGCCAGTCACAATCCAACTTATATAATGTGAAATTAGATTTTGATACCAATTAACTGATCACGTTTTTAACATAAGAAATCAAAAATAAGGAATAAATTTAGAATCAGTTAGTTGATCATAAATGATGGATAACAATAAAATTTGAGTAATGAGTAAGAAATAGATAGACATGTTCTAAATTATTTTGATGCAAAAGGAAGATAGTAAAGATATGTACACTTTTTCTGAATGCAAAAGTTTGATTTATTAATGTAGAAGCTTATGACCACTGTAAATAGCAAGATAATAAGTATGAGCTCAATTAATTCATTATAGCATTCACTTGTGCATTTAATTGAAACTATTCTGTAAATATTAAGTTCATTATATATTCACATTGATAATTTCGATAAATATCTCTTTTAAATACAATGATACGAAGAAAACCTGTAGTCGATAGAGTGCTGTATTATTAAGGTATTATTTGTTTATAATTTATTCTACACAAACATTGTGCAGAACAGTCTCAGGCTATAGTCGTCTAGGTTATATACAATTAGTCAAATATTTGAACAGTATAACATATTAATTGTTATTAATCTACTTCGATGTTTCCATTTTTAATTATTTTTAAACTTATGTCATTTGGATAAACATACGTAGTTTTATGAAGATAAATATTAAGATAGGTTAACAGCATTTTATCACAGATTGTTGTCAGTTCTGTGCTACTGAAAACCAGAGACAGATAGACAGCCATTTCGCCCTAGTATGGGACATTTCAGAAATGCCCACCACTGGATACTAGCCAGCTCAGTGGTTCAAACAGCTAATCATTCGTCGTGTCATTCGGAGATCCTGGCCTTGATTACCTCAGGAAGACGATGATATGTACTTCTCAGAGGTCTCATACTAGGACGACCTGGTTATGTCATTTACTTAAAGCTAACCAAACTATTATTAGTCGTAATATGCCGTGAGTGAAAGATATATGTAACTAACATAAATCATGAATAATTTATTAGTCACCCACAGTTTATATAAAATAAACAAATTAAGTATATATGTATTGAAACTAACGTTTTCTAAAAATGCATTCCTCCCTATCGACAATCTATTATTTAACGTCTTAAGCATTTTTCACAATTAATTTCATCAATAATATTGTTGTAAGTGAAGGCAATAGTTTACTTATCTTCTCTCAGAAACATAAACCCCTCCAAATAAAATGTATCATACAATTTGTTTAATATTAATTTATTAAATGATCATTTAATATATCTCATTAGAAAATAGACTACTACTACTACTACAACTACTACTACTACTGGTATTATCAATACTACATTATTACGCAAATACAGGTTTAACGGTACTTTTTGCTTGCATTCAAATTATATTTCTCACTTATGTATTTCTTACAATTGTGCAAAGTAATTCTTATTGTAGTACTGCATACGCTTAGTATGGTTATAGGCCTTGTTCAACTTGAAAAGCATTTACAATGAAGTATGTACAAAATGCACAAATTCGTTTAATAAGTGACTTTCTGATCATTAATTTATTTTATTCTTATACATGCTACTGATAAGCTCTCAGTTTTATCAAGGTGATTGCATAATCTCAATTGATTTACGTTTGTCTTAGTCAATGAAATAGTGATATTTTATGCAATAGGATGATAATTTTGTAATATACCAGATAGTTTAGCAGATATAATATACTACACAAATTTGTAATCACTATCATCATTATATATAATAACCCTCATTTATACTTATGAGTAATGAGATCTATCAATTTGTATATATATATATATATATATATATATATATATATATATATATATATATATGCCAACTGTAATTTTGTATGGGGATGGATTCTGAAATTGCTTCTCTAAAAGGCAGCTTCACTGATATCGTGCTATATCATATAACTTGGTAAATCACACTGTGAATAAGTGGTTTAGCATTATTGCATCATGTTACCAGGACTGACAGTATTTGAGTGACCTAAGTATTATGTGAGCTTCAAATTAGATCAAAACACTTGTGAGGTTATCAGTGAACAAGCGATAGATATTAGTTCCTGGTGTCGTCTAACGTTGATATAATTTACCAACTAGTTAGCAATTATAAGCAATTGCTTAAAGATAGCAATCTATCTTGTTCTAGAGTTTGAATCCCTATTTTGTTTATAATATATAAAGGCAGAAACAGACTACTTAAATAACCTAACTGTTATTTCATTTGTTTTTCTAATTGTTTGATGCTTGTGGATAATTGGTAAGCCTTAACCATAGGAAAAATCCAGTTACCAAATGAAGTATTGTTTCTTTTTCAGAAATTAAACTTATTTATTTCTACTTTGTATATTTATCATTTGAACACGTGTTATGTCTCTGTTTAGACCCTTTCACCCTTTCCCAGAACTTGCTTAGCTGAATGCTTCACTGCGTAGCAAGACACTGAGAGTAATACGAAGAATTCATTTATTTCGAATACTACTATATATTTTTGTTGTTTTCTAAGGGATAATAAGCCTAATTCATATACGTCTGTTTTTATTATTAGGGATTAATAAATATAAATAACAGCTGTAAGTAGATTGTTACACTGGATAAATTGTCTGAATATACTAAATGATATGGATGATACATCTAAAGCATAATTAACGAAATTCAAGTGGTTTTTTACAACTTATTAGAAATAATCATTGGCGTATCTACGTAGAAGAAAGACACTGTTAAGTAGTATATTAACATTGGGGTAAAACATAAGCTACGACTGTCTATGGTTTTAGGATTGGGACATACTGTTTTGCATACAGTTAAGTGTTGTTTATTATGATACAAAGGGATAACGAGATGATATGGATCTTATATGGAAATATTTTGTTCAAAGTATCATACTTTCCCTCAACACAATAAATGTTACTCGTAGTCTATAATGATGAAATGAGCGGAAGTTAATTACGTAGTAAACTAATTTGGTTTGTTATCAAACCCATACACCTTATTATTCAAAAAACAAGTAAAGCAACGTCGTTTTGCAGTATAACAGTCAGGAGGAATAATAAGTTAATTAACGAAGTATTTCCTCAGAGTATGATCCCAGTAAATTTCAATCAAGCTCATGCGGATACACTTCAGTTTATTTGTTTAAACATGAACAGTAAATCTAGATTCATTAACATTTAATTTGCACTGCTTATTCTACAATCAGCTTTTAATCACAACTGGAAACATAGATAGATTTTCTGAACTCGCCTCGTCAGTGTGCATTTATACAATCGACTGCTCATTTGCAGTTAGTTTCATTAAGTGCACACCCAGGCAAGTATGTTGACGAATTTTCGAACATGATCTTTCAAGTGTGAGGAAGAAACAATTAAAGACATTTTTATGCTCTATACCTAGCCATCTATTAGACAGAGGATGCGAAATAGACGTCGACATCCTATTACGAGTAATCCATCGTATACCAATTAATTTGTAGCATAGCTTACGTATACTTCTATTATACACAGCAGAAGCCATTAGAACTCATCTTATCAAGCCATGTCCACGCATTCGAAAGGCTTTAACAACTACTCGTTACCTTGGCCATTTATATAGTCTACTGTAGAGTGAGTAACAAATCAACTTGTTAATCTTCTCTTCATCTTTATAACTAAAAGTTTCATAATTTGTCTACATTTTACACTTGCGTAACTATCACACACTTCTGTTCAGTTTTATGCAATCATCGTTTTACTGCTTATTCACATTGTTAATCCTTTTTAATAGATATGATTTAGCCTATCAATTCTACAATCACTTGTACAAATTCTTTCATTCATATTCATTAATATCTTTGTAAACTAGTCATTCTATCCACGTCACTTGTAGTTACTTTATCAAATATTACTAAATACTATCATAAACAATTCTTTTTGTCTGATAATTCTACGCAATACATCAACACATGATTCATGTCGATTTCTTTATTTCAAAACGAACATATTAGTAGAGAGCCTAAATGAAAAAGATATTTCTTCACTCTACTGTTTTTATACTAAGTGACTAAATGGGGATTTTGAATTTACTTACATCCAGGAGGTAATTATATGCTAGTTTATTGACGAAACAAATTATCCAACGAATGTATATATATATATATATATATATATATATATATATTGGTGAATGCTAAGGTTCAAAGAGTTGAAGCCTTAGCCATGACAGGCGTTATAAAACTCAGTCAATACGTATATAAAAACGGTGGTCCGTAGAAATTTCGCTTCAGTTGATTTCCGATCACAAGTACACTGACGTATACGCATATATATATATATATATATATATATATAAGTGTAATCAGTGCCTGTTACCCCAAGTGGAACATAGGTCTCTCACCAGCATTCTGCAACAAACTCTGTCCTGGCTTTTTCTTGCCAGCTCTTCTCAAGTGCTCTTCATTCTCTTCATGTCTGTTTCCAATTCCCGACGCATTGTGTTCCTGGGTCGTCCTCTGCTTTTTGGAATTTAGGATTTCAAATCAGTGCTTGTCTTGTGACACAGTTTGTCGGTTTCTCCAATATGTGCCCAACCCACCTCCAGCGCCTTTTTCTAATCTTTTCCTCGGATGGAAGTTGATTAGTTCTCTGCCACAAAAGGTTGTTGTTGATGGTATCTGGCCAACGGATTCAAAGTATCTTACGCAGACATGTGCTTATAAATATTTGTATCGTCTGAAGGATACTTTTCGTAGTTCACCGTACAAGTTTCAGCTCCATACAACAGAACTGTCTTCACATTTGTATTGAAAATTTTGACTGAAATATTGACTGACAGTTGGCTTGAGTTCCAGATGTTTTTCAGTTGTAGAAATGCTGCTCTTGCCTTACCAATCCGCCCCTTCACATCCGAGTCAGACCCTCCTTGTTTGTCGATGATGCTGCCAAAATATGTAAAGGTTTCAACGTCTTCCAGAATTTCTCCGTCAAGTCTAATTGGGTTAGTGTTTGTTGTTTTGTATCGAAGGGACTTGCTTTCCCTTTGTGTATGTTGAGGCCTACTGCCAGCTGCAGAGGCTGCTGCTATATTATTCGTCGTCATCTGCATTTGATGCTGTGTGTGAAATAGAAGAGCTATGTCATCTGCAATGTCCAAGTCATCTAGTTGCGTCGATGTTGTCGATTGTATTCCGAGAGTTCCTTCAAATGTTGCAGTCTTCATGATCCAGTCAACCACCAGCAGAAACAGAAAGGGTAAACAGCCTTGTCTGACACCGGTCTTCACTTCCAATGAATCTGTGAGCTGACATCTATGCACGATTTTACAATGTAGTCCGTAAGAATTCCGTATGATGTTGACTATCTCCTCGAGTACGCTATAATGTCGTAGAAGGCTCCAAAATATTCTCCTATCCACGCTGTCGAATGCTTTTTCTTAGTCGTGGAAGCTGATGTAAAGTGATGAATTCCATTCAATCGATTGCTCAACAATGAACCGTTGAGTAGCGATTTGGTCGGTATACGATCTGTGTTTACGGAATCCGGCCTGTTGATCTCGGAGGTGGGCGTCGACTAGGTTTTTTATTCTGTTCAATAACAGTCTGTTGAAGACCTTTTCTGGTACTGAATATAGAGTAATGCCTCTGTAGTTCTGGCGATTGCTAAGGTCGCCTTTCTTTGTCAACTTGATGAGGTGCCCTTCTTTGCAGTCTGCTGAAACTTGTTCTTCCTCCCAAATATTCCTGAAGAGAATGTAGAGTATCTTTGAAGTTGCTTATATATCTGTCTCCAGTGCCTCCGTTGGTATGTTGTCTGGTCCTGCTGACTTCTCACTCTTGATCTGTCTGATGGCTATTTTTATTTCTTCGACTGTCGGTGGGTCTGTGCTTATAGGGAGATCCATGGCTGCTGCTTCGATGGCTGGTGGGTTCAATATGGCATATATATATATATATATATATATATATATATATATATAATGTAATCATATATATATATATATATGTTAGTTTAGTGACGAAACAAATTATTCAACGAATATATGTATACATATATAATTTGCATTAAAAATTAAACCACTATAGATCACGTGCGGTAAGAGTGGAATGTCTATGATGATAAACAGAGTTACAATTACTAAATTTCGGTTACGAGCAAAAATGAATCTTGACTAAGTGATATAAAGGAGATTTGAAAGCATTCATTTTCATTAACAATTAAGTGATTTTGAAATCAAAAATATATTTCAGAATATTTTTCATCGACGTAAAAGATGTTGAAGACATGAGTACCCTATTCAGAATGAAAAGAAGTTACAAAAACTTTCAGTCAAAACCTTTGTAACTGATAAAATCAAAAAACTAACCGACGCTCTGAAAGGGAATCAACAACATTTTTAAGTAGGCTGTAACTCCCAGATTGCATAGTCTTTCAAAAGTTTGCAAATATAACATACTTCTGCAACTGGTCGTAGATTCAAACAATCTACCTTGTCATGTTATGGCAAAATGATTAGCAGAAATCTTAAGCCCACTTCATTGAAAATGCCTGGCGGAAGCATAAAAGATTCTTTAATAAAAATATTAAAAATCCTTATAGTAAAGGATAACTTTATGACTGTCAGATATGTATTCTCTATTCACTAACGCATAATTGTCAGAAATAGTAGAAGGTTCCTATTCATATAAAATAATGGAAAGGGGCCTCAAAATATTTTACTGAGAGTTACGCAGATACCAGAAGACGACTATTTAAACTCCGTAGGCATATAAGGAAATAAAGGCTGTGAAAAATGCCTAGAAATAAATATTTTAACTTCTATTTTATATGGCCTAAGTTGATGGTAACGATAGGGAGAAGGGATGTTCAAACTTCTTCTGAACACAATGACGTAGTTTAATGAAAGTAGACTGCTATATCTTAACCGTACGTATAAGACAAACCTGTAAGCTTTGTGAAATAGTTGATTGAATTCGATAAATACCCTTAAAAGTATTATTTGGGTCAACTGGATGTGTGTGTCAACTGAGCAAGAATAGAGTATTTAATATATGTGGGTTTTCCTTTCCTCAAACAGGCCAGATAGTGTTCGGTGATTCCATAATAGACATGTTAGACTGTGCGCCGTATATTACTAGATTCATAGGGGCAACGAATCCAGGTCATCTCTTTTTGATTGTAGTGGAAATTAAAGATCTACAATAAAGTAGTAAATTGACAGAATAAAGTGTGTTTTTGTTATGACGCGATGAAAGGAAGGAGGGGATGGGATGATTTTGGTTGGTTGATGCGAACACCAATAAAATGCGTGCCTAGTTAAGACTGTACGATTGACCTAAGCCCATTCACCCCCCCAGGCCGACGATAGGACAACCACAAGTGAGAGAACCGGAAGACTGAGAACTGAGAACCGGAGAACCAGACCAAGGTCGTATTATATTTTAATCATGCATTTATATATACATAAAATCAGACCACACTGTGAACCAATCAAGAATTTAACATTTGTACAGAACAAAGGGAAGAGTGGCAGTGAATGTTACAACTTGTACGCAATTAAGTAGGCATAGTTCATAGTAAATAAACAACATACTAAGAGCAAATATGCGAAACAAGAGAACCGGGCAAGGGGAACGTAACAGTCGTAGAAAATGAAATGTTAACACTGTCCACAGTTATAATAAATGAAATAATGTTCTAAAGCACAGTTCCCGAAGATAGCCAATTTTCATTAGGTGCCCGGCATATCAGTTTTTTAATATGAAAATAATCGAAAATTAAATATTTGTTTGATGACAAGAATTTCATTTTGTCAAACAGATTTATCCCAATTTACCCATCATTCCGAATGAATATACTGATTGCTTCAAAGATTACTCTATACGATTAAGGAGAAGTTATTCGGACACAATGTACATTTACCTGATTTGAAAAAAAGAAATCCACAAAACTAATTTGCTCATCTGTGAAAAGTTGAAAACGGAGAAAACAGTCAAACAAAATTTAAAATGTGTTCAAGACATTTCAATAATGATCCTTTCATAATAAAGTATTTGGCTAGAATTAAACATCAGAAACGCCTGTCGTAGATGGTTATCCCTAGTGATGAACAATTTTAGCGATAAAATTGATAATATTATAGCCATGATCGTTTTCTTAGAACGCATTTGAAGTAACAGAGATCTTATTCTTTATATAAAGATATAAATCCTATTCTTCTACTACTACTACTACTATGATTAGACATTTGGATAAATCTGAATGTGTTCGGCAAACTTATTATTCTACTGGATAAGGTTAATTGAAAACGTGGGAACATATGTACATACTACTTCCTACCATTATATTAAACATTCTGAAATCATAACTCAACCACATGTTTCCAGTTCTACCGAAAATCAGTCAATTTAAATTAAGTATTTACAAACTACATTAAATGGCTTCTTTCTGACGAATTCTAATGAACTACAAATAACTATTTAAGATACTTATCAATCATTTGATGATGTTATTTAAATTCTTAGTTTAGTTTATTAGACAAACAAACTAAGTAAGGTGAGAATGATATTGACAGGTTTTACAGAAAAACTAATTTGCAGTACTTTTTGATGTAACCACTTTCTCGTAATTATCTACAATGAAGCAATTGCTATCATTTAAACGCAGTATCAGAGATAGCAAAGTAACAATAATATGTTACATAATAGTCTCACGGGTGATAAGAAGTAACAGTATGTTGAAATAAAAACAATAACACAAAAATTGTGTATAGGCATTTTTATCAAAAGAAGAACGAGTAATTCACAACATTTGTCCGACAAGTCAATGTAAGATAATTGAAAAAAGAAATCCACAAAACTAATTTGCTCATCTGTGAAAAGTTGAAAACGGAGAAAACAGTCAAACAAAATTTAAAATGTGTTCAAGACATTTCAATAATGATCCTTTCATAATAAAGTATTTGGCTAGAATTAAACATCAGAAACGCCTGTCGTAGATGGTTATCCCTAGTGATGAACAATTTTAGCGATAAAATTGATAATATTATAGCCATGATCGTTTTCTTAGAACGCATTTGAAGTAACAGAGATCTTATTCTTTATATAAAGATATAAATCCTATTCTTCTACTACTACTACTACTATGATTAGACATTTGGATAAATCTGAATGTGTTCGGCAAACTTATTATTCTACTGGATAAGGTTAATTGAAAACGTGGGAACATATGTACATACTACTTCCTACCATTATATTAAACATTCTGAAATCATAACTCAACCACATGTTTCCAGTTCTACCGAAAATCAGTCAATTTAAATTAAGTATTTACAAACTACATTAAATGGCTTCTTTCTGACGAATTCTAATGAACTACAAATAACTATTTAAGATACTTATCAATCATTTGATGATGTTATTTAAATTCTTAGTTTAGTTTATTAGACAAACAAACTAAGTAAGGTGAGAATGATATTGACAGGTTTTACAGAAAAACTAATTTGCAGTACTTTTTGATGTAACCACTTTCTCGTAATTATCTACAATGAAGCAATTGCTATCATTTAAACGCAGTATCAGAGATAGCAAAGTAACAATAATATGTTACATAATAGTCTCACGGGTGATAAGAAGTAACAGTATGTTGAAATAAAAACAATAACACAAAAATTGTGTATAGGCATTTTTATCAAAAGAAGAACGAGTAATTCACAACATTTGTCCGACAAGTCAATGTAAGATAATTGAAAAATACATTTTGTAAATAGTCTCAACGAATGGAATCAATGAAAATTCCCAACATTTTGTTCAGCAAGCTGGTATAAGCTTCTTTAGGGAAATAACCAAAAGTCACAGTTACTGAATATAAACCTAAATAAAATGTGAAATATCATTATGCTCGTTCGATCGTATGTCGAATATGAACATATCAAATAAGTCATCATACGTGAATTAATGTTTTAAATATTGTAGATGTAGGTAGGTGTGATTGTATGTAGACAATCGCCTAGATAAAAAGAAAACTAGAAGTTCTAGATCACTTTGAAATGAAAAACTAAATATATCTATTTTGAATACATAAATCATGCTTGAATTCACAAACTACCAAAGTATTAAGCGTTTACTAGTATTTGATTATATTTTTCATTTCAACTTCTCTTTCAAAGTTTGTAGATGATTTCAACAATGAGATCGGTTACATTATATGATCAAGATTGCCCATCTATGATTATCATTTCCTATTTGCATATTCTTCATTTCCCTTAGATACACAATTACTTTTACATTTTTATAAACTGTTACTAAATAACTTTAAAATGTTTTAACTTTCTTGGTTCAATATATCCCATTAAAGTAAGCAAATATGAAACAAAGTATTGTGGATGGTGTTTCTCTGTTTTTTTTTTGAATAACACATATTGTTTTTCTAGTGTTCAATGTTTTCATATTTTAGTTAATTGAAGTAAAGTGTTTTAATTAAGTAATCAGCAAAATAATTGAAAATTATTGCTGACATTGAAGTGATAACCATGATTATGAAGAAATTTAAGTAGATTTACACAGAATAACATAAAAAATTTGTTGAGAGTTATAGTTTTAAAGATGTTAATTGATAAAATATTTACATCGTGTAACTTTAAGTTAGTTAGTAAATGTTTATTATCAATCTGTCTTAAATTATATTCACAAGGCTACAAACAACTCCTATATATTCTATGATACCTTATTTTATATTGAAATCTATGTTTTATTGATGACATGTGATGACATAATTGAACATGAAGTAACTTGTTAAATGAAAATAATTTAGAGATTACATATTAATGAATTTCTTCAAAGCATTTTATCTAAGCGATCAATGAGAGATGATTGTACATTCATTAACAAAATCTGTCGAGCATTTAATAACTTACGTTGATAATAACCATTACTTCAACTATTGAATATCAATGAGTAAATTTTATGCATTTATTCATATTTTCCTTTTTCTTTATTATAGAAGAAGTAATTTTTGTTGCGACATGGCTTGGCTATTTCAATGCCTGTCTTAATTCGTTGGTATATTCGCTATTAAACAATAATTTTCGAATGTCATGCGCAAAATTATTATGTGCTTGGCATTACAATCGTGAAAGACGTCAACAATATGGATTGAATCAATTGAAGCATTTTGGTGATACTCCAATACAATTAGCAGTTGGTCGTGTTCCATGGAACAGATTATAAAAATTTCTTTATTTATTATAAACAAATATATTTTAATATACATTAAAAATACCATTTATACTAGACTGTTATATAGTTACACATAGCATTTGTTTCGCATTATATACCGTCAATAGATTTATTTCTACCCAATGAGTCCTTATTATAATCATCAAAGTATATCCTCAACATTTTACTTTTATTAGGTACACATATCTGCACTATATTACTGAACATATCAAACTTTGATGATAATAATAATAAATTGTCTTTTTACTCAATATAACGTTTTCTTCTATGAATATAAACTATCGTCAACTTATAACCGTGAGCATTTAGAAATATTTTAATTTCCGATAAATTCTAAATAAGAATCTTGTTTAAGACGGTTGATATTTTGATTTACAATTAAGACTTATCATTCTTCATGAACTTCTGTTCGATTGTTAAATAACGAAACAATATTTGTTTGGTAATTATGTTTGTAAACTAATTACCTGGTACATTTAATTCCTTAGTATTAAATAGGGTTAGACGTTATTGTGTATTCTACTGCTGGCCATAGTAAAACTTTACTAAGAACTTTAAACAAAGATATTATCAAAACAACCAGCTCAAGTAGTATGAACTCCGACATTAACTGGTTGATGGTTTTTAATATCAACAACTTTATTAATAGTCATTAGTTAGAATAGTAGTTCATATAGTCAACAGTTGGTTTAAGTGTGGAGAGTAATATATGCTTTTCCCGCAGGAATATTTAATAATGTGGCATGTATTGGTGTTACGTAAGTAACAAGAATCTATAAATTGAAAATGTAATGTGGTGATTAGATTAACTACCGTAGATTGCTGACAAAAATGTTTAACACCGGTTTATGCATAAATATAAAAAACTAGTTGTACTAATTTATAATAACAGCTCATAAGATAAGTTTATCAGAACAAGTATAAAATAATAAATATACTGAATTTGCGTGGTTTGGGGAGTTTGGTATCAAGTTCAATTTGATTAAATTCGTTACAGATTGATGCTCGTAAGGCACCACTGAAAACTTGGTAACATTTGGCAGTCGTTTCATCCTAGTATGGGACTCTTCAGCAGTTTACACCCTAGATTCCATTCCAGACGTTACACATTGACGAATACTGAATTAATTGTGCAGTACATTTTGCCTTAATCAATGACTTATGAATCGCTTCAACTAGTTCAGTATTTTTCATATTTTCATGTACATTTATTGCTATATGATACGATAAAGTTCAATCAGAACAATATTATTAACTCGTGTGTAGGTTGATCTGATTTATACAATCAGTATTTCTAATAATGAAATACCTTTGTCAGTAGTAAAAACATCTTTTGAATGAAAAATAAAACCTTGTTTATCAGCTAAACAAAAATAACAACACTTCCATAGCATACATAGAAATTCAAAACAAAATCAATTTCATCGAAGAAATATTTTGTCCGACTATATTAGCAAACCGGTTTAATGCCATGCACATGTATTTGCATATATATTACATCTTGAGTAGCAATAATAAAGGTTTATGGTTTTAATATGTGACTTGAGAGTGAGCATCTACGATGACAGCATAAGACTGAACTTGAGAAACTCAAATGAACTTTAACTATCGGAACCCCTGGGTTGGTTGACGTTCAGTGGTTTGATTCCCAAACCATTCGGCTGATGCAATAGCGCGGTGACTATCTCGCATCATTGGTCACATCTGTACCTTCTTCACCACTGGGCCCACACCAGTTTCCACAAACTACCTCAATGATGGTTGTAACAATCAGCTCACAGATGACTACCTTCAGGATGTTCCTGAAGCTTTAGTGAGAAGTCGTGGCTGGTGGAGTTCACACTTGCTGGGATTACGGCATTTATCATCAACAACAATGAGTGGTTGGCATGCTATCATAAATTGATGGAAGTGGAAATCCTACCATTGGATGCTGGCCCAGTGATGCAGAGGATTATGCATTCGTCAACGCAGAAAACTTTGAGACAGATTCTAGAGAGCATACTATAGATGAGTTCTAAACCAGACTGAAACGGCCATCCAGCGCTATTCGGTTTTCGGTGGCACCCTACCAACATCAATCTGAACGGATTCAATCGATTGAAACACTGAATTAAATATTTTGAATTTTCAGTAGGATTAAAAATATACGAATTGATGTGGTATACTTATAAATATTGACTAAACTATGCAAAACCCTATTCATTCACTTTTGTTATAAATAGATTATTTTAATCATCATTTATCAGTATCAGACTGTAAATAAATTGACGCCTTTTGATATAAAGATAAATACCATCACGTACGAACTTCAAATGTATGGTGATAGGAAATTATTCAGATCCTGATATTGATTTAAGTTGCCATTATAAGGAGAAGAAACAATTTCGTCACCGAAAACTATTCCATAGGAGAAAAATGTTAGTCTATGATTTAATCCTTTGACTAACTTAACTTTAGAGACTTTTGACAATTTTCTTCTAAAGAATAAAATTTCTGAAATCTTATGTTTATTCATTAGAAATGTTCCATTTAAACAGATGGCATATGAATAATGTTTTTCAATGTTTATTTACAGATAAGTAGTTTGCTATAGTAGTAACCGATTTAAACATCTTCAATATTTTAATATCTATGTGAATATAATTAATAATGACAATTCTTTTGAGAGAAAAAAACACTAAGTCGAATTAACAAAACTGAATGATAAAATTATGTTGTAAGTATGTTATGTTACAATGATGCCTATAGAAAAATTAGCAGAAGTTATTATAACTCTACATAATGTTTCAATAAATTTAAGTTAATAATCACATGATGAAAATAATAAACAAATAATACTCTAAGATGTTTCGTTTTGCTCGAAAATTGACATGGATAACGTTTTACATCATGAAGTCGAAATAATTTGGTGAGTATCTTATAGTCAAGTAAAGAAACAGATCAGTATATACAACATTTCTAATTCCTTTGATTCTGTAAACTCAACCGGCAAAATCAGTGTATCCGGAACGAGGATGATTTCACTAAACGTTACTTTTTTCACAAACGTTCTTCTCACAGGAGCGATTGGGTTATTGTATGATTATATCGAAAATAACAATATCAACGTTGTTACATCAAGCATTTTCTAAAAGAGCTACTGTTACGATACACGTCCAGCTTAATGATGAATTGTTTTGGAAAGAGGATATCACCGCTTAGTCCTCTTCTAGGGTGCGTTTTCATGGCCACTATGGAAAACACAATAGATAGATCTGACTTTTAATAAAGGCATGTAGATGACGCCATCATAGTATGCCATGAAAAAACCTACCTTGACAAAATTCTACAAGAATACCACCAATATTCGACAAAGACTCATAATAGAATCGGAAGAAAACAGAAAATTCTAATTTCTCGACACATTATTGAAACGAAAATCGTGATCAAGTACATCTGTGGATGATTACTTGCAAAAATTAATTATCAACCTCTGCTTCACTCAATACATGAGAATAACATTTAACTAATTATTGACTGATTTATAAAATAATATGATGCCTCTATGTTTGATTGTAGACCAGTATTTGTTGTATTTCTGTAGTTACAATCATACGGTATATAATTGATTGTCGAAAATTAAACAGACAGGTATATAAAACTGTTCTCTGAGTGTACAAAAGTCGTTAGATTTATAGTATACTTGAATAATCTCAACGATAGAAAGGCAAATAAAAATAATTCTAGCTTTTCATCCAATAAACTGTCCTTATCTTTTCCATTTGAAGATGAAAAATCAAATTTTCAATTTGATATCATTAATTGGTTTGAATTAAACTACCATTGATCACCAGGAAGCACTGGAAACCTGTTTTGTCCTAGTATGGGACTCATCAGTAGTGCTCACCCATGATTTCATCAGGTATCGAACCCAAGACCCTCTGGCTCTGTAGTGAACAGTTTACCATTAGACCACTGAGTTCAGTACTGTACAGTGCTTCCTAATGATCAATGGTTGTGAGGTGCACCCGGTATATGACCAAATTACGTTTATCGTATAACCAGAGCAACTTCTAACGATTGAACCCACTCTTACGAATGAGGATAAATCAGAAGGCAATGAAGGATGGAAGAGAAGTTATATTTGATCGTAAGTGGAGCGTCAATCGGATCGCAGCGTCTAAGCTGGTAAACTAGAGAGAGATGCTACCCACGGTGCGCCTTGACGTGATCTGGTGGTGATGCGTGACCGAGCGCCACCAACTAGTCGTGTACGCTAAAACAAACATGGTCAGCATCGATGTCGGGAGCTTATGCAACTATATATTTAAGGGATTATTTACCACTGCAGTTGTTTAATTAAAACCAATTCGTGATATCAAATTGACAGACAGCAGCCGCCACAATAATCTGTCGAAATCAAAATTATCGTCGACATATATAGGGTGAACCAAGCAAATATTTGTATTATCATGTCCCATAAAATAATTGTTCAATAGTCGTTGAACAATGCCAAATTAGATAAAATGAAATTGACTACGGATAAATATACTTAGAATATTGATTTAATAATTGACTATTTGTTGTCGCTGATTTATCGGTTGTGCAGCCTAACATTTCGATTCGTTATTCAAAAGTTGTTATGGTTCAGCTAACCCTGATCGATCATATCTGCTAATATCATCTAGGTTTGTTCAAATATAATGTGCTTCAACAATTAACCTTTCTTTGTAAATACCAAAATTTTTCTGTAGGGTATTGATGCAGTCAGGGTCATTCTATTGTCCTGTATCCAATAGAAGGAAGCTATTCCTGACCAATTTTCAGGTTACTTCAACTCTTCTAAGAATCTAGGAACATGTCTCAAGCCTTGTTTATGCTACATCACCCTAACGTTTGTACAGTTGCAGTGAATAATTTTAACAAATGGATATTTGTCTTTGATAAAGTATTCTCTTTTTGATTTAATTGTTCAGTGATCTACCGTAGTTAAATTATTGTTATATCTATTAGTGGCATAAACGTCGAACTAGTAATGGTGCAAAACACAGCTGAGTGGTCAACCAATTCCAACTTTAAATACATCTAACACGTTAAAATGTATAAATCCTTGAAAAACTAATAGACAAACTTTTCTATACTATTTGAGTGATAGTTTAAATACTTTATTCAGAGGTGAATAACTTTGTCATACATTGATTAAGCACTTGAAAAGGTCATTTGTCTTTATGTTACTGGACAATATTATTTAACTATGCAACTGAAATTCATGTGGTCACATGAACACAGTAATCACAAATGGAATCAATAAAAAATAGCTTTTTGAATTTCTGAGGAATAGCCATTATTTCAATCAAAGACATTTTTACAATAGACGGAAGGGAGGGAAAGAAATATTTCTTTTCACTTGATTTTTCATCAGTGCTCTATATTACTATATACATAAATATAATTGACATACTAAAATATCTGGTTGTCGAAAATAAATTAGTGATATCACTAAAGGTTGTTTACTAACAACCCCCACCCCTCTACTAGAAACGGTAGATTTCATATTCAGTGAACGTGCGTAAAGAGATATAAAAACTGAAATTCCAGTTTCTACACTGAAAGAGTTAATCTTCAGAATGAACATTGAACAGTGACTCCCAGTTTAATAACAAGTTGTACATGTGTCTTAAATAAATCACCAATGAGGCTATTCCTTGCCGATTTCTTACTGTCTAAACTAGAGAATCGTTCTCTCATGAAAAAATTCAATCAATTAACATTTTACATTCACAATCTACATGAAAGGTATTCATTAAAAGTGAAATGGACAGAATAGTGTGCATAAAAGATTTAACAGAGTTCATCCGTTAATCACATTCATCTTCGAATAAGAGCTTAATGATAACATCATGTTAGCAAGAAACTTAGATGATCCAATAAAAAGAAACACACATAGAAAATCAGTGTCACTTTACCAATATATTCATTTATAAAGTTCTGCACTATTAAGATACAGAAGATGTTTATTAAAAAGTTTAGTACATCTTGTAAGATGCATATACTCTGAAGATATTGTAGAAGAAGAGTTAACTACCATTCACAGTTTCCTCAGCATGAGCGCAAACTCACTAAAATTCGTATGTAGGCAAACGATGCTGGCAAAAAAAATCAGAAAACACAACAAACCCTAAGAAACCGGTTTTCCTAAAATTTCAATTCTAAGATGATAATACCAATGAAATCAAGAGGTTTATAGAAGCTAAGTTCCATACTATATCCAACAACTACCCCATCATAACAACAGGAAACGATGAGTGACTTACTGAATTTGTCTCTACCACATATATATACCAGTTCAGCTGAACTTGTGGAGCTAGTTACACTGGGTATTCGATAAGTCGTCTGTTACTGAGTTACTAAACATCACCTTACATAACTGAGTAAAGGACAACTACGATAAGCAAGGAATCCTTTCCTTACTCTTAGTTGACACTGAACATCAAGTAGACGCGAAATGAGCATTTAAAATCATTTATCGAATCATTTATTCACTTTCCATTGATTTATTTTTGCATCTTTTACATATAACGTTAGACATCGGCATCCACCTTTGCTGACCCCGTTAAGGAGTTCATAAGAAATTTGTACAACCTGTTTCTTAATCTTAACTATCATAATAGTTAATACTTGTTTAGTTTACAAATGATTAATTATACTTACTTGTTTCATTAATATCATCTTAATTTTGTTTCTTTTCATTAGCTCTAAATTTGTTGCTTCTCACGCACACATAACGAAGGTATTCACTTAATTTTTAAGTAGCGCTTTTGAACACTCGAATTCATATCATAACTTCGCCAATTCTTTCAACAGATATTATGTAAACTACTATGCGCTAATCCATTCACGTATCTTTTTTATTTTTGAACACTATAATTACCTCATTTACTTTCATGTATTCATTACTTTGTTAATAATTTGTAAATAAGGTTGATTAAATTGTGCTTATATGGAGACTGGTGTTAAATGTGTGCTCCGTCATCGATGTTGGGTACAAATGGAAACAAGGGTGCGCTGAAAGCTCATAGTAGCTCATCATAGTATGAGACTCCTCAATAGTTCACACTGATTCCTTCAGGACATTGGACATAGGGGCCCTCATGTTTGGTAAAGGAGTTTTGATCATCAGCACCACTGGGTCTGCCAGTATCCAGTAACAGAATTCATGCTTTGACCAATTTGTGATATACAGCAACAATTATCCATTATCATTGGTGATAACTGTCACACTTCAGACGAGTCTGAAATCCGCCAATCACGACTTCATACTTAAAATTCAGGATCATCATGAAGTTGGTCACTAGTAATTTGATTATTACATTGTTGATTAAGGGTGGTTTCATGGAAATCGGCATTTAATTTGTAGCTTGTATTCGTCACAGAGTGATTGCGATTGGGCATTATAAGTATAAGGCATCCAGTATTGAGCACGATAGTTATTTTAATAAACACGTGTGAATTCGCTTCAGGAGGGAGTTGACCGATTAACAAACTTGCAACCTTATTAGGTAACACGCCACCAACTGTTTGGCAATCATTTTATTACTATTATAAATAATATATACTGTAGAGGGTTGATGCAAAAGGAATGGATGAAACAGCCATTCATTGCTACATGGTTTCACTGCTATCTTACAAACATCATTCTGTGACGAACTCAATCAACTAAACGACTAACATTATAGTTAATACACATTTGAAGCAATTTTTAATATGAAACAGTCTAACATTTTTGTCGACACACTTATAATTACACATCTACCATGTGACATTCAACTATACAATACAGTGCAATTGCAACCACCATGATTGCATAAGTCAATGTTATAAATTAAAATGAGAAAAAGTACACGTCGACTAAGTCCTTAATTAGCAAAATTGGTCGTAAACAATTAGTAAACCAAAATTGTTATTTCATACAAAAGATTAAGTTACTGTATCACGTGATAAAATTTAGTTGATAAGGTTAGGATAAAATACAACAATAGCAGTTTCATTAAAATAATTGGTAATGTATTCAAGTTATTGTGTTAATCATGTTAATAATAAGATAACGAAAGAAGGATTGATAATGTAAACAAAAGTGTAATTATTAATAATAAGGTTATGTAGATGATGGATGATAAAATTGTACCTGGTTGATAACGGAAAAGCAAAACAATGATAATGCGAGTTGTACTAATTGAAGTAAGGATAAGATGACCTTAGTTGAAGATAGTAGACTAGATATATCTTTCGTATATACATGAATATTATTTGTTACGTGGAATAGGTGTAATCACACACGTTTAATGAAATTATTCGTGACATTAAATAAACCTGAGAGTGAACTGATTGTTGGTTTCATCTAACCTTTTATTAACAATGCTGTTACATGCATGTATGATCTTATGAATAAGGGGGTGTGAACACAGCTTATGCAGCTGGATTCCTCAGAGTAATATTTTATCTTAGATTATTTTGCGTCAGTACTAGTTTCATTTAAAAATCGACATGCAACATGGAAGTAGTAAATTTACTTTTGATTGGTCTGTTTAATCTTCTTGTTGAGATTCTACTTGATGTTTTGTAAGTTAAGCAAAGATTCATATGAAGTTTTCATCACTAGTACGTCTTGTTTTCAGGTTCATGTATTTACTTACTGACAAATTTAATGGAACGTCCGGTTTTTATCAACATGAATTTTAGTTTATCTAAGTTATGTTCAATGTTTTCACCATAGAATATGCACTGAACTCAACAACGTCGATGTTTCCTGTGATTCACGTTATTTTGAAGAGGTGTGAAGTTGTAAGAATGTATATACTGATCAGTCGAAACTTCTATATTTTGAAGAATTTATAAAGATCTTTAAATCGTTCAATCCATACTTATTTAATTATACATATTTTACGCCGTAAACGAATGATACTCCCTGCTCAACGGTCAATTATTAGCAGTATGTTCACTAGTTATTATTACTAAAATTTTTTGTTTGGCTGAATATGTCACAGACTGATGTTGGCAGGGTACCATTGTAAACCAGAAAGCACTGGGCAGCTGTTTCGTTCTGTGACATATTCAGTCAAATAAATGATCATTCTCCACAAAAAGAACCATCCCAATTGAACTATAATTATAAGTTCACTAGTGACTAACTCCAGGATGTTCCTGAAGCTCTAGTGAGAAGTCGTGGCTGGTGGAGTTCAGACTTGTCGGGTGTGAGACAGTTATCACCAATGACAATGGATGATTGTCGCACCATATATATCACAAATTGATGGAAGTGGGAATTCTACCATTAGATGCCGACACAGTGGTGCAGATGGTTAGGCGTTCGCCGTCAACTTGGAGCCCCTGGAGCGGAATCTGGGGTGTGCACTGCTGAGGAGTTTCCCATTAAAACGAAATAGCTGTCCAGTGCTCTCTGGTTTTCAGTTTTACCCTACCAACATCAATCTGTGACATATTCAATCAAATAAATAACCAATTTCCACAAAAATAACCATACTAATTGAACTGAAATTGATGACTAAATGTTAGCAACAGAAAACAATTAAGTTACATTCCTCTTTAACTATGGTTAGTCATTTAACTCCTCAATATATTTCAAGTTATTGAGTGATTACGCTAGTTCAAATATATGCAAGCAGTCGATATTAGTCGCATAAACCTGTATTTATTCACTTGGCATTAACTTGATAAGTGATTTTTTTCTATCCTTCCTTTTCTGTCTTTCTATCTTTCTCTTCATAATTTTTTTGCCCGCTTTTTCCGCCTTTAATCATATGTCAGAAAACCTAAGCTACTGTATTTTGTTTTTTCGTCCCACTTATCACAGTCTATTTACACAGTTCACCGTGTTACCATATGTAAAGATGCATTCCTCCTATGACTTATAATTATCATTATATCGATTTACTCCTACTTGAATTTACATGATTTGACAAACCTAATTGTCTAGCCTTTCTATGAATATAACTCAGAACAATACATATGCACGAAAGATAACAATGAAACTATACATGAGATGCATACCCTCCTTCATCCACAAAAGCTCAACATTAATTCACTTATAATGACTCATGTAAAAATAAGTTCATACTCTTCATGAGATTGGACATTCCTAATGAAATTTGACCTCTTATTTACATTTAGATTCGATAATTTTTGATTTTGGTTATTTCTCTGAACAAGCTAGAACCAGCTTGCCGAGCGAAACGTTAAAATTTTATTTAATTTCATTTTCTGTGATTATTTACAATCATATTCTAATCATATCTTACAGACGCTCTATACCCCAGGTTTGTGAATCTTTTCGTTCTTTTGACAAAAATTCCTATAAAACATCTATCATATTTGTTGTAGCTTTTCATTGTTCACTACTGTTTCTACCTATTTACAATAGAACCTTCAGTGTTTTCATTAGCCTCGTTATCTTTCTTATATTACTCACCAAAAGATGTCACTTCCTATCAACATTCTTTTTATACAGACTTCGACTATTATTGTCAGCACCATGATAATAACTAGTTATTTAACAAAAACAAAGACGTTTGAACGAAGAATGTTCTTTTCGATTAATGCTTATCAGGTTCTACATTTATTAGTTAAAAATTATTAGTCACAAAGATAGTCAGTTCTGAGGTAGATACACCAGCATTTAGACATCAAGGATAGCTTAGATACAAGTTTATTCACTCTTCGGGTTATTTATAAAATACGAATGCTGATGTTGAGATAGTCATCATCATGTAACTTGGTAAACTTTAACGACAACTGAAATAAACAAAATTATTTTATCAAATATATATAGGTATCTCTGTATATGGGTGACATAAGTGGTGGGGTGGTAACAAAATACGATTAGATCAAGTGCTTGTAGATAAAGACTGAATCCTACTTAAAATGAAGCCGAATAGGTAAGAGATTGTAAAATGGAATAGGTGATAGTCAAAATTCGTCAAGTAGTAACAATAACATGAGCTCACTAGTGACTACCTCCTTGAGGTAATTCCTGGAGTTCTAGTTTGAAAACGTGACCGGTAGAGTTCAACCGTGTCGGGTATGAGGCAGTAACTCACCGATGGCATAGAGGAGGTCGCGCAACGTTTCACGAATTAGCTGAATTGGAAATATCAACTGTTAGAAGCCGACTCAGTGGTCCATTGGTAAAGCGTTCTGCTCGGAGCCAGAGGGTCTTGGGTTCGATCCTCGATGGGGTCGTGGATGCGCACTGCTGAGGAGTCCCATACTAGGACGAAATAGCTGCCCAGTGCTTCCAGGTGATTAATGGTTGTCTAATTCAGATCAATTCGTGATATCAAAATTGACAGTTAACTATCTCTATAAACCCCCCTAATTGTAAATAACAATAATAGATAAGATTATAATCAGTTCATTTATTCAGTCTTAAAATGTTGCACAGTCATTAAAATTAGGAATGAAGATTGAATGATATTCGAATTCATTCTGTGATCCTTGATTATTAGTAATAGTGATAATTAATATGTATATTTGTGAACAAATAGAGTAGTATTTGGATAGAGTAGACTCAAATTATAGAAATGCGCATAAAGAGGGAATGATAAATATACATTATTCAAATTGGTTTAATGGAACTTGCGTCGGCCGTGGTAAGAGAAGGGGTTGAACGTACTTCTTCTATATGCAGAGTTCTGGCCTCTTGATCCGTATAGCTATCGCCTTTACCGTTTTAAGGATTTTTGAGTCTAACCGATTTTGGCAGATAACTGTTTCCACAGAATATTATTGTGAACGATTGATTTTTGCTCGCCGCATGACCTGTTTGAATTAGATGAGCTAGTGTTGAACTGTTGATACTTTTGACAACACCTTTGGTTAACCAAACTGAAAGGTGCTCCCAATCACGGAGGATTAAATTCCTTGAACATCTGTCAATGTAACCTGCTCCACTGGAACAATTGAACCGATAGATACAAAATGAAGTGGCAAGCTTAGGTAATTTATCCTTCATTCTCGGTATCACCATAGGGCGGTTAGAAAACACCAGTTGTAGTTTTCCAATGTTAAATGTTCTCTGAATGGAACTGCGTAACCTCAACGTCAGCATTTCGCTGAGCGCGTCTCATCTGAATGTTAGTCTCACGAGTAGCGGCTTTCTATCTATGGTCTGAAACACCTTTCTATTTGTTTTGAAGATGGAATGTTTGTTTATAAAATTTATGGGGTAGCCATTGATTTCGATAATTAATATAGAATTTGTCGTCTTACCTATTATCTACTTAATAAAAATCAGATCATGTTTGCTATATTAGATCATATCATGACCTTCCGCTTTAACTTATCTCATACGTCTATAAAGATGAACTTGTTATTATGAATAGTACTAATTGTTTAGGCCAGATGACTGATATATACAAGTTATAATCAACATTACACTCACTTGTAAAGCAACATTCTACTTATCTACACGATTTTCTGCAACCATGGTAGAATGAAATGAAATGAATTCACTTGATTCCGAAATGTTTATTGTTCTATTTCGCAATAATAGAATTTCTTAAAATTTATTGTAGTTTTCGTAATAAACAAGTTCATTGTGTATATTATAGTTTTATTCTGTAATTTTTCATTAAATGGGAACAGTGTAAACATTCCAAACTTAATTAACAAGTCAATAGAATTGTAAAGTACTTGAATAATAGTAAACTAATGAGAATTAATGCTTATTTATGCATAAATGAATGAGGGAAAAACATTAAATTTAATCACTCTTATAATCAGTTTGTAATTACAGTAATTAATTGTTGTTATTAAATTGGATTAGTTGATTGAATATATCACAAACTGATGTTGGTAGGGTACCATTCAAGACCAATGAGCACTAGACAGCTGTTTCGTTCTAGTATGGAACTCTTTAACGGCTTGCTACCCCCAGATTCCGCACCAGGGGCTTCGGGCTGACGGCGAGTGACTGACCCTCTACACCAATGGTTGAATTACCCAAGTGGGATGGTAAACGTTCGCCATCAACCTGAAGTTCCTGGTGCGGAATCTGGGGTGCACATTGCTGAGGAGTTCCACACTAGAACGAAACAGCTGTCCAGTGCTCCCTGGATTTCAGTAGTACCCTGCCAATATCAATTTGTGATATATTCAAACAACTAAATTACCAATATCCACAAAAATAACCATTTCAATTGAATTAATGTTATCAGTTGATCTTAAAAATTGTACAGGTATAGAAGGCAAAGATCTAATGAAAGATAGAGCATAATGATATCTGCAATATATTATGACGAATAGACGATAGTGTAAGCCGCTTCCTCACAGATTATTGACCGAATTCAACTAACGAGTTTAGTTCAATCATTTCATCACAGACTAATGTTGGCATAGTAAAATTGAAAACCAAGGAGCACTGGATAGCTAGTTTGTCCCCAGCAGTAAATTTCCTGGTTTCTCCACCCTTGGTCTTCATTATAGCAGATAACTAACCCTCTGTATCTCTAGGCCAGCATCCAGTGGCAGGATTCCCACTTCCATCAATTTGTGACATATAACGCGTTGATCGTCCAAAAGTGAGTTTAACAAATGCAAACGAACAAATCAAAATATTTAACACAATCGAATTAGACGACTGATCATGTTGAAATCTTGTTGTTATGCATCACTTTGTTTCACTATAAAATGTGGTTGTGTGAATACTGACTGCCATTGGGTATGAAAAATGTGGTGAGCAGAATGGTGATGATTTGTACACTTGTTAAAGTTATGAGAAGTTTTGTTATTATGAATAGTAAGGCCTTCATATCTGTTAAGTGACGTGGGTTTTAATGAAATATGAAGCGCTTCAACTACTCCTCTTTCATTAGAGCTAGAAAAACCATTCTAGATGATGTGGATGATGTATACGTCGATTTTATAGCTAATGTAAGTAGCATGACCTGATAATCCTGATTTGATTAGTAAGTTTTCAAGCTATAAGGGATTACTAAGAGTTCGTTTTGTGTAGCTCCATTGTTCAGTGGGACAAGTTATGATTTCTCAAGATGATTCATCGCAGACGATACAAACTGACCTACATACAATGTTTAGTGTAGAGGCAAGTACCATCTCTTATTTTGTCCTAACCAGAGCATTCCGAAGTGGGTTGGTTGTTTTTCAGAATGATTGAATTCCATGTTGTTTTAGAAACCTTCGGTTATGTCATGAAGATAACATGGAATGGCTGTAACAAACCATGGCAGTTTACTACATTTATTACTAAGCCATTCCGTTTTTCTGCATTATTAATAATGTTCATGAGGAGATTATTTAACCAACAATGTCAGTTATATTAATGAATTCCTATTGTCTAACTTCTTCTGATGTTCTACGATTTGTAACTCTTCTGAAAATAACTTAGAGATAGAGAAATCTTCGCACTGAATGGATTTGTTGAATTGACATGAACGTATCAGATTTTGATAGATAGATTAAGAGTTTCATTTGCGTTTATTATCATGAGACAGTCTGAAAACGATATTTAATTGCGTTGGTTATCACATTCGAGAGTGAATTTTATTTGAGACGAAGACGTGTTAATCAATCTCGAAAATGATCTCGTAAACGTCTTTTTAATGATTATAAAAGTTGTTATCTACATATCTGAGTAGAATTCTTTATTTGATGATATTTGTGGGAATATGAGATTCTATTTGCAATATTATTCGATTAACTACGATTTGAGAAGCGAATAGGATCTTCATGATACTCCATCAGTTTGTTTGTATAGAGTCCGATTGAAGGTTAATAGAGTTGAATTTTAACAAATGCAAACGAACAAATCAAAATATTTAACACAATCGAATTAGACGACTGATCATGTTGAAATCTTGTTGTTATGCATCACTTTGTTTCACTATAAAATGTGGTTGTGTGAATACTGACTGCCATTGGGTATGAAAAATGTGGTGAGCAGAATGGTGATGATTTGTACACTTGTTAAAGTTATGAGAAGTTTTGTTATTATGAATAGTAAGGCCTTCATATCTGTTAAGTGACGTGGGTTTTAATGAAATATGAAGCGCTTCAACTACTCCTCTTTCATTAGAGCTAGAAAAACCATTCTAGATGATGTGGATGATGTATACGTCGATTTTATAGCTAATGTAAGTAGCATGACCTGATAATCCTGATTTGATTAGTAAGTTTTCAAGCTATAAGGGATTACTAAGAGTTCGTTTTGTGTAGCTCCATTGTTCAGTGGGACAAGTTATGATTTCTCAAGATGATTCATCGCAGACGATACAAACTGACCTACATACAATGTTTAGTGTAGAGGCAAGTACCATCTCTTATTTTGTCCTAACCAGAGCATTCCGAAGTGGGTTGGTTGTTTTTCAGAATGATTGAATTCCATGTTGTTTTAGAAACCTTCGGTTATGTCATGAAGATAACATGGAATGGCTGTAACAAACCATGGCAGTTTACTACATTTATTACTAAGCCATTCCGTTTTTCTGCATTATTAATAATGTTCATGAGGAGATTATTTAACCAACAATGTCAGTTATATTAATGAATTCCTATTGTCTAACTTCTTCTGATGTTCTACGATTTGTAACTCTTCTGAAAATAACTTAGAGATAGAGAAATCTTCGCACTGAATGGATTTGTTGAATTGACATGAACGTATCAGATTTTGATAGATAGATTAAGAGTTTCATTTGCGTTTATTATCATGAGACAGTCTGAAAACGATATTTAATTGCGTTGGTTATCACATTCGAGAGTGAATTTTATTTGAGACGAAGACGTGTTAATCAATCTCGAAAATGATCTCGTAAACGTCTTTTTAATGATTATAAAAGTTGTTATCTACATATCTGAGTAGAATTCTTTATTTGATGATATTTGTGGGAATATGAGATTCTATTTGCAATATTATTCGATTAACTACGATTTGAGAAGCGAATAGGATCTTCATGATACTCCATCAGTTTGTTTGTATAGAGTCCGATTGAAGGTTAATAGAGTTGAATTTTAACAAATGTTGAGGATTTTGTTATTAAACAGATGCTTCCAGAATGTCGAATAAATAATGTATGATAAGTTTCTGGAAAATTATCAATAAAGTCCAGATTTGTATCAATTGAAATACTGGTGTTTAGAAATACGTCACAACTTACCATTATCATTATCTCTGACTATTAAGTTTGAAATCTTGTATACCTTTGACATTATAGAGAAGGTTTCATTACAGTTGTTTAGGCTAATTGATTGCATCTGTAAACAGCATATACGTTGGAGTGTTGGTGAATTCGATTGTTGGTGTCACTTGGATACGAGGTTTGTGAATTTCTTATGAGACATCAAAAATTGTGCATGATTTCGGACATGACGTATACCACAATGGGGTACTAATAAAAGGTTCTACTTCTTCTAGAAGTTAATCTGTCTCCGATTTAACATTATTCTTCAGTGTTATAAATATTTTTGAGTCAATTTTTTTCAAATACAGTTCCATGGTTTAACATCCCCATACCCTATCTTCACAGTCAGTTATATTTATAACAACAGTAGTTTTATCTCTGTCTGCTTTGTTAATTATTATGGAGTTGTCCTTATTTCTTTTAATGATAAGCTAGAAGGGAGGTGGTTTACTCCTTGAAGTCATGGGAAACTTTTTTGTATTACATGAAAATTAATAACGGAATTCCCCAAGCCAATTTCTTGGTACTTTGTGTATCTTAATTATTGACTTCCGGTTATAAAGATATGCAGGTCACTTAAACTCGTGAGTTCTCTACAACTGCTAAGATCATTTCTTTCTTTGTCAAGAATATTGTTTAGTTAAAGTTTAATATGAAAAACCAGACCTAACAACAAATTAACTCAGATTATTAAACAGATGAACATCTAATAATTAACTTGAATGGACTACGTTTTCGTTGAGAATATTGACTACACCGATCAATATAATAAATGTTATTATACTTTCATAACAGAAATTGTAGATTACCATGGAAATGCAAGTATACATGTTGATAAATCCCCCTTTAATCAGTAACATCAAGATTTACCAACTTAACTACTACTTTGTTTCAGAATTCTAGATGGATAAAATGAGCTTACTGTTTTAGTTTATATTTTCACTCAGATAATTTTTATTGGTACATGTTCATACTTAGATTTACCAGGATACATTGATGCTGAAAAATAAATTATAGTTTAAGTTTCTTTCCAATGTCTAACTGCCTCTGTAATAAGTCTTGATTTTAGTTATCGTAAATTTGTTCCTCTTGTTTGTTTTAATATTATGTCTATGGATTGAGATTACGTTGTTAAGTGTGGATCGACACTGAAACATCCTAGGCATTTGTGAGAAGGAGGGATGTGGTACATTTTAGCAGCTTTGGTTCACTTTAAATATACACAATTATAGCATCAAATGTTACCAAAACTTTGTAGCGGTTGATTCGCCTGTCCTTCATCATATTTATGAATTGTGTCAAAAATTCGTAAGAATGGTCACAAAAATCTATCAAATGCTTCAAAATTCATGAAATGTCACTTGGTATATTGCATTTCAGGGGTTCTTGGGAGTAGGAAAATTAGTCTTACTGGAACATCTGGTTTTCCATTTTCGGTAGATCACAGAATTGACAAATAACTGAACCATTTGATTGTCTTTGTAAGTATTGTTTGTGATTTTCTTCTTAATAGCCTTTACATAATGTATCAGGTATGTAATAAATGTGAATTTAATTTAAGTAGTGAAATTTCTTTCTATTCAGTTAACTAAATACACGCAGTATTCTCAGACATTGTTGTTATGAATTCATTAGTCAATTGTCTTCACAAATTTAAGGTAACTACTCGAAATTACATAAAATGAAGTAGCGCAGATCATATCGACTGTAAGATATAATAAAGATTTAATTATTCATTTCTTAAACTCCTGATTATATATATTACATAATCATTAGTTGATCAATTAAGTAGGACTGTACCCGAAAGTGGATTCCAATGCACACGTTTCGTCCTCTTGGAAACTTGTCAGTTGTATGTGCTTGCATCCTAGTGCTGATGTTCACACCGGGATATCAATGCCACTGCACCCGGCACTAAGCTAATGAGTCCAGACAGATACAAACGAAATGGAAGACACCTTCAAACTACATTAATAGATCATTTTAAATAACGATTCTTAAGTCTTTTGATGAATAATGTAATGCTAGGAATATTGGAGCATATAAATGAATTATTTTTTTAGTGTTTGAACTGTAATGTTTTGACGGAATTCATATTTGGTTCCCTAAACATGCTTGTACAATACACATGACTGTCTCTGTTTGCACTCTGTTAACAGATTGCAAGGTCATTATAACCAAAATACGATATAAGTTACTGTCTTTCAAGTTAATTACACGTATTCAGTTCCCTAATGTAACTGTAAATAAATTTCTGTATGGTTACTGAATCAAAACTCTGAATATGTTAGTGTATTCTATGCTTATGTTTAGCCGTTGTTTACATTCATTTTCAGATGTATTTGTATGAAGTTTTCAATATGTGAATATAAAAACTATTAAGTTAGATACTATGAAACTTAGTTTTATCAACGGTTTCTACTTATGTTCACAATCGTAATATGTATCTGATTTTACTGAATTCTTTATCTCGCAACCGAAACACAGTATCGTACTCCAGAGTTGACTTGTTAATTTGAAATAAATTGAGAAACGATTCGGATAATGTCTAATAACCAATATACTTGTAAAACCTCGATGTGCAGAAACTTTAAGTTTCTGATGATTTGTGGCTTTAAGTAAAGCTAGAATTAGTTTGAATGGTACAAAGGAACAAATCATATCACATATTAACTTCAACACTAACCAAGAAAAGTGGTTTGATCACGATTATCAAAGGTGAGATCGATCATCATGTATTTATGTGAACGAAATTAGATTAGAACAAATAGGTGAAAAATATTTAGAATTTGACAGAGTAGAGTTAATTTATGTGCTTGATTCTGTGTGAGATTGAAGGTATGGTATGTGTGATTGTTTGGAAAAATTGTTCAACCTAAATGAATTACATGGCTTTCTTTTCTATTTAAAGCAATTGATTTTAGCTATATAAGAAAAGCCTCAGCCTCTCTCCTTTCTATGAATTGGAGTAACCATTCAGAAAAAGTAAGTAATTCATTTCAATATAAATACTGTCCAGATGTTTTTTAAAACGTATATTCAATGATTCAAGTATCCAAAACATAAGACGTATCAGTTGATTTAGTAAGGGTATGAAAATACCTCAAGTCATGTCTCTTGATAAACTTGTCGTTAATTTGTTAATACATTATCTCAAAATTATGTTACTCCGTCTGATGTTAAGTTGTATTATGTTGACAATGAATTAAATCAGTCGATAGTTCTCCACTTATCATGTTATTTGTTTAGGAAATACAATCAAGGTGAGACAACCATGTTAACAGAAAAAGTTTAATCAAATACGTAGTTTCGGTATGTTCTCATTAGGATATACAATAGCAAATTGAAATGTTTAATAACAGAACGTTTGAAGTGGATGTGGTTGATGGCATCACAATGCATTTGTGTATGAATCGGTGAATAAAATTAGTGATAATAACTGAAATAGTCTACAAAACGCTTATATAGTTCGTTAGAAATTTGCTTGTGTGTATGTAAATGGGTTAGAGGATTGAAAAAGAAAGGAATCATTAATACAGGTACGTAAAATGAGACTGCCAACAGCAATGCTGAGAACATAATGGTAATATTATCTAAATAAAATCAAATACTAAGGTTGGTTGCTCACCATCACTAAAATTCGCAGTAGAACAATAATGCGGTTCATAACTGTAATTCCTAAACGTTCTGCCCTCTAGAAGAAATCATCGATATCTACAGAGATCAATTTAGAGAAAACCTATATGGAATCGACAGTTGACCTGCTTCAACAACTGGGTTCCAATGGTGAGAAAACGTAACCTAATCGGCTTATTATGCTCACGGTACCACAGAATCTATTCGGCAGATTGCATAGATAATGAGCTAACACTTCTAAAATCTGTCTTTTTAGAAAACTGATACTCCACATAAGGAACATGAAGGAGAAGCATCCTCATATACAAAACCAGCTGTCCCAACGAAAGAATTATGTATGAATTTCGAATTTAACGGAGATACCGCAAGCAATATAATAAAAATTGTTTACGAAGGTCGATTAAGAAGACTTTTCCTGCAGTAACTCATCGTATAACGTTCAGGAGCCACCCAATCATTTACCATCGGCTATAGGGCAAGTTGTCACGACCGACCAATCCACTATGCATTTACCAGCTTACCTGCTCTTGTAAACCTATGTATGTAGGTCATTCGTCGTATTGAAGGAAATGTGCCAGAAATAATTGAGCAAAAGATAGTGTAGACCAATTACCTCCTCTGACCTGCAACATATAATGGATTCAGGACACTCAGCCTCGGAATCAACATTTGACATTATCTATAAAATTCAGTCAAATAAACCAAGAGGACTACGTCTGAATCGACATTACATTGAAGAAACTCTGGAAATCCACAATTTGAAGCTTGAGATGTACATGCAAAAGTAATTTGTGAGATCACCTTATTTATCATGGCCTTAGTCGATAGTTTCACATTATCTGCAATTTTCTATATCTTCATATCTCATTCCTGTATCTATTACAGTTTACCGTTATTATAATAACAATCACCATTACTGTTGTCGTTATACTTATTATTGCCAAAAAGATCATCTTCAACCAAAATTTCATGATCTTCACCATAAACCTATTGATAATCACAATTATTGTATCGCCACCCTACTGATTACACAGTTTCCATTCTTCAAAACCTCCCCCTTAATTTAATTACTAATTGAGTATTGAAAACACTAAGTAGTCAAAAGATTTCACATGACAACTAATCAAAACTAACAACTGTTCACGATTGTATAGCTTGATAATGAATTGGTTGAAAAAAGATGCGATTGCTGGATGAACTCGTTTTGATTTGATAGGTATATGTTTAAACTAATAAGAGTATACAAATGAAAATATTACTCACAACTGATGTTACTCAATAGGTGATGAAGGCTATGGGAAGACAAGTGACAGAACAAAGGAATATTGCATACAGTTTTAGTCGGTAGCCTTTAATAGCTAATACCTTGGCTAGCGTACACACCTGGAAAGCTTATTTGACACTTCCTAAATTATAGTGAATAACAAGGTCTTGTCGACTTTGTGTTATATCTCCCACACATTATTCACACAATTTATTAACGATTGGTTATTACCTGCTCCAAACATTTGTTCACTGGATCAGGCTTAGATAACAGACCACCTCTAGTTACTTCCAATATTATGTACTATTTTACGTTTGCGTGCGGTAGCAAGTACGTTGGAAGAAGGGAGATGGTACTGTCTAAATGAATCTCGGAACATATACTGAGGAGCATATTATTAAATGGTTTCAAATTACCTAATAATCCCACAGGAAGACACATAATCAACACAGGACACTCAGTGAACCCCGATGTTGCATTCCCATTAGCAAGGGAGGAATAATACCAAACTTCTATATTATTAAGAAGCAGCTGTTATTCGTCAAACAAATCCGAATTCATGTGCACGAAAAGGAATTCATGGTTTGATTAGCATTACCATTATGAATAAATTCTCGCCAAACCTGAATTATTTCTTTTTTCCTCTTATTTTCTTTGTTCTTGTTGTTTTATTTTAACGGTGTAATAAAATAACTTTGTTTATATTTCTGTCTCTTTGGTTTATGATACAATATTTTTTCCTCTTTCAAGGTAATTTTTTGTATTAATAATGGAACCTTTAATGTTAGTTGAACTAGTCTGATTACTTTCTTATACTATTCATCAAACATTTGGCCTCTTATAAAGTATAGCATTCTAGGTTTATTCGTAAATCCCTAAACGGTTATTTCTGTTGGTGATTAATATTTGTTATCACTTTATGTTCTGCTAACATAATGGTTAGTACACGTATCTTACACTCACTTATGATATGACCTCCCTGCCTCACCTATCCTGTTTATCTAAAATTGAACAATTTTATGATTCAATTGGGATGGTTATTTTTGTGGAGATTGGTTATTTTATTTGAGTGGATATATCACAGATTGATGTTGGCAGGGTACCATTGACAACAAGGGAGCACTTGTTGTCAATGGTACCCTGCCAACATCAATCTGTGATATATCCAACCAAATTTTATGATTGTTAGTCACCAAATAACTTACATGTTACACTCAACATTACACTTGAAAAGTATTTAACTTATCTATGCGCTTTTGTGCGCATACTGACAAAATCAGAGTACGAGAACTAAAGTGAATTCCCTTCATCCCACAATGTTCATTATTCTAGCTTTGAAAAAATGAACATTAACTTAAATGTAATCTAAGTGTTGGCTTACTCTAGTTTATTGTTATTTGTGTTACTGTGTTATTTCCAGTGCACGATTTCGGATAGAATCTTCTGGGGACTACAAGTTCCCTCGAAGGTTGTTGGTACGCTTTACTGACATATGCCAAATAGCACGAATCCTAGGTTCAGGGTTGTTAGCCGACTGCTCCAAATCGCCCTTCATTAGAAGTTAAGTCTAATTTGTAAGTTAAGGATTTTTAAATTCAAGCCCTTTATATCCAACATAGTTACAACTTTAGTGCTTCTGTTTTGTTATACGAACAAGGTGCAAAGCTAAAACCCTATTTTTCCCAATTAAACATAATGCCGTAGAAAGTTGTTGCAGAACACTGTAGAATTATACCAAAATGTCATTATGAGAAGCCTTTGTTTAACAAATCGCACAACCAGAGTATGGCATACAACTTGTTAATATTGTTCGTACTAGAAATTCTGTTTCTTTCTTCGATATAATTAAGTAAGCGGACATGTTCATGAAGAATCTTTAGAAGGAGTGAAAATATGTCAGATTATATATTCTAAAACAAACAACAGAAAATTATGGGATTGACAAAGTATTTATAAATTTACAAATGAATACAAATAACCACCATTACAGAAAGTCTGTAAAGAAATAATAGCAGGGAATGAACACGGCTTGGGTAAAGTTTGGATTATTGTACGCATGCTCTTCAGCTGGAAGTTTTAACAAACCAAAATAAGTCAGCCAAATCCACACTACCTCCCAAAACTTAAATAAGTTATTGACGACTTATCTGAATATAGTACTATGATTTTATTTCACCACTAATCTTAAGAGCTATTCGACGATGTCATAAAGTCTTATTCATTAGCATTTCGCTTCCATTTAAGAAGTAGCATATGAGTGTACATGTTCAGAATTTTCTAGAATTTTATTGTCTTCCAAGATAGTTGTCGTTATTACAAAGAAATTAAAATGCGAAAAAATGCACCTTAAACAAACTAATACATCAGTTATTTTATTCTTTCATTGATCATGGAATTCTGAAAAGGGTTTTTTTTTAAAGGTTTATTTCAGTATTTAATACTTTAATGATGATTTATGATGAAAGCATTTTATTTTATGCAACTTTTAGATAAACAGATGGTCTAAGAAATTAACTAATCATCAATAAATAGGTCAGATTTTTAAGAGTTGAAATCATTTTGTCTATAGTTTATTATCTAAAGAAAAACCTAAACAAATAGAAAATTAGCCATAAGTATTAAATTGTAACGCCCCCAAACAAATATTGTTTTTCATGCTATGACTGTTGAAATAATTATTTCTCCCCATCATTCGTATGTAATGGTTATTAAAATATTTTTTTAGCTGATTATCAATTTACATCAACTTCACCTCTCACAACCTCTGTTGACATCCATTTAAACTATTTTAGGTACCTAAAAATTACTTGCCTCTTTTGTGTATATGGATCATTCGAATTGATCTTTCAAATGTAGTATCAATATTTAATCAGTGAAACTTTTAGCGGTAGATAATCCCCAAAATAAATAGTTGCATAAGCTTTCGACATTGATGATGACCATGTTTGTTTTAGCAAACAAGACTAGTTGATAACGCTCGGTCACACATCACCACCAGATCACGAAACGACGCACCGTGGAAAGCATTTCTCTCTAGTTTACCAGCTTAGACGTTGCTACCCCGTAGACGCTCCACTTATGACCGAACATAACTTCTCTTCCATCCTTCATTGCCCTCTGATTTATTTTCATTCATTAGAGTGAGTTCAATCGTTAGAAGTTGCTCTGGTTATACGATAAACGTAACTTGGTCATATGCCGGGTGCACTTCAAGCTAAACGACAACGGATGACCTTGAGGCTCCTTTTAACGAAAAATGATAAAATGCTTAAAAAATACACAATATAAAGTTTTTATGACCTTTCGAAGGTTTCAAACAGGTTCGTTGATTTTAAAATCATAATATGAACGATATAGGATTTCATCTATATAACCCTATATCATGTTGTTTCTAGAACCTTTATAAAGTCTAAGAAACTCCTTCAGACGTGATCAATATCCTTCGATGATTTATGTGTGAATGCCAGTATTTGGTTCTCAATTAGTCTTTCGTGAATTACGACATAGTGAACATGTCCAAGTCTATGAAGATACAGACAAGCTCTCCAGTCGTCAGTATAAATTGTGGATACTGGTTGAACGTACATCTGGATTATTTATATCAGGGTCCTTGTAGTTTGATCTGGGACATACTGGAAACGTCCCTTGCCTAATTTTTGGTCGTAAATACAAAAAACCCACCAGTAAGATTAGAGTAATTAGTATTTACCCACTCAATTTTCAAAGACCTGCCTCTATTATATTTTCTTTCTTAATAGCTGTTTCAGTTATTTCAAAAACTTTCCCTACGCCCCCTAACGACAGATTTAAGCGTAGCATCATTCCTGAGCAAGCCTCTACAATGTTAATACCATTGCAATCCTGATACTTCATTTACATTTATAAGGGACGATGCCAACGAAACAAGCATTTTGAACTAGACTAAGCGTTAGACCTTGAAATAATTACCTTAATTCTCAATGGCTGCTCAAGTTCGCCAGCAAAGTTTAGTTTCAACATTCGATCCTTTATCGAAAATATCTCGTCTATTCTCTTGCTTCATATTATATAATCAGATAGTTCAATATAGATATATCCTTGTTATTTCGTCCATGATTTATGACATTCGATTAGTAGTCACTTTGATCACCTCAATTTTTTGTTAATCATTTCCAATCAACTTCATGAATACAATGGTGCTTGATTTATTATAATGTGAACATCACCACTTGATCACTATAAAATTTATTTTAATTCTAACTTCTATGTAGATAAATCAAAGTAGAGACTTGATGAAAAACTAACTGAGAAGAAATTTTTTAGCTCAGTTGTTATTTTCATTAGATGTATTAATGGGAGTTTTCACGTTATTTCACTATTTATTAATGCATTAGACAGAAAGATATTCATCAATCTAAAAAACATCTGTATTATAATCAATCCAATATCATTTTCCATCTTATTAGTAATATACTTCTATATCATGAATAATGGAATAATACGTCATATAGAAAATGTTACTAAGCAGCTTATCTTGAGTGTGATGGCATCAACATGGTAAGTTATATATTTCGCATTAGCTTATCAGAACATCTGATGTCTCAAAATCTTTACAGATCTTAATGTTTTTATAGAATTTATATTGGTAAAATATATTCTCAGTAGTTACAACATTAACAGTAGACTGTACGAAAGCAATCATGATACCTTGTTTGCCCAAGGAAACAACTTCACCATTGACTAAACCTCAGTTACATTCACAAGATTTCTGTCATTTAGACTTGATCAACAATGAGTAACTAAAACATAAAATAAATAGTTACTTAGCATATTTTTTACATTTTAAGATTGTTTTGAGGTTCATTCAAAGCTGAATTTACTAAATGATCAAGGTGAAAATTATAACGACTGATTTTGGGGTATTAGTCATGAAACACTGAACCGACTTTTCTTGCTACATAACACTCATAGACAAGGCATATCTACAATCTTGAAAGAACTGATACTGTCTGACAGATACCACCTCGAATCAACTGTTTCTTTCAGTTTGTGACTACTACCATTGATTTATGTCTGCTTTCACAGACCTTTAAAACTGATTAAGATATTTACATTGATTTTTTACGGGGTAGTATCCAATATGATCCTTATTTAGTTTATCAAATAACTGACTGATACCTATCAATCAAGTTGTTTACCAATAAAATCCACTAAACAATTAACAAATTACATCCTCCTCTTTGAAACGTGGAGTGAAGTTTGCAATATCTTCTCTACAATAGTCTGACCAAAGAAAAACATGGAGACATATATGTCTGAAACGAAACTGTATTTTCACCAAGTTGTATTCAACCTTAGTTTTGATAAATTAAGTAGATTTGTTTATTAAAAGGAATATAGTTACTGTTTAAAATGACTGAAGTAAGTCAATAAACAAGTGAATGAAATTTAGACAGAAATTATGTATAATATATGCTTAGGGAAGGTATACAATCTTAGATATTAGGTGACATTAATAGAATAGTTAAATCAATAACTGATTTGTTCCAATTAGAATAAAGCATAGTTATTATTAAATCTAAACAAATAAACACTGCATTAACCTACATTAAAAATCATTTTGATTGTTACATTTAAATACAATCATAAATAAGTTATCATATTTTCTACAGAAATGATCATTACAATAATTAGTTAACTAGTGACTAACTTCAAGATGCACCTAAAACTCTGGTTAGAAGTCGTGGCTGGTGGAGTTTAGACTTGTAGGAAATAAGGTATATATCACCGATGTCAATGAATGATCGTCACAAATTCATGGATGTGAAAATTCTGCCACAGATTTTCGGTCCAGTGATACAGAGGGTCGTCGAACCGAAACCTTGGGTGAAATCTAGGGTACATACTCCAGAGAAGTCTCATACTAGGACAATTGTTCAATGTTTCGTGGTTTCCATTGCTATCCTACATACATCATTCTGTGACGAAATCAATCAACTAAACGACTAACATTATAGTTAATACACATTTGAAGCAATTTTTAATATGAAACAGTCTTACATTTTTGTCGACACACTTATAATTACACATCTACCATGTGACATTCAACTATACAATACAGTGTAAATGCAACCACCATGATTGCATAAGTAAATGTTATAAATTAAAATGAGAAAAAGTACACGTCGACTAAGTCCTTAATTAGCAAAATTGGTCGTAAACAATTAGTAAACCAAAATTGTTATTTAATATAAAAGATTAAGTTACTGTATCACGTGATAAAATTTAGTTGATAAGGTTAGGATAAAATACAACAATAGCAGTTTCATTAAAATAATTGGTAATGTATTCAAGTTATTGTGTTAATTATGTTAATAATAAGATAACGAAAGAAGGATTGATAATGTAAACAAAAGTGTAGTTATTAATAATAAGGTTATGTAGATTATGGATGATAAAATTGTACCTGGTTGATAACGGAAAAGCAAAACAATGATAATGCGAGATGTACTAATTGAAGTAAGGACAAGATGACCTTAGTTGAAGATAGTAGACTAGATATATCTCTCGTATATACATGAATATTATTTATGGTACGTGGAATAGGTGTAATCACACACGTTTAATGAAATTATTCGTGACATTAAATAAACCTGAGAATGAACTGATTGTTGGTTTCATCCAACCTTTTGTTAACAATCCTGTTACATGCTTGTGTGATCTTATGAATTAAGTTAGGATCAAATACGACAATAGCAGATTTAATAACGTAATTGATAATGTATTCATGATATTGTGTTAATAATATTAATAACAAAATAACGAAAGGAGATTTGATAATGTATATACATGAGTTAGTGTTATTTATTTCTTTTATATACATTAGGTGTAACAACCCTTGTGTGACCATGGAAATGAATTTTAAAGATATTAAAGGTGGGAAAAAGTAATACAAAATTGAGGGTTTTCGTAAAATTAAGCTTATAATCTTACTGAATCCCTAAACGAGATTATAACTCAAGCGAGCTTAGACAGCGACCACCTTGTGAAATCATAGTAAGACACAAAGTGACATTTTCTTCGTAATCTTGAAAAAAACCCTGTCGTAGCATAAGTGGTGCTTTAGTGTTCAGACTTATGCTATAGTTTTGACTAGGATTGTATGGGTGTAAAATTACTTACTGTTTAGTCTCTGTTGAGGTGTCGGTAACAAGACGAACCATCTGAACTCGAATCAGTTTGGTGGACATAGAAGGCCTACCAAGCAAACAATCTAATCTCTAACTCCAAATTAATGGAGTAATGTGGTACTAGGATCTTGAGGAAACGAATGATATTTAACCCAACTATGGTGACGTTGTTCAGCCGCCTTCCGGACTAAGCTACTGAGTTAGAGAGTCGTAAGCAATGCTACCATCATCCGACTGTTTATGTGTGTAGTAATCCAGCTTAAACACAAATACAGTAATGGAATATTTACACGGAAAATGACTTACTTTCTTACTCTCTTGACATTACTAGAGGACTTCTAAAAGATATTGAAGAATTTACATTTAATTTAGAACAAATGAACAGACTTTACACTATTTCATTATATTATTCTGTTTTGTTTAATTACGTACTCATGTTTACTATTCATACTATCTAGTAGTTTGGCCCTATGGAAGTCGCTGTTTTGCATATATTCTTAGGTCTCTGAAGATCGATTATAAGAGCGCCAACACTAACTCGAAAATAACATACATATTTTCTCAATCTGCATATGTTATTTGAGCTGGCATCATTCAGTGTTTGATCATATGTCTCAGTATATCCTATTCTAGTGACATACTACGAGTTTATCCTCTATCTGATGATCAGTGGAGTATACTTCAAGTAGATTTAACCAGTAACCCGTAACATCGGTATCTAGTTCATATGGCATTAGTATCTTACAGCTGAAGCACTACTGATTAGTAGGATTCCGATTAACAGAATGCATAATTAAAGTGAGAGGAGACTGCTCTCAGCGACAATTCATTTCCACAATTTTCGTTTATGTACTGAGAAATTACAGTTTGGATGAAAATAAGAATAAATTTTGTCACTAATTCAATGACCACAATAAATCGCCTTCAATAACAAATTTTTCGAGAAAACGTATAGACACTGGGAAATTAGCTAAACTATAAACTGAAATCACGTAAACCTCATTAGTTGGGATTTGTATTATTAGTCAGCTATTTTTCTATTGAAAATCAACTAAAAGATTCATTACATTGTGAAATTTAATTATTTACTATTCATAAAACAGACATAACATTTATGTGTTTTATTTGTTTACACACTTAGTTCACAAATTTGCAACTAATTAGTTATGTTTCACTACATTATGTTAGATAACAAATGCTGTTTGATAATTAGATAAATGGTTGCTATTAACTCGGTAAAAGATATCCCAGTTAGAAATGCATACTTTACTGAACTCAGAGATAAAGTTGTTCTATGTTATATTACTTTGTGGGAAGACATAACTAGACATTCCTATCATAAAAAGGTGGAAAAAAAATGGTTAACATTCCGATATAATAGATATCTTTTCTACGAAGTATGTTTACTTCATACCTGTATAGAGTAAGTTCAATAAAATCCTAAACTGGATAGTTCATGTCAGACTTGATTGTCGGCTAAGTATAATCTACTACATTCTATAACTTAGTTTTCTTCATATTTAGACTAAGTATCACTTTTAGAATTTACCAGTGCGTTAATTAGCTCGTGAATTTTTCTATTGTCTTCTGATTATAGATTTTAAAATCTGGACTTATTATCTTCTCTTAAGTTGAAATAAGAAAGTAACGTTAAGAGAATTTTGTTTAGTATACAGTGAAAAGCACAGCACAGAAGAAACGATTCTTCAATATTCAATATATATATAACCAGTTTCTTTTGTTAATTATGATGTAGATTTAATTTAAATGTATATATTTATTGTTTAGATTAAAGAGACCCGCTGAAAGCATTGAGTAGTTTTATAAAAGACACACGGCGAGACTTACACCAATAGGACAATAAATGTACACAATCATTTGATTTTAGATAAAGAATTGGTTTGACATAGACAAGCATTGACTACAAGGAAGCACTGGACTGTTGTTTCGTCGAAGTTCGAAACTCTTCATAAGTGTGCATCCACAACCCCACCGGAGATCGAACCCAGAATTTTTGTGTTTCTTGTGAATGCTTAACCATTAGACCGAGTGAGCGGGTAGTTAGTTGTTACTCAGTCAATTTGTGGTATGTTTGCTTGACCTCATCCATTACTAGTCGTGACATCAAATTAAAATATAACAATCTTCGCTACACTTAATTTTCACCTAATCAATTAGCTGAACAGAATAAATATATTGTAGTTAAATCTAACGATAATAACAATAAGTGCTTTATACTGATTCGATAAAAGCACTTTCTTGAACTTTTGGCGCTATGATAGAATATCATGCAAAGAGACATTTGTAAAATATCTTATTCGATTCTTTTAACAATACAGATGACTGTTTGATGAAAATAACCTTTTTATTTTAATAAGTTGACCGGAAACTAAATGACCGCTTCATTTACATGAAGAATTTAAACAAGAGTAACAACTTAAACGAATTGTTGCTTCAAAAACATACTAAAATATTCAATGTTCGTTTGTTTGACGAATATAAGTTTGTTAGAAAGAAAAAATCATATAAATTATTAAGTTCCGCCTAACGAAAACTAGTCAACAAGATCAAACAATTCTACCTTTTATTGTGGACTATTAAATAATCAATCGATGCCTGTTACCACACGTGTGTCATGGGCCACTGACCGGCATTCTCCAACCAACTCTGTCCTGGGCTCCTCCTTCCAGCTCTCTTCATGTGCTGTTCATTCTTTGCATGTCTGTCCTCAATCCTCAACGCATTGTGTTCTTTGGTCTTCCTCTTTTACTTCGGCCTTCAGGATTCCAAAATAATGATTGTCTTGTAACAGAGTGTGATGATTTCCTCATTGTGTGTCCTATCTACCTCAGGCGTCTCTTCCTAATATCTTCTTCAGCTAGATTTTGCTTCCTTTGTTCTCTACCAAAGGAAGTTGTTGTTAACAGTATCTGTATAACGGATTCGAAGTATCTCACGCAGACATGTGCTTATAAATACCTGTATCTTCTGATTGATGCTTTTCTTAGTTCTCCAAGTTTCGGCTCCATACAACAGAACTGTTTTTACGTTTGTAATGAAAATTTTGACTTTAATATTGACTGACAGTTGGTTTGAGTTCCAGATGTTTTTCATTCGTAAAAATGCTGCCGTTGCCAATCCGCGCCTCCACATCTGCATCACATACTGCTTGTTTCTCGATGATGCTGCCCAAGCATGTAAAGGTTTCTACATCTTCCAGAATTTCTCCATCAAGTGTAACTGGGTTAGTGTTCGTCGTTTTGTATCGAAAGATCTTGCTTCTCCATTTGTGTATGTTGAGGCCTACTGGCAGCTGCAGAGGCTTCCGCTACACTGTCCGTCCTCACCTGCATTTGTTTCTGGGAGTAGGATAGACAAGTTAGGTCATCTGAAAAGTCTAAGTCGTCTAGTTGCATCACTGCTGTCCACTGTATTTCGAGCTTTCCTTGAGATGTTGCAGTTTTTATGATCCAGTCAACCACCAGCAGAAATAAGAAGGGTAAGAGAAATTAGTCTTGTTTGAAGCGGCTTTTTACTTTGAATGGATATGTGGGCTGACCTTGATGCACGATTTTACAGTGTAGTCCACCGTAAGAATTCCGTATGATGTTGACTATCTTTTCGGGTACGCCATAATGTTGAAGAGGACTCCATAATGTTCTCCTATAGAAGCTGTCGAGTGCTTAATCGTAGTCGAGGAGATTGGTGTAAAGTGGTGAGTTCCATTCAACTGATTGTTCAACAATGAACAACAGAATCGTAATTTGGTCTATACGCGATTATTTTAGCCACTACCAGATGGTGATCTGAATCTATGTCAGCTCCTCTCCTTGCTCTCACGTCTTTCATAGTGCTTCTGAACTTCTAATTGATGAAGATGTGGTCGATTTGGTTCTCCGTAATGTGGTCCGACGACACCTATGTAGCTGCTCGTATGCGTTTACGGGAAAATATGATGTTTCATATAATCATTTTGTTGAAGGTACATAAGTTTGAAAAACCTCCCACCGTTTTCGTTCCTTTATCCCAGTTCATATTGTCCTACGATGTCTTCATACCCGGTGTTGTCAATTCCAACCATGGAGTTTAGGTCTTCCATCAGGATGGTCAAGTCGTTGGCTGGGGAGTTCTCGATGAGTGACTACAGTCTCACATGAAACTAGTCTTTATCGTCTTCGTGGCTGTCGCTGGTGGGTGCATAGTACTGGATGACATTCATTATTATCCCTACCTTTTTTGTCTTGAAGAATACTTTGATGATCCTAGGTCCATGAAGTTCCCATTCTATAAACGCTTTCTGTGCTTCTTGGGACAACATTAGTGCTACTCCTTCTATGTGTGGGGCATTTTCTTCTTTATCACGGGAGTATAAAAGCACTTCTCTTGAGGATAATCTTCTTAATCTTGCTTGTAAACAATGGGTTTCACTTATTTTAAGTATCTTCAGGTTGTATCTTTCTATTTCTTTAGCTATTTGGATGCTTCTTCACGTTTTCCACATCGTGCGACTATTCCATGCGCCCATATAAAGTGCTGCTCTGGTTGTCAGAAGAAACATCAGCCTTGTGAATCCCGAGGAAACTCGGCTTTCACCATGAGGAGTCATGACTGTTAAAAATGAAGACCTTCCAACCTTCAGGTCCGAGTTAAAATTGTTGAAAAGGCCTTTTCTGGTAAGCGTCTTTTTAGCAAGGTTGATTATTTTAAAGGATGGGGTTAGTAACCCTATGCCCATCCTTTATTTGGGCTTCGGACTGGCAGCAACCTTAGGAGGATTCCAGGAGGAATTATAGACTATTGAACACTAAGACGAAAATGTAGCGTCTTTCAATTTAAATTGTTTAATATACTTTTGCTTTATAAAAATAATCAGATAACTAGTAAGGATGTTCAGACGAATAATTATTCGACTGAAGTAGATAAGCTGTAAAAATTATGTAATTTACTACAGAATGTCATGCTTATAAGCTGTTTATAGTTGTTGTGATTAATAAGTAGAAAATAATGAACATTTGCATGTGACTGAAAAACATTGATTGGATATCAAAAAGATAGAATCTGGCAAAAAGAACTATTATAAACTACTTTGCCGAAATCAAATTTAGCATGATAGTAGATAAATTAAATTTCTATGAATATTCGCCGTATGACTTGGAACATTTATTTTTAACCCAATCACCTAAATACTATTTTAAGACATGAAGATCTTAACAATGATCTTATCACAAGATATTACGAAATTGTATATTTTTATTATTATAAGGTCGACGTTTACTACAACCAATAAGATATGATGTATAAATACGTTAATAATTAATTCATAGTGTCATACCTATGTCTAATGTATTATTCCATGATTATCAAACACCAAGTGGCATTCAACTTTTTAATACTACTTTAAACTACAAGAGAATGCAACTTGTAAATCTACAATCAAGACTTCTTGTAATTCCCTCCCCCCCCCTCAAAAAAATTTATTATTCATATTCATAAGTGAGATAAAATAAAAAAAATTGCTTCGGTATAGTCCTCTATCCTAAAAATGGCATGGAAAATAACACTTAAAGCAGAAGAGGTAACATTTCCTAATATAGATACTAACAACTTAAAGTTAAAATAAATTATTATTAATGAATGAATCCAACTTAAAATCCTGCTGAAATCATATTAGTTATGAGTGATTAAAGATTTAACTGAAAGTGTTAATTTGGATACTGTCGTAAAGCTGGTTCAAATCTCAACTTTGATCAACAGACTTTTATTATAATGTTAACAGATTACAGATAAGAGAACTAACTGGAACTATGAAGCGATTGAAGTGCTTAAAGTTGTAAACGACTTGTTTACATGAATAAATCCATTATTCCGTAATTCAAACTTATAGCATCTATTCAGAATATTGAATAACGTATCAAGATGTGTTGAAAGTTTATTGTATCAACTATACTACAATAAGTGCCTTTTCACGCTAATACTATATAAAGCCTTACATACAATTGTTCAGAAGTAACAGTATAATATACAAGATTTAGGACAATTAAATTAAGTAAACACTTAGTTAAATAGTAATAAAGCGCTTCTGAACAAAAAACACTTTAAATTGAAACACTTTAAATTGTCTTATAATTTTGTGTAAATGAGAATATGTAGTTTAGTCTGCCTCTGAATCATGTGAAATTATCGCCTTGGAGAAAACTATTCAAATTAATGATGACATTTATGGAGGCCAACGTTATTGATGTTTATTGCTGAGGCGTCTCAACAATCAACCAATCAGTCGATGTCTGTCAAGCCTACTGAAGCATAGGCCGCCAACTAGGATTCTACAACCAGCTCTGTTCTCGAATCACTTTCACAGTTCTTCCTGAGCACTACTGATTTCTTTTATGACTGTATCCGATTGTCGAATCAATGTGTTCTTTGGTTTTCCTCTCGTCTTTTAACTTAGAAAAGTTCAAATTAATGTCTGTTTTGTGAGACATTTTAGTGATTTCCTCAATGTGTGGCCTATCTACCTCCAGCACGTTTTCCTAGTTTCTTTGACATTTAAATGTTGGTTTATTCTCTGTTACAGTAGGTTGTTGTTGATAGTGTCTAGTCAACGGATTCGAAGTATATTGTGAAAACAGCTGTTTATAAATACTTGTATCTTTCAAAGGTTACTTTTCGTAATTCGCCAAGTTTTAGCTCCATATAATAAAACTGTCTTGACTTTCGTATTGAAAAATGTGACTTTGATTTTTGATAAAAGCTGGTTTGAGTCCAATGCATTCTTAAATTATCTAAATGCTGCCCTTGCCAATCTGTGCCATCATATCTGCACCATATCCCTCTTGTTTATCACTGACTTTGCTCAGGTATATAAAAGTATCCACATTTTTCAGAGCTTCTCCGTCAAGTGTAATTGAGTTAGTTCACGGTGTGCAGTATCTAAAGATCTTGCTTTTTCCCATGTGTATATTAAAGCTTACTGCTGTTACACTGTTTATCTTTACCTGCACTTGTTGATGTGTGTGGGATAGCAGAGCTTGATCATCTCAGAAGTTCAAATCGTCTAGCTGCATCTAAGTTGTTCAAAATATCCCGCATTGAAGGCATCAATACCTCAAAGTGAGCACAGAAAACAGGTATCGCGAACTTAAATTAAAAATTATTATTCTATATATTTGATAAAAACAAATATAACTTTTAGTAACAATGTAAGCAACATGAATAATTTAGTATTAAGACTATTTAGATTATTATAAGTTTATATTATTGTTTATCAGATGTACTCCTAGCCAAAGTGAAGAAAAAAATAACCAAACTTCGTATAAAGTAACAGATACGACATTAGCAAGTGGTAATTGTAGGAAATATTATACAAACACGTATTTCCCTTTAACATGATTGACATTTTAAACTATCATAATTAAGACGTATACTTTAATGAGCGTTTAAAATAACAGTTTTATCAATTTGCTAGAGCCATATAAAAAAATAAATATCAGTTTCTAGTGAAACTATATAGGAACAAAACAAGGCAAAAGTCAGAGTTAGTAATTCATTGCTTCAAACCGGATCTGCATTTATAAAAGTGATACTTGAAAGCCTTAATTTTACCGTAGGATTAAAATTTTCTTTGGTTAATTTTTTAAATTTTTCTTGACGCACTCTAAAACTATTAATTGCTTATCACCATTTTAATGAAACCATAATCTTTATCATCTCACTTACTCACCTATTTCACATTTGTTTAGTGGACAGTTAGTTTCAGATCCCTATTATCTTTTATTCATTAATTTGTCGCACAACCCTACTTTTATACACAATTTAACGTGATTGAAATGCATTATTCCTTTCTTAAGAGATGTAATGGGTTTCATTCGTTAATATGTTTCTATAATATTAGAAAAAGTGTATCATTCTGTGTAAAAGTGTGCATGAATACCAGGATCAAAACAACTTTTATGATTGTGATGATTATACTATCTGCTGTCAGGAAACGATGCCTACAAACTAATTTGCTGAGAGAAGAAATCATACTTTATTTATTGGATTGTTTACTATTCCTGCCGTTTTACTGCTTGATGTCATGATAGGGATGATAATTAACACACAGTCGGAGGAGATTACTTGAAATAAGCGTATTTACTTGAATAATAATCAAGACCGTCTCTTAGAAAACCTTAAGCACATTCTGTATTTATCTTTCCATAAGTCTTCATTTAGATTCCTGCCTTGAATTGTAGATTGTTTTTAACATATCACATCACATCGCATCACATATAAGTTCATTTATTGTTTGTGATTTGCAGTTTATTCAATCAGCATAAATATACCACAATCAACGTCAAACTCTTTTATTCATTCTAATTCTGATTGATATTTATCACCATAAATTATGATTATGAATATATACTTCGCCGCTAGAACGTTAGTGAATCGTAATAGGATTAGAGGAAATCTAAGCAATTACTTTTCTTGTCTTGCCCTCCCTTCATTTTTTTCATCCTAGTGTTACTTTCTACCAGTTTAAGATAAATGAATGCATTTAGAAGGTAGAAAATGTTATTAGTTTTTGTAAATAGAAAGTACCATATAGCCTATTTCTAATACAATCGTAGATTTCAATTAAGACATAAGAGAAATTATCGCATGAAAACGCATTACTTTGTGAACAAACATTTGAAGCATTGCTTGATATAGTGGACTACTAATTTACTACTTATTTCTAACAGTCTAATTTCACGAAGAAAGAAATGTTAATCTGTAAGATTATTCTAAATGATGTTTAGAAAATATTAAACTTAACAAGTTGGTTATCACTATGTAGTATAACTTTATCTACATTGAACAAGTTTGCAATGATTTTGTCCAGAAAGGTGATAATAAATTCGTGATTAAACTAACTAGCTGAAAGAAGGCAACTTGTTAGAAACACATTATGACTTCCCTATAGATATTATTGATGTGACATGAGAAAGAAAATATATCTCATCAAAGATTTAGTTTGTATATATAACTTCCATTGAAATATTCTTGTTCGTTACAAGTTATGAGTTAATAAAATATTTATGCTCTATGTTAAACGAATCCAATTAGTCATCTAACTGACATAAAAGAGCAGCTCCACGCTTTATCCAGTGACTTGGGTTAACACTCGTCGGTAGTAATATCGGTAAAACAAAATTGGTTGAATGCCCAGTAGTAGATAACGTACCACGGCGTTCACTGGTCTTATAAACTGGACAACTATATCGAATTGATCTACTGGATAAATCATCAAGCTCTTCACGTAATATGGGCTTCAACCAAATAATTGGCATTGGATCATTCAATATCTTTGGATACTGCTCACCAAGCTCCATACTATAAAATATAATAAAACAAATACAAAATGTAGTCACAGAGTATGTTAACAATGCATATATTATAACCTACAGGGAGTTTTGACAATAACAAAGTTTTACAAAGGTATAATACATACACGCCATAATTAACACAAATGGTTTATTGATTAGCCATACGTTCTTAAATCGATAGCATTTTAATAGTTCACAAATGTATTCACTGTATATAAACATATCAGATAGCAATTAGTATTTAAAGCGATCGGTTAACAAAAAATTGAACTGAGAGGCATAGAAATGCAGTAATCTCTGCCATTTAATTTAAAGAGTATACACTATCACTAATCGTTCCCAAGTATAGAATTCACTTATAAAGTTGTTGGGTTCATTATAAATTGGAATGGGTAAAACCAAACTCAAGATTGTTGTCGTGTCAGTATGTCAAAAAGTAAGATAACACCAATGGTACGGAAATAATGTGTTTTAACTAGATGACAAGTATACTGAGCACCAGTTGCTTCTGCATTGTAGTACAATAACTATGTATATATTATCAGTATTATTAATTATCATATAAAATAAATTGTATTTGGTATAAAAATTGACAAAAGTTATAAAAGAGTTACCTTTCATAATCCCAACGACATCCATCCAAAAATAAACCATGAATATAAGCTCCATCAGCAGGGGGTTTGGTTTCATTGTGTGTAGCACGAACCTGATTGCATTACGTATAAAAAAAAACTAATAAATCGAAATCAACAATAGATTCACAGGTAAATCACATTGAATTGATTTTCTATTTACCTGGAAGCAAGTATTGATGATTCACTCCTAATTTCAAAGAAAAATATCTGCCAGGCCTTTGCTTACAGATATACATTAGCGTGTTAATGGCTTGGCTGAACACAGTCATAATATTCTCATTTATGAAAAAATACACAGATAAGGTCTTAATATAGTACGATAACCGGAAGAATTCAAGATTCATTTATATTATAATCACATGGACGAAAACTATTATTTGTTCACTTTAAATACGTTGACAGATCTTTATAAATCGTGTACCATTATGTAATATATCACAATGAAAGTTCTGATAGCTAGACAGCATTAAATCTCCTAAGTTAAACATTACAAAGAACTAATAAAGCGTAGATCAAGCCGAATCAAACAAATATGAATAAACAATTATCTAGTAGAGTAAAGAGATAATAAGAATAAAGGCTGCTAACATATAAGGAACTTACTTCAAACTTAATAAAAACACTAGGGATAGAACGAAGCACTAAAATATACTCCATTAATATAATATGATAAAATACATTCTGAGATCAGGCTTACTGGAAGTGAATAATGCGATTACTGAAATAACATCTAATGCAGAAAGAATTGTTTCAGCATAAAAGATTAATTAGAGGTTAAGAATCTTTAAACTGGTTAAATATTAACTTCATTTTGTTATTTTGTCAGTAATACATTCATTAAAACTAGTCAACTAACAATGGAAACTTGGTGTCGAACAGAACACTTTCAAATTAAGTTTATATATCAACATGAACAATATCCTGTAGGATAAAATGCCCAGCCTATGTATAAAATATAACAAAATTCCTTATGAATAAAGACAACATCAAATAACTCACTTCAAAATCAAACGCCAATAAATCAATCGGAATTTTTGTTCGACGAGCATAATTTTGTAAAACCCCAGTTAAAAATGCCTGTGTGAAGAAGAATCCAGATACCCAATATGCTGATGGTTTATCATTGACAAACCATTCCTTTATGTGATTTTTGTAAACAGATAAAACTATTATTAGTTTGCAGAAAAATAATGAGATATGAGAAACCAATAAATAAAAGTATATCTTCGATAGAAACTAATCAGCTGAAATAGATTAGAAAGGAATTTCACCTGTCTCAAAGTTTTTTTTCCCATCAAGTCTTATAATAGTTGCACATTTTAAAGTGTTTGATATCACTTATTGTTTTGAAAGGAATTTTGTGATATATTGAAATAGAAATGTTTAGGATTTTCTTTATATTGGGCAGGAACTAAGTATTCGAGCTGATTTGAAGGATACCTTCAAAGATCTTACGTGGGGGATTCATTTAATCTTCTACACATGGTTGTTTGCGTTCAAGGGAATCTTGTACTAGTTTTGTCCTTACACTGATCAAAGAAACTTTAACAAAATGTTTTATCACTTCTTTCTAATTGTGTTTTTTATGGCTTGATTTAGATCTATTTTTAACTATATGCAGGTTTATTTTGGATATTCACACACTTCTTATTGTATAAATGTAATGATTATATGTTTATTAAGTTCTATTTCTATGACTTTTGCTGGACGTTATGCATTTTCTATTCTTATAATTTATGCGACACGTGTCTTCTAACTGTCAACTTGTACTCTTAACTTAATATAATTAGTTGATTGAATTTATCACAAATTGATGTTGGTATCGAAGCAGTGGAAACCAGGGAGCACTGGACGGTTGCTTTATCCTAGTATGGGACTTTTCAGTAGTTCACACCTTAGATCCTGTCCAGGAGTTTCACTTTGCCGAATACCTAATTGGCTGTGCATTACATTTCGCTTTAATCAATGACCTATGAATCGCTTTGATTAATTCAATGTTTTTCATATTTCCATGTACATTTATTGCTATATGATACGGTAAAGTTCAATCAAGACAATATTATTAGCTCTTGTGTAGGTTAATCTGATTTGTACAATCAGTATTACTAATAATAAAATACTTTTGTCAGTAGTAAAAACATCTTTTGAATGAAAAATAAAACCTTGTTTACCAGCTAAACGAAAATAAAAACACTTCCCTAGCATACCTAAAAATTCAAAACAAAAATCTATTTCACCGAAGAAATATTTCTATCTGACTATATTTGCAAACCTGTTTACTACCATGCACATGTATTTGCATATATATTACATTTTGAGTGTAGTAGCAGGAATAAAGGTTTATGGTTTTAGTACGCGACTTGAGAGTGAGCATCCACGATGACAGCATAAGATTGAACCCGAGACACTCAAAAGAACTCTAACTATCGGAACCCCTGGGTCGGTTGGTGTTCAGTTGTTTGTTTCCCACATCACTCCGTTTATGAAATGGCGTGGCGACTATCTCTAATCACTGGTCACATCCTTCTCTCTTGCTGTTTGCTTGAATTGGTCATGTCAAACCCCACTACGAGAACTTCGGGAGAATTTCGTGATAAATCATAAGTGAGGTGGTCCTTATAGTTAATTCAAGAAGATTTTGCGAGTATGGTTAAATTTGTTTTTCGTATTTGTCATGACTAAGGACTGTAAAGGAGTCATATAGTGAGACGAAACAGCTGTCCAGTGTCTTCTAGTTCTAAATCGAACCTAACCGAATTTGGTCTGTGATGAATACAAATGACAGATTTGAAGTATTCTTAAGTAGTACAACTTCATTTGATTCACTTTCATAAGTTTTCTCAGCACATTACGCAACTTGAACACAATTAATCTTCAAAATCTTTGTCATTTAACGCGACTGATTTACGCATTTCCCATATACTTTCTACAACATTCATAATATGGCACTGATTACAGTCTTAAATACGATTCAAAATTCTGTGTACTTCTGGTTGTGTTGCCAAGTTGAATTGTAAGTGTATTATTAAAACAAGATATATGTGTAGTAATGGACATTTTTATAAATGAAATAGCCGAAGAGTGATCGCTTCGAGAAGACAGTCTCTCGTATTACATATTAAATAATAACAATTTATAAACCCACTTCAAAAAAGTTTAATCTTCTAATAAGGTCGTTGATATACGACCCAAGAGGCTTTAAACTTGGATAGGATTTACGTGCCCATAAGGCGGGTAACTTTCCAATTGATAAAGCAGTGGCTAAAGATTCCAAACTGTCAGACATAATTGCAAGACCTTTAATTGCTTTTCGGAGATCGTTCAATGTTGATTTGATAATTCCCGTTAAACTATAAACCGGGAAGAAAAATTAAAAGGGTTGTATAACTACCATGATAATTTACTATCAAATATACTACTATTAATCATTTAAATAGAATTTTGCTGCACAAAATCTTCACAAAACACCAGATGAATGCAATTAATTTTCCCTTCAGCACACACATCTCATACAGTAGACTGAAATTTAACATGACAATAAGTTACCAATTTCATAAACTAATCGAACTGCCAGCAAAATTCATTCACAATAGTGACATATGTATTAAATGAATTTAATCATCCTCCAAAACCACAAATATTTATATCATGCGTTGTTACTCTTGTGTTAACTATTTCGCTTAAAACCATCTCACTTTACAAAAGGAAACAAAGTATTTTGAAAATTAGCAGATCTGGATTTTTGGTACACGTTCAGAGGTTAGGTTTTATGTCGACGAAAAGTCTTCTTCTCCAATCAAGTAGACTATTCACAACAATTTTGGTGGACTGATCGCATATGAACACCTACTTTGCCTTTATTATAATTATGACTATAACAATTCAGCCTTTGAATGAATGAAAAAGAAAGCCCAAACTTAAAATATGTGCTGTAGTGATTTTAAAGATCCATTTGCTAATTAGAATTATAGCATTACTTTTATTTGTCAGAAACATATATCATTACCATTCAAATTATGATGATAAGAAGACACTCAGAGAGCATCATTCAAACTAAGAATTTTCATATATGGAAGTAATCACATACTTAATTTAACGGGCTAAAATAACTGCGTGGTCGATCAATTACTCAATTTGCCTTATGTTATCAGTATATAAACAATTAATCATGTCACTTAATTGACGTTAAGGTTTATAGCAACATCGAAATATATAGTCATCTAATGATAACGATGACAAATTAGATTACCAATAGTGGGGCTTTACCAGAATTAGTTAATGATGAAAACTCAAAGTGTCATAAAAGACTATTCAGGGAGGATAAGCAACAAACATTAACAATTGGGATAATATTATTATATAAATCATAGTAAAGAGAAATATGACGTATAGTTTACATTGGCAGTGAATTCTTTTACTATTTTACGAATTTGGAAATGAAGGGATCGAAAACATGACATTAACATTCACGAAAAGAGTGATCTGTTCACAAGATATCGTGCTGAATCAAGTAAATTATGGTAAGTTAAGCCAATTTGAATAAATGACTTTGTCACGTTTACACTTGTATATCTTATCACCCATATTGTTTAACAGTACTTTTTGTGCTCACCTTAACATTGATTAGTAGATATAATGAATAAATAATTAGTATAATTCCAAGTAATATATAAGTAACTGAAATTTTTGTTGTAGTAAGTAAATGTTTATCGACAAAAATTTGTTTTGTCTTACTTTTTTTTCTTTTTACAAAAAAACAAATTAATGTATTCAAACTAGCCAACAATAGTGAACTCATGTAAATATTAAAAAAATCGACAATTTTTAATTAACATGCGTAAGTCTACTAATAAGATTCTACGTCGGTGCATACATTTTGTTTTATGGTGTAATCGCCAATCAACTTGGATTCAGGTTATTTTCATTTATTTATCATTAATGATATCACAACGCAACTGTCAGGATGATCCAAGGAAATAAGCTGAAAATATTTCGTTCAATTACCAGGCAGTAGACATTTTAGAAGTTTTAACATCATCTCATTTGTCGATTGTTAAGCCTTTTGGTTAGAGATTATATTAATTAAAATCATGATTCTTTGTCAACTCAAAATTATGAATACGCACGGTCCCCTTGTACACATTTGACACTTAGCAAAGGTTTCCGTTCCTACAAAGGAGAGGGGTATTTTGGCGATCCAAGTCCTGAATAAAACTAATAAACAGATCAGTAAGTAATAGTCTAGGCTTGAGAACAAGATTCGTTAACAATATTAGAAAATGTTTTCCGAACCAGCTTGATTATTCCTAAGAATATATGTATAAAATATACAGTTTAAATATATTACAATTATTTGTTTTCTCGATAACCTCTTACATATAGTTTCGGTATTTTGGCTACAATTTTTTGTCATTAATCATTTCATCGCCCAGACTGAATGTCATAATCCTTGAAGACTGAAAACACGAGAAGCTTGAAGTCGAACAGTACCTGTTTGTGTTAAAGTGATTTAGGAATGTAGCAACGTACTGCTATTACTAGTCACTTTATAGGTTGAAACAACTACATAATACTTACCTCAGTTATGTTTACACCATCGAAAACAAGTGAATTCAAAATGACGATAGAATCCTTAAACCATTTCATATTGTAAAGCTAATTATTTTCTTTGTAAATTGAATAAACCAGTTCACAATTTCGTAACACGGATGTCTGTTTTACCTAAGTTTTAGTAGTTTTATAGATCTATTTTCCTATACGAGTTTCATTCATCTTTTTTCTTCCTAGGAACCACTTAATGTAAATAATCTTTAACTTTATTAAGTTCCGTAATTTGACAATGCGGTGAAGGAAGTTACAATGAATGTTCTTCATTAGAAACAGTTGTAGTTAAACCTCCAGATATACATTATTTCCACTTCAAAATCAACAAATAATGATGAAAAAATTTCTATTAGACAATATAAGTATCCAAATGAGAAGGAAAACTACAATACAATACCACTTTCAAGCTTAGTATAAATATACTATGAAATAGGCAGCACATATCAGAACGACTTTCCTAGATTGCTTTAATCATTAGTTGAAGACAGCTCTGGATAGACGTTTTGTAAAGTGCATGTTAAATGGGCTCAAAGTAAGACAAACAATAGTAAGAAGTGATTTAATTCGTATAAAGTTTTCAAGTAATTTTTAATACACGATGATAACCATAGTTAAACTTATGAAGATAAGAAGACACAAGTTGAGTTCTAAAGCACTTAGTTAGATATGAACAATTATTATCAATAACCAATAAAATATACCGAAAAATTGACCACAAAAAGTAACAAAATTCAACTAATTAAGTCTAATCCATAAATTTTAGTGTGTTCCAACTCACTTGTTAAAACGCTCCATTTCTTGTACAAGTACAGTATTCATACTTTCTTCATACTTGACTGGATATTTTTTATATGCTTTTGATATATCGTACACATTTGGTAGTTTTTCTAGTATATCATTTGCTATAGCATCTATTCGTGAATCAGCCAATCCCCCACCTTCAGACGATGTTTGACCAACAGTTAGAAGAATTGAATCGAACAATGTACGTGTTTCACTCAACTCTCGTGTGATATCAACATTTTCGTGCATTCCAAACACCTCTGGAGTTTGTGTAGCAGGTAAACCCTGAATATAAAATAAATAAGTGACATATCAGTAAGGTAATGTTTATATGACTTTATACTAACTGTCTCATAAGTAAACGAATAACATACCAAATAATACATAATAAAGTAAAGAATTCATGACTTTTAATGTCGTTCGTCACTTTCAATCAATTCTTCAAAAATTTATCATTCAATTCAAAACTAGTATTCATTATTTTAACATTTGTAGGGTAAATCACAACTTAAGTAATCACAAAACATTTTATATAAGGAGTCAGTGTGTAACAATGTCAGATGGTTAACGAAAATCGGTAGGAGGTTCGGAAATTAAGTTTTCCGTTAGTTGACACTCATTATCTGCAGTCTTAAGAAAACTGATGGCGTTTATGTAATTCAGAACTGCATCATCTAATGTCACAATAAAAGGTATTATAGGTGAGCTACATGGATGATCTGAGCTTACAAATCACTTTGACCGGTAAGCACATAACGGCCTGATTTATCGAGCATACAGTTGTAATAATCAGTAAGATAGTTCGTAATACTAGATAAACAAGTCATCAGACTAACTGGAAACTATAAGATATAAGTGATACTGAAAGTCAAAGATTTAAAACAAGATGAGGGCAATGACCTACAGATGTACTCTCAATGTTTAATTCAGCTTCAGTGATGAGATCTCCCATAAATAAATGGTGTCGCAATGAAATTGCCAGTAGTCACCGTATTAGCAGACTTATATCTGGCCACTATTGAGGATAAATCCTTAGAGGCTGTATGATGGGGGTTAGGCTTATATAGGTGATATTCTTATAACAGAATCATTCTGTAGAAAGATGGTTGTGACCTTGACAACTTATCGAATAACTCTAATGAATGTCACCTATCCACCAAGATCTCATATGATGATGTGATGGGACTCAAAAAAGAGCCTTCCATAAGTTACCTGCATGGAATGGGCATTCATTTAGTTTTCATAGCTATGTACTGATGAATGAGAAGAATCTGATCCCATCCCCAATCCCACGCATTATAAAAGTATGCACTAAGAATGGCAGAGTGGAGTAACATTGGTCTCTTTATATTAACTTACAAGCAATAGTTATAATCTAGGTTTTAGTTACCGAAAGGCGTTTGGATACTTATACTTTGTACTGCAAAAGCCCTGGAAATACTTAATATAAAAAATTATGTGTATTTGAAAAGGTTATCAAATGTCTTTCGTTGCTATGGCCTTAGTTCCTTACATAATTTTTCTTTACATGGTGATTAATATTTCTGTTGTACCCTAAATTCACGATTTTTATGTTAACTTAGCATTTATTCATGTCATGCAGCATATTATTATTATTATATGGATCAACTTAAATCTCCATTTATAATCACATGGTCACTTGGGAAATCAAGACAATATTACTTATCATGTAATTATATCTTTGACCTTTAGTTTCGCTTGCATCATGGTTCCTAGTCTGTCTGATGACTAGTTTAGTTAGTACCATTACTAACTATTTTACACATTATTATAATTATACACTCTATGATTTCTACCTAACACACAGTAACATACAGAATTTGTTTATCACATTCATTATTTTAAAAAAAAATATTACAATTTCATAGTTGTTAAAAATGAAATCGTTAAAAGGATAATTTTTTGGCACTAAATTATATAACTGGATCAGTACTATGAAATCGAAAGCGTAACTATAAATATAACTAAGAACAGAATTCCTGAATGCTATATATAATAAGCATATATCATGTGAATTTCGAGTGATCCACTAGAAAAAAAGAATAAAAATTGTTTTATTCCTTCTAAAAACAAACTTCGTATTTTGTTGGAATTGACTTTTCCACCATTCATTTATGTTATACTTAGCCGAGAAAGAGACAGTGATATTACATATTTCTTCTGAACACCTAAGCTATATATGTTGGTTTGAATTCATATAATTTCTGCTATGGGTAGTAAACGAACATGGACTCCATTAAGAAACTAATATGGTATATAGTATATTACTTCAAACAACTTTTCTCAACAACCCAAGCACTATCTATTAAGTGTACGAATGTTACTTGACGCATACAGAATCAAGCTAGAAAATATTTATCATTTCATTAGTTAAACTGCCTGCTAGTACTTCGCATGCAGCTTTCTCCATTGGAGTAGCTAAACTAATGAATGCATATAGACAAGGTAAAGTCAGGTAACTTATACTTCATCTGAATGAACACTGCAGGTCTATCAGAAAAAACCTACAAAGTTTTCCTGGATAAGATATTAGTTTTCTGATCGCTTTACAACTGAAGAATGGCAATCATAATAAATACAGCATTCAAAACAGACAGAATTAGTCAACATTTAGATGAGGCATTTTTACCTCAGAATTACTTAATTCCCAATTCATGTTAAACTATTCATCTTGGAACATAAATGACCAGATAATTGATTCACATTCTACATATATTGATATAACAAAGATGATTTATTGTGGTGAAGGATTAACATGTAGTTAGATTCAAGTTGAATTACAGCTATCAAGTTTAAGTCAGGACGCAAGGCACAATTCAAATTTAACGCTGTATCGAAGCAATCCGCTAAGGATGTATGAATACGAAAGAGACTAAGTAATGGAGTCTTCATCAACCGAAAAATGAAAACACAACTTATAAAATCAAGGTTTTATTCATAAGTTTGTCTCATTCAAACAGTTAACTATATACATAATAAAATTTAATACCATTAACTCACCTTAATAAATTCCAAATATTCACTATAATCCATTTTTGGAGGTGCATAATACAATCCACTTGGAGAGAATTTATAACGTGTATCACTAACTACATTTTGACATAAGAAATCATGTAATATTGTCATTAAGCAACGCCGATCACGTTCGTCTGTTACTCTACCACCATAGTTACATTCACCAGTCATGTACTGGATAGCATCATAAGGAACCTGTAATACACATATAGATAGTGGAATATTAATCACCACAACCTCTTATGGTGATAAGTTTATAAAGTCTTGTTAAACTATCAGTTGTATCTCTCAGAGTAGGTAAGTTACTATGTTCTCCATAAAAAGCTGCTTTCATTTTTCATAACTTGTATTTAGTAGATCAGAATTACATTGGTTATCCTTAATTTACCATTTAGGATAGTTCATCAGCTAGTCTAACTGTAGGTTTTGCATTTTGTATTAAACATTTCCAAAGCTAATCGATCGGGTCTAATGGATCATTTTGATGTTTTTTATACAAAACTAAATTATGAGAATATTTTTGTCAGTTTTGTCTCGTTTAATTTTAAAAGTTATTCTGTCCATAGTCGCCAATAACATTCTAGTTAACTTTATTAATTTCTCAACACTATCCAAATTCTATGATCATTTAAACAATACATAGTTACTTTTCATTAAATAATCTTTTGTTATATCACAAATCAAAATACATTGATAAGTCATTTAGTTAAATTTCAACAATTACTATTTATGTATATCATGGATTTGGAATTTTGCTGGAACTTCTTATTACGAATGTTAAATTGTTTACAGCAGCCAGAGAAATTAACTTTGAGGCTTATTTCATACTTGTTGTCAACTATCAACAAACAGGAATTAGTTAAATACTCATTCCTTCATCATTTTTAGCTACAACCAAAGATGATATTATCTACTCTTGATTTCATAACAATATTTCTCTTGCACGGTTTTATTAGATTTTAATCTACATCATATTTAATGTACAACTCTTAATATTCTTTATCGTGTTGACCAATATAGTCACTATACCTAGTTTGGTAACTCGTCATTATTTTATTAACATAAGAAAACAGATATTAAATCTTTATACATTACTACTGTAACGTAAACAAGGAATCATTGACATTAGGATTCAATGGAACACCACATGTTACTTAGTTGCAACATTTCTTTTTTAAATATGATTCGTAAGCATAAGCATATAAATGTCCACTTGAACTATCAAAAAACAATTTCTGCAGTGTTTACAAATTATCCAAGTAATGACGATACAGCCGTTTAGGCCTAGTCGCAGTTCTTCCTGATAGTATCTTAAATGCATACATTGACTACCAACTTACATAACAGTAGTGGTATCAGCTGAAGAGATAGGAATATAGTGAGTATTTGGGCTGACACTTGGAATAAGGAAGAACATACCCGTATACTGTAATAGATAAAAATGTGAGGGGGACTAAAACCGAGATCTATGAATACTTTGGTGAATTAGTATGAAGACTGAAATGTTGATAACTGATTTCATATGGATTTCTAAACCAAGTTTTATTATTTCTAACCTTGTCATATTCGTTTACAAACATTTGTAATTGTCTAACTGATATACGCAGATCAGATTCATTAAATCCATAGGGTATATTCCATCCAAGTGGACCAAATTTAATGCGTTCTTGTATCAGAGCATGGAAAAAACATAATCCAAATAAAAGTTTCTCGAAGACCTAAAATCAATTAATTAATAGTATAATAAAGTTGAAGCAATTGTAAGGCTAGGCCATAAAGCAACATGAATTCCAAACAAGAGTCTAGGTGACAATTTCAGCGATAGTTCATCAATATATACAATATTTCAGACATGTCAACTTAGAAAATGTGATAGTAGCAGTGTTTCTGATTTCTACTAATTTATTATAGTGAAATCTATCCTAAAATATGTTGATCAGCATTAAGTCAGCTTACACACGTGGGGTACATTTTCTTGACTTCAGCTAATATATTATCATACAACGTTGTAATTAAATCACTGATCTTCATCTAATTCACTATATACAACTAATCTATGGAACACAGTTTCCTTTATTAGTTAAATCAATCCAAAACTTTTCAATGAATTCTAGTGATACTGACTTAGACTGATCACAATATCAATGATATTAAATGCTTCACATTATGATAAAATTAAAAAAAGACATCATTAGCATAACCAAAACCATTTAATGAATCGGTGATAAATTGAGAAGCGATCATCTAGATAATCGGTGTTCTTAACTAGAAACATATGGGGATTTACCGATAACACATGTTATTTTAATAATTATGTGATAAACATTAACAATAAGTCAATGTTTCAGAATGGTTCAATTTAATTAGGATTCTACGGAAAAACAGCATTACTTTTAGATTATTTTTTTGTTCACTAGACAATTGTAGGATGAGAATGATTTACAATGAAACTTAATTTCTTTAGTACAAAAAAGAGACAAATATATCACTAGTGTAAATGAAACTATCGGTTTTCATTATGTTATTCAATTAGGAAGCTTTTAAAAGTCAGGATAGTCAAAAAAACCTGGCAAAATGTCAACACAAAATTAGATTTCCTTGCCAATTTTATGCACATAAGTTCGTTTTAAAAGTCAGTGTACATGAAATAATTCTTATAACGTGAACAGCTAAATGTTAGCTGAAAAATTTAACCGGTAATATGTTTAGTTTATACATAAATGTTTAGGCGTTTGATGAAACATAGTTACTTAAACCTTTAAGAGATCGATATTTTAGGACAAACTATATTGTCATTAATTTAAGACATGTAATTTCATTTCGTAAATGTGGGTATATGACGGTTTCACCCTCTTGTAATTCAAACATTATTCCTCTGTGAAAGACTGTGTTAACAGAAGTATAGTAAATTAATATTCAGCATTACGTAAATTACGGATTTTTATGATCACCTAAATCATGCAATACAAATACTAATCAATAATCAGAAACCAAGAAACTTCGTTAGTGTCATTTAATGTCTTTTTTACAGTCATACAACCATGTTTTTTTTATTTGTTAAGTTTCATTCATGAAATGCTACCGTGATAACAATGAAATGCAGTCTTCTTCCAAGTAGCTAGCACATAACATTCACTATCACAAACTGTCAGTAGAGTAACGTGATATATACTTTGCAGTTATGTAATCGTCTTTTACCTTATAAACACAAATTCTAAATATTTCCACATTACAATCCATTTACTATAAATAGATCACTGAGAAAACTGTTTATTTCGAAATACAATGAATTTCATTACTATCAATTCTAGTAGATCCGGTCTTTTTCTATAAATTACTCAACCGGAAATAGTTCGTATAGTTGATCTAAAAATATTAATTGTACACTAAGATTTAACATAAACGTAAACCAACTACATCATTGAAAATTTATTTCGTCGAAAACAAAACCGATGAATCTATATCATTATTTAAGTGAATTCTTTAAATATCTCTTCAGTTATAAGATGAAAATGTTTCATTAGAGAAATTTCATTCAAACAATTAGGTAAATGATAGAAACATGTGTTTGTAAATAACATAAAATACAGAGGCTTACGTAAAAATAATGCTTTACAATCGGAACCGATTACATTAATCATTTGCATGTATTTTCTCGATGATTTTTATTACACTAAATCTAGACAGTTGTATTTATACACATTTTATTTTATATTTAAATAGCAAATCTACATTATTAAAAAAGAGCCGACAAAACATTCATCTAGTTAAATAAAACTAAGTTAGATTAGTCGAATGAATAGAACTACTCCAGACAATAACATGTTTGAATCGTTATGTAAATTAACCATTTCAGCATAAAATAATGTAATCGAAAAGAGCATATGAAAAAGAACGTAATAAAATGACTAGAATAGGTGTAGAATGTACAGAAATAGTAAGTCATGGCACCAGTAGTCGCGATCATGATGAAACTCATAACTGTGAGAAATTTAATGTTAAGAAAGGAAGCACCTAAGAAATTTTTCAGACAACTCAAAATGAGGGATAGTTAAAAGGTGAACGATTATCGGTAATAAGGTGTTCTACAATAATGTCTCTTTATTACATCGAGATATTCCTTTAACAAGTACATAATAGTGTCCTGCACTAGCATAGAATACATATCATCTTACAGAAAAGAGGGATCTTCTATTACATATATAAAGGTGACCAAGTGAAATTGCATAAATGTTTTGCATTAGTACCTAATTAGGATTGTATAACACCAAAAATTCACTAACAAACATAAACATTTTCAGAACAGTGAAGGAAAAATTCCATGACTTTTATGCATTATCAAGTAAACGTAAATCCTTGCATGATATCAGATCACCAAATACACTAAATAATAGCAAAATAATGTATACTCCTTCTCTCTCTCCCCAGACTAACAAGTATCAATATGTAAAAATGGTAAACACATAGAAATTGTGGCTGTCGACATCATGATACAGCATCACAAGTGCCAATGGAATTCAAGAGTGTATTTGAAAATTGAAAGATAAACTGAAGCCTCTAAATTACTGACAAGTAAAATATATATAAAAAATCAGACATTGTCAGTCAGAAATATAAGTCACTGTAGAGTTAATTCCAATTTTTGTATATGTTCTACAGACATAAACATACATATGTGTATACTTGAGTATACAACACCATGTAGTCCATTGAAACTTGATTATGTTCAACTACCCCATTTTCCTTTTAGTATAAAACTACAAAATAGTCGATATATAAGACACATTACAAGACCTTTAGAAGTAAAGATGAGAACACTTCATTTAACATTAAAAGCAGAACCCAAATATAGTCAGCTTGTAATATAGTGCTTCTGTACAACAAAGCTGGAGAGTAATTTCGTCGTTTTATCAATATCGATATAAAATGTATTAAAGAAGCCTATTACGTCATTAAGAGAAATCTAAATAGTTTTCAGAGAAGAAATTTTCCTTTACAACGATGTAAGTCACTGAAGTTATGTATTACAACTCTAGTATGCGGCATGACCAAAAAACAAAACGTCCTTTGTTAAATACTTATTACTTTGTATATCCACATTACTTGGCACTGAACGCAACTTTTATGAAACTTACATAAGACTTATTGCTTCTATAATTTGTTTTTATAACTAGTTTGCTACAATACGCAAATATCAAGAATATCAGCTTATGTACAATGAGATATTAGTGAAATCAGATCAGAAATGACAGAGTAACTTTTGTGTGAATAAAAAATAATTGAAGTTTGAAACTGTTTTCTATTTAGAAACATCACACAGTAAACCAGAAATTTTCTGCAAATCATTTTAAAATTATAAGATATAACTTACTTAACTTATCAATCGCTAGGAATTTTTTTTTGACTATTATTTATGGGAAACTGTGGTTTCTACGACAATTATGAAGTAGCTATTCACAGCTTAATAACTTGTATTACAGATTATTTCATACCTTTTGTCATACGCTCCCGAATAGTCTACCTGTTTTTACATACTTTACTCTCATGGAATAAAAGCTTATGAATATATTTCACACATTACAAATTTCACTCAAACTTCGTAACAACTTACGGCTTCCTTATTTGGACAAGCTTTGAAGAATTCTGGATCAGATATAGGATCATTTAAATAAGATTGCAGAAGATTTTGTCTTAAACCAGTAGGTGGTTCATTCGTCATTTTAATGCCGTTTTGTAGGACAGTAACTGGAAACTAGGTAAAGAATTGTAACACCTTATGAAGTAGTGTTTACTTAGTTCATTGTAAATAAATACACTTCAAACGAATATTTCAGTAAGGCAACTATAATTAATGCAAAGATTGTTACCGTCTGATATATAAAAACTCCCGTTTATTCAGTGGTGTTTACGTTTAGTGAGATATTACGTAATTAAAATGTTCGCAAACTAGGTTTCATGTAGCCCGGCTTTCATCAATAAAGCTCATCAGAAATTCTGACACAGCTGATACTTCCAATGAGATAAAGCACTGCATCACTGCATGCCCCAACTCATCTCCCGAAAAATTAAATCTGTATATTAATTCACTCCAAGATAATCGATATCAAGTTGTGATGTTTTCAGTGCTCATCAGTGTAGTATGGAAACATTATATGGACTTAGCGTATATTCTGTTTAGTCATTCAGTTCAATAGTATTTACAAAACTAGGTTCACTGATGGATATACAGCCGGTATTTGATTAATCTCTGAAAAATTGGAATTCCGGATGTTCATCAAAGGAAAGTCATTAATTTGCATTAATAAATTAAGAATGTCTTGTTAGTTTGTTTAATATCGCTGTGTTACCTTGAAGTTTTTTAGAGATAGGTATTAAGTTTAGTTGCTTGTAATCACTATAGATACTGTAGAGAGTTAGTCGCTTGCCAACCTGAAGGCCCTGAGTTCAGTTTCCTGACGAAATAATGGGTGAGCACTGCTTAGGAGTTACATTTTAAGACGAAACACCCATCCAGTGCTCCTTAGTTTTCAGTGGTACCAAACCAACACCAATCTGTAAGGAATACAATAAAACTATATATATATATATATGTTGCTCGTAGCTGGCAATTCTGTAAATAAACGTTACATGGAACAGAATTAAAGGATGTGACATTATGATTACGAAACCAACTTTTGTTCACTTAACTAAACTCATTACATTTAAGAGGGATGCAAATAACGACGATTATTCAAATAACCCGAATAGATTCATTTTAAACATTACCATGAAACAGAGACATGAAAGTAAATATTTACCGAACTTATTTCGAAAAGTGACTACTAGAAAAGTTCAATAATGAAATCTTTCTTAGATTCAGCACCATGTATAAGAACAAGAGAAAAAATTCAGCAAATGGATAATTTGACATGATAAAAAAAGTTCTCTGAAATCACAAACAAATTATTAAGACATAGCTAGAAATAAGGGTCACGCACTAGATTTTCGAGACCAATATTACTCAGGCTGAGGAACTCAACAACAAAAGAAGACATGAAAAATGGACTGGAGAAATTGAGAAGAATACTATATCTTACGAATTGTTCATATCTGTAGAAACACCAACTACTTTGCACACCATGACGTAACTTCGCCTATATCAATACATTTGAACAACTACGAACATAAGGTTAGCCAGTGAATGTCAAAATAGTAGACACAAGGAATGTACAGACAACTTGATAATCTTTAGAAGCTTAGAAATCTGTCACACTTGCATTAACAGACAACGAAATTGACTCAGTCTATTAGTTGGTAGAAAAATAATAGACATTTAAAGATTAAATATTCGGTTACAGTTGAAGACGAATAAAATAAGCACATAATTTTGGGATACATTCGAACAATAATTAGATGAATAGATCAAACTGTTTGCCAGTTACTGAAGTATTTCAATGGCTCACTTCTTTGAGTTAACAATCATACTTAGGAAGACAATAAAAATCCCACAACTTAACAATACGGCTAGGAGAACATGGTATCCTTAAGATCATTCTCTAAAGATATTTCTCCATCAATTAGGAACTATAGCCTATTCGCATCACAGAATCCGTTGTTCACCCATAAAAACTCAGGAGCAATATATTAGAAGTAGTAGATTTGAAGAATAAAATGTTTTAAATTATGCTGATCATGATGTTAAGCCACACAAGTTGAGTTGAATAAATACTGTCAGAAACATATCAAGATGCCATCTACTCAACCATAGGTTGAAAACAAGAAAGATGGAAGGAAACAGAGAAATATCACAATATTATGGAATTTCAAATCATTGCAATCATATAGATATAGCTTGCTAAAATTCTGAAGGGTTAACAAAATAAATTACGTAAGATCGATCCTAAATAGTATGATCACACAGAAAAACACATTTAGTCTTAACCTGCTTCATTTAACTGTCTTCTCACTCATTATTTATATTTCCTATCATATACATTATAATACATACAATATAATTACAATTTAGTCTTATTTGCACCATATCTATTGTAGAACGTTTAATAATTCAACAGAGTGCTCATTGACATTACATCAAACGCAATTATTTATTTATTTATCGATGCGGCGTTTACAATACTGGTTATTAAATCTCCCCACCATGGCATTTATTTCTTAATACTGATAATACAAATGCTTCATGTCTTTTCAAAATAATATAAATAACAACAGATAGTGAATATCACTTTTCTTGAACATTGTTAAACGAACGCTGCGTTAGAACGTTATGTATGTAATATGTCTATTTCTTTTATAACGTTTCGCTAATTATGTTTGTTTAGGTTTAAATGCTTAGAGATCAGATTACTCACTTCTTATGTGGCCAAACGTCTTCAACAGAGTCAGCACCTAAGAAATCCAGGTGGTTATATTCATTTTTAATAAGTTAAAATTAATAAGCAAAAATGTAAATTATCAAAGCAAACCTTTGGAGACGGATAACTTGTAAGCCAAAGACGGAATGATGAGTTTGTATTCTCTGTAGTCATATCTTCACATATTTTCTCAAGTGCTGTCATCCAGCTGACAGCTAAATGACAGTTTTGCAATAAAATCCAAGAACCATCTTCTTTGCCTTGTGTAATCATTTTTGCTGCAATAGGACCTTGACCTTGTCCAAGACTAATAGACTGAAAACGTGTACCACCAAAACCTTTGTCTGTGGCAAATTTTAATAATGCCATTGTTGGATCAGCTCCAGGAGAAAGAATAAAGATAAGTGGTGTGGTACAACTTGAATCTTGATAAGATTTAGCTAGATCAAATGGTGGGGGTTCAACAAATTTTCTACCTAATTTCTCTCTGACATAATTCATTACACCAGGAACGACCTAATTAAGTTAAAAACAGAAATTAAAACGTGAAATTTATTTAACAAAAGAGCAGAGATAAGAAAAGGCATTATAATTAAGAACGATATCTTGACACAAAGGTGCAGTGAAATTAGAGCACATAAACATCAGCCCACATTTTTACATAACACTATCAAGGTTTATCTGAAAATGCATGATAGCCTTTAGAAGAATGCTCTAAGCAAATTCTTTTTATCTGGGATTGTTCGTACTATACGTAACACTAGTTAAAATAAATTATCATTATTCTACACCGTTTCACAAACAAAGATAATTTTATTCATTTTGTCTGCTGAACTGATACAGCATATTATTATGTAACGACATGATCAAGTTTCAAAGATTTGAATTATTTAAGCGTGCCTTCTGTTAAATGATCAAGTTGAAACAATTTGTCAGCCACCGGTTGACGTTTAAATTTCTTTCATGACAAGGTGTTCTTGAAATGACGATCAGTGAAAAAACAAAACGTTTTAATGAAAAGACATACCAAAGTTTTAAATCATTACCAAAGAAGTAGTGTGTTAGGCAATAATGCTACAATTAAGATGATCAGTCATGAACTGAAACTGGTCAACCTCTGTTACTATATGTTCATCCTCAGAGGATTGCCTCGAAATAGCTATTAATCACAACTGTTTAAGTTGGATTGTGACTGGCAAGCGAAGTCCAGGACGAGCGTTTCATCCTACCTGGGACTCGTCGGCTGGATGCATCTGTATCCCACTGTTGATGTTAACACCGGGGTTCGAACGCAATAATCTAGTGGTGAACGCTGTGGCGTTTGACATGAGGCAAACCGATTTCGAAGCCCAGTGTGAAAACCAACATTTGGATGCAGGCACATCCAGCCGGTGAGTCCAGGGTTGGATGTAACGCTCTTCCTGAATTCCGCTTGCCAATCACAATCCAACTTAAATAATGCTTCAATTTCAAAATTATTTATAAAAACAATCAAAAATGATTTACAAAACGATTAAAGCATGTCAGGAAATGAGATAAATATAGTATTCAAAAGCATAAAAATAATAAATGAGTGGATAAGTGTACAATAGATTATGTAATATCCATAGAAAGAATTAGTGGAGTTATAAAAAGAACTTCAGTAGTTGAGACTGTTACTTTATAATTAAGTGACTGTTATCGTTACGTATACGAGAGAATCAACAAATTTAGAAGTTACAAAAATTAATCAAAATTGTGATGGTAATAATAATAACAATAATAATAATAATAATAATAATAATAATAATAATAAAAGTAAGCGCAATTAGTCACTTGTAAACCATCCAAGTATTGGCTATTATGATGGCGAAGGCAAAGTAAGAGGTTGTGCAAATTTTTTGTTCGCACTTAGGTCTAGTTTGAAAAGATGGATGCTGATGTTTTCATGTATCTGTGTATACGTAAACCATAATGTGAACTTAGTGAGATTCAGTAAGTTATTTTAAAAAAGCATTTCACATCTATTTGATGTTAAGTGTCAACTATGTGTCCAAGTATAGAGCTCTTTATTTTTCTTATTGGCCCTTTACCCAACTATATTATGTTTCGTAATTCTGTGACGAACTTGTCGAATCGTTCATCCCATGTGAGTGACTCCACAAGCGTAGTTGAATTGGTAAGTATATATAGACGAGGCAAGTTCAGCAGGCCTGTCTTTATTTCCTGTTCTTATGATAGAGTGGTTGTGTATGCATCGGTCCAAGTTGCCATACCTCAGTAACCCACCAACATTAACATAATATTGGTGGAAGTAGCAGTTATTTCAATGGTAATAATAATTAAAACAAAAAAGGGTGAATGTATTGAATATGGTCCAGAAAATAAACAGTTAGTTCGTAGAACAAAAGGTATAAAATAATAAAGGAGAATAAAGTGTGAATACACCTTTGCCACTGTGACCGGTTTCGAGTCATGTCACCCACAGTCTTCAACCACTTGTTACGATATTCGTGCAGACCCTAACCAGATAGTCAGCATCTGACAACACGACTTGAACCACCAGTCAGTAACTTCATGGACTGGTGCCACGTTTCAGTTGAGCTGGCCTTAGCTTCCTTTCATCTTATTCGTATATCAGTCATCACTGCATATCTAAGTAGTCGGTGGTTGGGAATACGTAGCACATGTCCCAGCCACCTAAGCCGATGAAGATTTATAACCTTACCTACTGATTTACCACTTTTCCTTAATAGGCGGCGTCATTAGAGATCTCATCAAAACCTCATCATTTCTTCAATAAGTATGATTAACCATAAGCCAATCCAGTTAATTACTATATTACAGTTTAGGCATAAATAGTTTGACAAAACTGTCTTGTAGACAAACCTTATCTGGACGTATACATCGAAGAATAATTAAACTTTTGAATACATCTAATTTATCCCATGGCTCAGGTAGTTTAGCTTCTTGAGGATCTTTACTGTCATAGTACTGTTTCCAGTCATTTAAATGCGTTGTGAAATGCTCACGAAATGTTTCAAATCCTTTTAATGTTGTCATACGACATATTTCATTCCAACATTTATCAGATAGCCAACCACTTGCTGGGTTTGATAATTTGTTTTCCAATCCAACTCCACCAGTTAAGAAGAACATGAATTCATCCATTTTTAATTCTCCACGAGATCTAAACATTATACATGAAATAAAATTAAGTCAATAAAGTAAACTAAAAAATTTAACATTAAAATGCTATTTATTTTGGTCTAGTTTAATGCTTCAAATGAGTTGACTATTGTGTACGACATAGTAGTAATTCATGAAACTTAAAAGAAGGTATCATCTCATACATTCATATAATACACTCTTTTATACTTTAAAATTAAAAATGTCAAGCATCTACAGTCGAACCTCAAATAAAACTGTAGGACCAAAATGTTTCAGTAGTTTTTGAACTCATATTCAAAACTGTATTAAAAGTTTTTAAACTAGAAAAACAATGCAAAATGTCCCAAGAGTTTCGAATTTATATTAGGATAAAGTGATAAGAAATATGCAGAGAATGTTGTATACACACAAATGTCAAAATTCAGTAATAACCCCATTTTAAGCATCAATAAACGTTTTGCTAGACTTTTGACAATTGTTAAGTCATGTAAACTATTTATGATTTAACTGCTTTACAGTGTTATTTCAACAAAGCGTGAACACCGTACATTGTTGATTTGTTATGAGGAATGTTATCGATTATTTTAATTGTTAAATGTAAGTGCCTCAAACATACTTACCAAGTCGTCTGCTCACTTCTTCTCATTTTCTTCGACACTTTAGATTCTCATATAAATACTATATTTCGCATTCGTGATAATAAAACCAACTTTTATTCTAAACATAAATTTACCTAAAGCTGTTACTTTTTTGTTGACTGAACTGAAATCCAGTCAACTCACAGATATATGGATCATTAGTAGTATATAAAATGAGGCTGCTATACGTGCAGTAGTAATTTATCATAACATTCATTGAGAACATGAAAATTTAATTCATTAGTAAGAAGTGACATAGAATGAGTACCAAATATATTTAGTTAACTAACTATTATGAATATTAAATTACATAACTATTTTTTTAATTGTAATAAATTGTTTATGTTGTTTTCAAAATATTAAAAATGCCTACTAAGTGAAGTAGAAGCAACAATATTGCATTTAATTAGATGATCATCAGGCTTTCATCTAATTTTACAGTAATATTCATACACGAATACAAAACTTATTAAACCAATGAAGGTAATTTAAGAATTGATGATTAAAATGAAACAGGTGGATTACATAACTAATCATAATAGATAAAAGGTGTCAATCGGTAGTAGGATGGCCTTATATGACATTTGAAAAACAACTTACACAACTCTTTACACCCTCTATTGTTTGTTTGTTCTTACTCTCTCCATTTCATACCTCTTCACCATTCTTGATTTAATTAGCTACATTATTTTCATAGCTACTTGTGAACGCTTATTACTATTATTGTTATTATTATCGTTATAAAGAGTTTAAGTTCACACTGTTTTGGCCTACATTCAACTTATAATTGTTCGTATTCATCATATGTTGAAATTTCATTCATATTGTTGTTATTAATCTACTAATCATTACTTCTGATAGTTCATCTCCCATCCTACTACCAATTGACACATTTCATCTATTGTGAATAATTATGTAATCCACCCATTTTATTTTAATCCATGATTCATAAAAATGACTTCATTGGTTTCATAATTTTCCTAATCGTATATAAATATTGTTGTATATTAGAATGAACGCGTTAATTGAAAACAATATTATTCACCTTTATGTGTGTTATTTTTACCATGAAACTTTATATAGTAATTAAACACTTATAAACGTATAGTATATGTCATTCACCCTGAATAATCCCCATATAATAAAAGAATTAATTAACAAAGATTATGTAATTCTGTTCATAGATCATATTCCATATTTAAAATAAACAAACAACAAGAAAAATGCATCAATCAAAACAATTTTCTAAAGGAAACAAGAAAAAAAAACACCACTTTCCTAATAGTGAACACCGATATACATCACATGAACCAATGAGTAAATGAATATAAAGATGAATATAAACATTTTTGAATTTATTGGGATTTATTTTACATCATATATTTTCAACATTATTGATTATCAATGATTAGATGTATTAATATTAAAAAAAATTTATATTGTTTATGCGAACCGTTTCCATGTTTATCTTTATTTATATGATTGTTTAATTATGAAAGTATCGTAATAATCTTTTATTATATAAACATTTAATACCTTCTTTACTTTATATACATATCAAATCAGAAATAGCAGTAATAGCATTTAACTTGAATTTGTACCAGTTATAGAACTATTGAAAATCATAGTTGAACTTAATAGTTGCGTAATCACTATTGCCTATTCATTTAATTTTAGTTATGGGTAAACGTTCACTACAAAAGAAATCCTAAGCGAATAGTGATTAAACGTGTATAAATGACTTCTTTTGAGATAAATGTTTGAAGCTGTATTAAACAGGCGAATAATTTGAAGACAAACGAATAATGAATGAGTCGTTTAGTCACTGATTGGGATGAATGAGATTAAGTTGAAGTATGGAGAAGATTAAATTTTCACTCTTCACTAAAGCAAGTTAGAATACTTTAGCATGATCGACCTCTTCCTCATAGTCTCAACGTAGGTTAATTTAATTTCACGAATCGGTTTGAGTTGGAGAACCATTGGTAACCAGGATGCACTGAACATCTGCTTCATCCTAGTATGGGACACTTCAGTAGTGTGCGTCTACTAGAGGTCAGAGGACAGACCTTCAGGCTTTGAAACAAACGCTTAACCAGCGAGCCACTGAGTGAGCGCCTAATAGTTTATATTTCTAGCATCAGCCAATTAGCGATAAATTTAAGCGACCTCATTCAATACCATTGGTGGGTGACTGCCTGGTGGGATTGTGGATGCGTACTGCTGAATAGCTCCATACTGAGACAAATTAGATGTCCAGTGCTTTCTAGTTGTCTAACTCAGACCAACTGGTGATATCGAATCAGCATTCAGCAATCTTCACAACACCTACTTACAAACAATGCTGGTTGTTATATCGAGTAAAGTGCGCTTTGTTTTTCAACTACTAAGTAGTTCATAATGAAATCTACATCTAAACATCACAAGTCTCCACGAAACACTTAACTAAATAATAATCATATGTTAACAAACGACTAGATTTGATAGTGCCTTCAAAAATTTGTGCTGAACTCTAGTGACTGAGACGATAGTTCATTGCTACAACTAAAATTGAATTAAATTGTAGACTGGTAAAATTTGAGAATGCAAACCACTCGGAAGCTAATGAACATAACATATACTGATGGCCATAAAAATAGTATGATTGACTAATTTCCTAAGTATTGTGTACAATATTTAAGCTTTGTAGTTTAGCCTCAAATACTTGTCCGATATTGTGTTTTGAACAGTTATTTTCACAATATGTTCGCATGCTTGAAATTAACATGACCCGTTTGACGAATAACCATTGTTTCTAGTTAAGTATTATAAACTTAATTCGGGTTCATTTTTCATCGTGACGTCATGTTGACTAAAATTATTATAAACCAGAGACAGAGGTTCCATGTCATGATTATGATAGACTTATGAACTCTCAAGGATCAAAGCTAAACTTCCAGGTTGTGGCAAGCACATTACCTGAATTGAACTACTTCGTAAATAGGCGGTACACATATCCAGTTATTTCAATATACAGTGCGACAGTAACGTATTATCATTAACCGATAATCTCTTCACTCTCTACAAAGTTACAGTGGATCTTAAATATCAAATTATAACGATATATATATATCCAGGTCGTGAGGCAAATCATCTTCATTTGGAACTGAGTGTGTTAACTTCCATTTATTTTTATTTGAACGTTAACCAAGTGACTATAATTCACGGAGTTAATTACTGGTGAGCACATAACAGTAATCCCGATACTTCCTAGCTTCCAGTATCTATCTATTTTCGTATACCCATGAAAAATAGTATCTCAGGACATGTTTACATGATCATAATTTATAAAAGCTATGTACATATGTATATATATGTATACGCAAACTTCAATAACTTACTTGACAATATTTATACACATACTAAATGCAAATAGTACTTTATGCTTTTCAAACAATGAACGACACACATTAGTATAAAGATTATATTCAAAATGATCTTTTAAATAACGTAATCTTCTCTCCAATATTTTAGATTTATTGCTGAAGAGATTTTATTACAATATACATTAAAAAAGAAATGGAAATGTAAACAAGCTGGATTAAACTACATAATGATTCACAAAGATAGTTATAACAATAATAATGAAGTGATCATTTGTGAAATTCATGTCATTTAAACATCCTAGAAAGATTTTTATTTAAGTTATACTGCAATCTGAATAGCTAGGCTTTAGTGATTCGATATTTTAAATCGACAGAGTTGACAGTGCTTAAATTATTGTTTGAAAAAGTTTTAATTATATATTTTTATCATTTGGTAATATGCTGGATAACTAAAGTCCCTGGTTTATAGACGAAATTAAAAATTATTTTTCAAGCAAAAACTACTTTCAGACAATAAATACTGAATATCTCATCAAGGTAGTTCAACTTGTTTTATGTCAAGTTTCTATGACCTGACAAATAGTTTGTCCCATTTATGTGGCTGAAGTAATCATAAATAAGATAGATTACACAAACTGATTTGCTAAGACTAAAGAGACCCATTCTTCCTTTGTCCTGCAGTAAGGTTAACTAAACAATACCACCACATTTTGGATTATCCGGCACGCCACCAAGTGACATGAACATTTAATTGAAGTCAGTTGTAATTGTTTTAATTCTAATTTGAAGAATGGAGTAGCTAATGCTCAACTGTATTTAATATCTATTGTTCATTTTATTCCTATAGACTTAATCTAACAATAAAGCCATACTTATAATTCCTAGTGGTTTCGTTAATGCTAAATAATGATAGATCAGATAGAGAGACAAAGTTATTGCCCGATTCCCCTCCTGTGCCCCTAGTTTACGATTGTGTCCGAACTGATTTCCAGCTGTGACGATAGGCAACTTCAGTTAAGAGTGTCAGCTATGATCGTAAAATGCTTATTTATATTTTCTAATTTATAAATAAATCAGTACACAACTGATTTATTTTCAAGTTTATTAGGACTAGTATACCATGTAATGCTGATAAGTTTCGTCGTCCCAAAAGTCTTTGCTAGCGTAAAAAGCATTATAGAAACTCGGTAACGTTGTTCGTTATGAGTAAGATAGACAATTTAGTGAGTAGGGTTATTACATTATAGAAATGTACAATCCACAGTAGTGAGCTAATAATGGACTTTTTATCGCAAAATATATTCATTACTGTCAGTAAATGGATTGTATAAGTGGTTTAAAATTCTTCAGTATAATAGTATCATAGAGTGTCTTGTAAATATACTGTTAAGCTATTGCACAGACCCTTAAGCATTTTGTGAAAATGATCGTGTAACCAGCTCCTCAATCCATTTCTCATTCGAATGAATTTATGTTTATTCTATAAAAAGCATGCCATATTACTAATCATGATGTTGTTGTTGAAAACTCACCTGTCATGAATTGAATTAACATAGAGATTTACAAACCATGCTAATGAGTATTGATACATCGGATCGATATTCGGTAGGTCTGTTAATGAAAAGAAGAGTACAGCAGAATGTTTAGCAATTGGTGAATAATCCATTCTTACGCCATCAATTTTCTTTTGTGTTTCTTCGGCAACCTGTTAATTAGAAGTAAATGTTAACGAATATTATAACATACACTAAGAAAATCAATGTATAAGGTCATTACTTCTTAATAAATGGCATCTTTGCTAACGGCCAAGTTTAACAAGACAAGTATCCAACTACTACATATCATCAAACTGTAACTCGTATAAGTAGATTTGTTAGCGTATTCTCTCTATTGATATCTATTATCATTCATGATTGAAAAGTACTAATGATAATATATTCACGTAATTCATAAGTTAAAATTTTGAGAATCTTAAATACTTATTACTAACTTAATCTTATTCTCAAGTTGGTTTTCTTGTAAACTGTTATGTAACAAGCAACTAATAAAAATGAAGAACTAATCGTTCACTGTTTCGTTATAGTGTAAAGCTCATTTTCAATTTTAACCTACTATCTGAAAATGGATATACGATGAAATTTAGGTTTCTGATGAAAGTGACAGGCTTTCGATTACTTTTTTGGAATCGAATGCCTCAGTCATCTTTCAATGTAAATCAGTAAGTGCTCAAGTTTGAGAGATGTTTTGATATGACAAAATAGTTGTCAACTATTTCCTAGTGGTATTCCATCTGATATACTGCCATTAAGAAAATGCTTATTTGAGAGGATTTTAACAAAACAGCCGACTAAAAATGAACGGCATAACCATAACTACGTCATAGTGTCATTTTGGAGCCTATACCATGATAATCATAACTGAATTCATTATACTACCTGACATATAATTAATGGATACAATTCTATTCCACATACTTTTTGTTTTTTTAAAATATCATCTGAAATTAGTTTCGAAGAATCAAGTATTTCAATCGCAGCTTCATTCTCCAAAATGTTTCCTTCAGATTCTGACAAAGTAGCTAATATCCTGTCTTCTGTTTCTTTAAGCATACGTTTATTGTTTGCTGTTGTTATGATCAGTTCTTGACGAGCTTCTTCAAGTTCTGGTCTAAAGCGAGCATAACAATATTTACATTACTTCTAAAGTGCTGAAAATATATGTACAGCTTTTATAAGTCTATTCTTTTTGTAATTTTCATCACCTATAACTAATCCTGCTTAATAAGTAAATTTGGACAAACTACTGATTTAAGGCTATGGAGTCCCGGTGTTAAAACATTTAGTTATAGTTCTTCCCTATACGTAATAATAACAGATTTAAATTAATATTAATTTAGAAATGTTAAAGCTCATTAAATTCATGGTTAAACTATATCATCCTAACTATAGACTGAAAAATTATCATGTTCTAATTCACAAGCTACTGAAGCATGACATACTATGTCAGTTACTCATTATGAAGAAAGTAATTGTAATATTGGTTAAAATATATGTCAAAATCAAAGAGTTTCTGTTAAGATTCATGGGTACTCTAACAACTTAAGGATTGATATAATACATTTTCAGAAAGAATTTTGGCTATTTCATGCTTCGTTACTATCATATTAAGATAAATCAGGTATTCAATGAGTCGTGATTTCTGACATTCATTAGTCAGTGATGTCAAATACAAGTTTTATTAAAAATCATAAAGCTTTTCAGAAGTTCTTAATTTGAAGAAAACTATGTACATAACGTAAGAATGTCAGCATAACTTTGATTCGTCAGATAAACAGAAACAACTTCATAAATAAACATTTTAGTACTGATCTATCTAAATGTGTAATTGTTGAATTCAAATAAATGAAGTACATGCAATTGTGTGCTACAAAATGAACTCACTTTTCTTTAGCAACGACAATACCTAACAACTGATCCTCCAAACCTTCCAATGTAATCATAAAGTTTAACAGGGAAACTTTTACAGCAATCTCTGGTAAATAATGCGGATTTCTCAACTTTGTGGTAATGTACAGACGAAAATCTTTTGAATATTCAATGATATTTTCACCTAGACGTATCATGTCCACACCACCTTTGAAATATGAGAGAGAAACATGATGCAAAATAGAACTGTTTATAGAAATGAATAAGTCTTCCTTTTATTTATGCCTATTATCGGTTATAAATATTCATTTCAGGTGAAACGTTTTTCAAATTAAGTCATTTGATATGTTTTAATTGTTGTCTGACAATCTGTGTGATAGAATAAACTATATTCATGAAGTATTGACACCAGAACGTTATTTCGGTAAAAATTACTATCTCAAACTATTATCAATACTGCTAAGAAGAAGCATGTCAATCAAAGCAATACTGATAACTTCGAATGATTCAATGGAGATTTGATAAGTAGTGGTTTGAAGTACTTCATTAATCCATGTGAGTTTGTTAAACTATATAAAACCTTCATTAATTTAATAGATTCTTAGTTACATATTCTAAGAAGAAAACATATAGACAAATTACCCTGTTTAAATGTTTGCTTCAGTAATAATGGTTCTAGACTTGGATCTAAATCCTCACCAACATTTTCTAAAAAGTATTGGAGTACCAAATTGTATGCTATTTTCTAAATTACGAATAAAATCACTGTCTGTCAATTTGACAACTGTGATTCCTGTGTCCTTTTCCATGTTCTTTATCCATTTATTAGCTTGTCCTTGTGGATCAATCATCAGTGGCCTTTTGAAGGTAAAAGACAAATAGAACTACATTTATCTTAATTTCATACAACTTATCTATATAAAATCACTCCACATTGATGATTTAAAAGTTATCAATGATATCTGAGTTCGTAGTCATTGTTAATTAGATTGTTATCATGCTCCATGATCATATATATGTGAATGTATACAAGGGTTACTACCTTGATTAAATCACTTAGATTGGTTGTACTCAGATGTCCTTGTCTATGCGACTTGTGAATATATGACGGTGTAATTAGGGAAACGGATATTCACAATTCATCCACACATAGTGAATATGGAACAGCAAATCAAATTAGAAGTCTTCCTGATTCTACATGAAATGTCAACATGTCGGCTCATCTGCATAACTGAAGTCATCAGATTTAAGTTTAGAAAAGTAAAATTGATGCATCCAGTAAACAGATATTTTGCCACTTCGATTTATTTACTCGTTACATCATAACTACGCTAAATATCACAAACTTTTAACTTCAGTGTTCCTTAGTTCAATGCTCAGCTTTCTGAATCCACGTGACTTTTTAACTAACACTAATATTTTTGCTGTTTGTATTCACGACAGAATCAAATACTATTCTCTACAAAGCCAGGTCAACTCAACCGTAATACTATTATTCATACAGTTAGTTACCAAGGTACGACATTATTTTACTTATCGAATTCACGCCACTCGACACGATTACATCACATCATAACATAAAGCTTTTTGTAATTACTTCTTGAATGACTTTTCACCCTTTGAAATGGATCTCTTTAAGTATTAGAATTGGACAACACAAGTGACTTGGTTTAGACGAGTATACAAATCCGTAATCTACTGTAAACTTTGTGTGCTAGGAATGTCTTTGTAGAATTTAATAATCCTAGTGAATCATCATGTCCAATATGAAATTATTTTCTGAAGCAGCCTATGAAATCCATGAGGCAATGTACAGCTGTTCTGTTCTTGAGTAGAATTCGTCAGTAATGTCTAGGAAGCACAACCCTTAGACAACCGGACCAGCATTTATTTGTTAATATTTATGTTCACGTAAATTTATTTACTTCATTCACTGTTACTAGTTAGTAACCGTCGAATACATTCCATGCTTGAACTCCCCTACCTATATCCCCTCATTAAAGTCCTAGTATTCTAAATTTAACCATTCTTTGCTTTTAGAATGCTGTGTCTCAGATGTGAACTGTTAATAACCCTTAAAAACATACCTCTAATTCCATGTACACATTCGTTTACGATTATCAAGGATATCAATAAACCAATCATTCCGTCTTCCTCTAGCATTGAGTTTTAGGTTTTCTGTGACTAACTAACATGCTTAGAATAATCCTGACTGAAGCCCTTCCCTAATCCTAAATAAAAGAGAGGTTGGGTGTAGGAATAACAACCCCATCCTGTAGAAAACAACCTTGTTTAAAAACGCCAACTAGAAAATATCATTTAACGTGTTTAGTATAGATGCCTTCTAAGATCGAATATTATGATTTGAGCATGCGATATGTATGAAAGCTCATTTTATACCTGGGTGGATAATGCTATTTGGTCTGGAAGCAGGACGGAAAAAGTGGAAGAACGGCTAAAACATGAAAAAGCAAAAGATGTGCTGACAGCAGTCTTTAGTATAAATTATATCAGCTAGATGCAGGGTAGACTGATCCCGTTTTTAGCATGCAGGTGTAATATTAAACCACGAAACATGTATTCCACGCATCAGACAAACAAAAGGTAAGGAGTTAACCGAAGGACAATGGTCAAAGTATTTACAGAGCTTGTGTTAGTAGCTGATAATCACACTGTTAACATTATATGAAACGGAAGTTTGTCACCATAACGTGAAATGTTTTTTTAGTTAACAAACAAAACTAAATATACGGTAAGCCATCAGTCTACATAAAAACAAAGAAGGCTTACCATCTTCTGGCATTTGCAACAATAACGCCGTTATCTATCGAGAAGGTGTCGCGAGGTAAACCATTAATATTCCACTGCTGGATTTTTACAGGATCACCAAGACACTGAGTCAGCGTAAATGGTTCCGAGCAAGGAATGCTTTGCTTTTTACACTGAGTAATCCAATCCAGTACACATTCTTCTCTGTAAACCGATGTAAATGGTCCCAAATAAGCAATTATTCCAGCTGATATCAGTACATCACCAGTAAGATTGTGATATGCTTTTTCAAGGTACTCAGCTGCTTGGTGCCAGCGATCTTTCTCACCACCTAAACCACTAATCAGCTTTGTAGCTCTTTCTAATTTTGTAGCACAATTCATTACTTCGTCTTCAAGGCGTTTCTTCTCATTTTGTGTAGTTTCAAGTTGATCTTGCAAATTTTTTAACTTTGATTCAACTTCAGCTAATGCATCTTGTGTCTTTCTTAAACATGCCATATTCTCTGCCAGTTCTGACTCTGCCTCAACTAATTTAATACGTTTTGGTGCTACGACCTTAGCAACACGGTCATACTGTTCCATAGCTAATATCCACTTGCATAAACCTTCAGCAGCTGAACTAGCACGAGCTACTTTAGCAGGATCAAATTCAGGGTTTGTCATGAAATCTTTTCGGATACGTTGCATTATCTACAGTAAAATTAAATAGAATTAACATCACTGGCTAGAGCAAACCAGTAATCCGTTTGACTACTAACAACTTTGGTAGTTGAGTGAATACAACATATAAAATACCCCTTCAAGCAAGACCATTAACAAAATTAAAATTATTGTGATACACCTCGAACGTGAAAAGTTGTGAAGCTAGTTAAACCAAATTACTCCAAATTTCATAATGTATTTCTGGGTGAATGTAGCCAATAACCACATTATAAGCCCTGATTTCAAAGTTATTAGTATTAAATAAGACTAATTAAGGCGAAATAAAATATACGTCATCTGATAATCGCATATCACTTTGAAATAGCTAGATATGATAACTCCAGCATTAATCATTAGTGCAGAAAACGTATGAACATAAATACATTCGAGTTAAGTGTAGGACAAAATATAGTTAGGTAGATTAAATTATGTTAAAAAGGTTGTTTTAGGCTAAGTGATGTGCGATGAAATAAAGATAACAACAGATATTACTAATTAAAAGTTTTATCCAGCAGTAAATGGTATATTGACTCAAAAACAATAAGTCTCTACATATCTTACCCCAGGACTGATATTATCCTTGTCATACTCCTTCAACATCGTTAAGAAGTTTAAATCACCAAGTAGTTTCTTTGAAGGTCCCCAGTAATCACTAATCTTTTTACCTGATCCTGATGGATCATTAATTTTATCTGGTTTAATATCACGCATAACACAAACACCTTCCATGACAAGTTTAACACCAGGTGGAGGATTTTGCATTGATTTCACTATTGTTATATCAGCTGGTTTAAGTGTGTCTAGTGCAGAAAGAGCTGCTTCTAGTGCAGGCTGTGCCTCTGCTAAGTCTGCACGACATTCTTCACTGAGAGCTTTTGATGCATCTGCTTTTTGATTAACAACTTCTTCCTCCGCTTTCACTTTAGTACGTTGTTCTTCAACTGTCAAAGATTCCGTAGCTATCACAGTTAACAGTTTTTCATTTTCTCCACTAGCTAAAACAAGTTGAGGCTGAAGTTCTTCCAATTTGATTTGCATATCAGCTACTTGTTCAGCAGCAAACGCTAGTTTGTCCAGGCCATTGATATAACTAAATATTGGTTACATATACAATAGTATCAAAAGTCGAATTCAAATTAAGTATGACTGAAGTTATTATAAGTACCAAATTATAATAGGCAGTACGGAACTAATCTGTGATTTAAAATAAAAACAATCAGTCACAAAACACGGCAGCAAGACTAGACTGATCCATAACTTATCGGTTAAGAAGTCATGATCACGCTAATATAAATAAGTTGATTATTCACTTAAACTGCCTAAACCTCAAACTTACAGGTCAGTATGAAGAAAATTACTAATAAGTCAAGCTTGTAGTCGTTTTCCTAATATAAGTATCCATATTATAAATTATTTGTTATATGAAGTCGATGTAACTATAGTACGCATCATAACAGGTTAGACTGGTGTTATTTTAAAAATCAATAATGTTGAGAATGTCAGAATTGATAGTGTGTTAAGGAAACAGAAAGGTTCAAAAACATGAACAATTTAATAAAAAAACAGCCTAGTTTGACTAATCAAAATATAGCAACTAAACAGGATTAAGAAAGGTTATTGATGTCTTCAAAGATGTGGCAGATATTCTAACAAATATGATAATCGTCGAGGGGATAATTATAAGGAACCATAATTGGAATAAGAAAATGAAACTACATAACATCTCTCTTCAAGTTATCGACAATAGCTCAATCTCATAAAACTACTTATACTACTAAATATTAGAACGAGATCTACAAACAGCTCTTATGGATTACAATTGTGGAGTGTCATTCGGATGAGTGTAGTCTTATGGTAAGCATGACTCAAGTTTATCTGGTCATCTATTTTTAACAGTATATCTCATTTTTGCTCGCGCATTGAAAGGAAACAACAGAGAATTTTTAACCGAACCCATTCGTAAAAATCTGTCTTGGTCATTTTTTCACTTCATCTCTTCTATTTAGACTTCCATAACTTACAGATTTTATATTTTACCTTTAAGTGTCTTAAAGAACAAACACTAAGGTATTACTTTTGGATAAAATCTTATTATTGTTCACCTCATAACATCTTGTCTTCCCGTTAAAAGGCATAATGTATGCATGTCAGATATGACATTTCTAAACATAATACACTCAGACTTTCATCTACATTTGCTCCATCACTTTTCGATTATGACGTCATTAGAAAATGGTTCTGTTCTTTTTAATATTTATTTACTAATAGTTTGTTGCTCTACTAGTCCGTAATAGCTTGCAATCAAAAACAGAATTCTTAAATCACTTCATATATAAGTTTGTAATGACTTTCATTTCAGTACATAATTGCATTTAAGTTTAACGTTTTGCAGTTCTTTCTTCGACCTTTCATTTAACAGTTGGATGATTCAGTTAATTAGCGTTGACCTATTTATATTACCTGCGCTCCATGATTTTCTCACAACAAACACATGCATACTAACATATAAAACGTGTCCATTTCAAACAGTATTTCATAAAGGCACGATTGTACATTTATCTTTGTGAATGTGAAAAAATCAAGCTTAACAATCGGTGGTTTACATCATCTACAGTTGTACATTTTATTGAATAATAGCATAGTAATAAGTAATTTTTAGGATTGGTAATTAAAAACAAAAGTATGAAGTGATTTGGGATAATTTTTCGATATATATATATATATATATATATATATATATATATATATATATACCGTCTGGACTCAGTAGTCTAGTGGTGAACGCGGTGGCGTTCGACACGAAACGGAGTGAGTTGGAATCCGACTGTGAACATTAACACTGGAATGCAAGTACATCCGGCAGACGAGTCCCAAATAGGACGAAACGCGCGTCTTGGATTTCACTTAGCAGTTACAATCCAACTTAAATAATTAATTTATTTTATTCTGAGTCTAGTGTTGTATTCACATTCTGCAAACCTACAGTTTTAGAAAATGAGATAGTTGTAAACATTTTGCAGAAATTTATGGGTACTTTATTTAATGGCTTTAAAAACAGAATACTAATACACGATTTGCACAATGCAGTTGAATGGTAATTTATGTTCTACATTTGAATGATATAGGATGATTTCACTTGACTCTTACTCTTGGTTGTTTAGTTCTACTTTTCATATTATAGGCAGTTCATCTCCAACCTCATAATCGCTACTGCATTTTATTGATCAAATACTGACCAACAAAACTGAACTTGTTTTCCTACATTAATAAAGAAATCAGAATTTTTTTTACTGTACACTTTACTAGTTTTCAATTACAAATTCTTTAAAATTATCTATTTAATCTAAAATTTAGAAAAAAAGCGTATTCAGCGGAGACAACGCCATTTACTTCAGCTGTTCACTTGTATAAATAGTAAATTTCAAATGTAGTAGTTATTAATAGAATAGAAGTATTACGTCAAACTACTTGTAAATTTGTGATACAAGATTAGCATGAATAAAATAACTTCAATTGTCAAATGTAAGTTATGTAGAAGTCACTAAAATTAATGAACAGGAAGTAATGGAAAATGATTGTTATAGAATGCAAAGAGATGAAAACTGTGTTAAAATTAGAGTTTTCTCTATGCAAAGAGTTTAGACTTGAATCGATTTTGTGAATAATTCTAGAAGACGTTATTGGAAGAGAAGCGTAAGTTATGAAGTGTTCGAAAATAATTCTGTTGACTGACTTAAATAATCGTCATAAAAGAACAGGTACGGGAATGTTTAGAGATACGCTTTACAAGTAGTCGATTCGTGAGACCTTTGTGATTTTCTTTATAAGAGCAATCAGATTCTTACAAATACGTTACTAGGACTCAAGGAAGCTCTTATCATTTTCAAATGCCTTATTATCTATAAAACTATTGTAATGGAATCTAACCAGACTATAAACCCAATATCAAGTCATCGAGAAAAATTACGCAATAAACATCAGGTTATACATGCTAAAACTACAAATACATTTCAGACACTAAACAGATAAGGTATTCACTTTCATCAATATTTATTTAGAGTAGGCTCTATATACTACTAATAAAAACTATATAACCCTAAAGTATAGACAATGCAATATAAAATTCCATTACTGCACATCATACAAAGTATAATCATATTGTAAATACTGTCAGAAATAAGGTTTCCTTTAAAGAATCCTGCATACCAATGAAAATTAATCAATTTAGTCAAGGGTATTAACAACGGTATGGTACAAAATCTCTTCGAGTTTATATAATACAAAATAAATAAAGACATACTACTTACCGCATTTTAGCTCTACTAATTTCAGTTTGTTTTTGAGTTAAAAGTCTTTGAAAGCTATTAATTAATTCTAAGTATGAAGTTGGTGTTACATAAGTTTTTCGACCTAAATTTGTTAAAAATTTCTCAGACAATGGTGTAATAGATGTGTGAAAATAATTGAATAAATGTACAGTTGAATCACGAATATGCTCATCCACATCCAAGTTTTGAAGCGCTCTATTGGCAACTCGAACTAAACCGTCCTCAGGCCAAGGCTGTTAAAGTGAATAATTTAATGTAAACGTACGTATGCAATTCATATTATTAAAAATAATACACGTTCATTTATTTAGCTGATGATCAATAAACTATACGCTACAAATTAATACGTTCTGAAATCTCCTCATATTCCTACACTAGTAATAATGATGGTGATAATAAGGTACATTCAGAATCACGTTATCCAAGTGAATTATACTGTCTTAAGTATAAATATATTTGAACAGCTTTGTAAAACTGTCATGTTATGATATGTTCACTCGCTATCCAGTCTTGATCTTCTTAGAAACTATTACTGCCACAATATTCTCTCGAAATAAGTAATTTGATAAAAGTAAGCAGTCACTTGGAATTATTTTTGCTAAAGTAAATTAAGTATTCAATAAACGAAGTTTATGTAATTTGGATGTATTTGAATTTTCTCGTTGTATCATCACTGGGATACAAGCATATTCAGCCGAGAAGTCCCAAACAGGATTTCGCTTGCCTGCTGCAATCCAACTCAAATCGAAAGGAGTCCGCATTTTCGATGGGAACACTAACAAACCTTAGAATAGTAAATATAATTGTAAACAAGTTGCAACCCAACTATTTAGTCATAGAATCTGATATTTAAGTAGTTAACGAATACCTCAATGGAATACCTACGTCAGTTTCATGCACAAGGTCGTAGTAGATACTATCATTTTCTAAAATAATTATTCGTATATGGCTTACAAATTACTTCATTCAGATAGATTGTACAATCACTTATGTGAACAATATGGTTCTATTAAATAAGTCCACTAACAATATTTTTCTAGCCGGTTCATTTCATTATGATTTCATTATGATTTACTATGACATTTTGAGCCTTTGAATTAGTGTATGTCCTTCCACTGTACCCTCGTCGGTTGATATTAAAGATAAACACATTTACTTGTGCATGCACTATTATCTTATGATTCTCTTTTTCAACCACGGGTTATTATACAACAAGGCTTAACGTCATTTAAAACAGTTCTAATCTAAGTTAGTGTATATCCACTGCCTTTATTCTCTACTAACAATAAATAATTAGCTGTTGAGAGGATATATTAGTTAGTTAGACAATTTAACAGACCTGAAACCAATCAATGGTGCAGCAGTTAATCAAAGCTGGAAAATGTCTCAAACGATTTCTAAATGCTTCTCCGATTGGCGAGAAAGCCATAACCACGTGTAATTTTTCTCGACATCTGTCCACAAATAAAGCATACAGTCCAAGGGGAGATAGATCAACGGATTTATTTCCACCAGATGATGCAAGACAATTTTGTATGATATCCATTAATTCAGCTTTTTCTTCAGAACTATACAGGTTTGGAACTTCACCAGAATTAAGTAAACTATCTATATCTTCCAAGAAAATTTCTTCTTTAATCTGACTGTCAGTCATTAGGAATACAGTATTTTTGCCTTCTGCACCAGCCCGTCGTAGTAATGTCTAATTTAGGAAGAAAACACTTACCAATTTCACTGAGAGAAAGCAATCTAACATTTTATGTAAAAAATACATTATGATGTGGATAATAATGAATGATAACAGAAAGGGCAAAACGAAAAGTAGCAAATTGTATACATTTTCAAGGCATCATACAACACAAATCTGAGAAAGTTATTTTCATCTATATTGCGTCTATTGAACAGCGTGTGAAAATTAATCCTTCCAATCCTTCATAAAAAAATTTCAGATTCTAATAAAAATCAGACAAACTTGAATTGTGACGTTAAATAATTTATCACTGTGTCACGAAAACGGAAATCTCGTTGACAGAACTCAACTAGTAGTAACTTTCTTCAAGTATTCCAGAGTGGCTTGCAAATAATATTCTATATATACTTTTATTTGGTATCTTTTGAGTCTTTATAAACCTAAATTTATTAATCATAATTTAACATATTAGTTAACATTACGGCAACCACTATGCATTGATATTTTTACCAACCTAACCGTGTGTATCGCTATCGCTTATGCAGGGCTGCTGTTCGGGAGAAGACTTTATTTAATATATTACCGTTAATATAACCAGAAACTCTAGATAATAATATACTGACGATAGTTTTCCATCGTTAACTAATATCATGTAAGTAATTAATGCAGATCAATCGACAACTATTTAGTATAACTCTGGGACAAGATATTGCACAATCGTGGTCCTATATAGATCAAAACCACAAAACTTGAAACTCATACTGAGTACGATATCATTTGACAGATAAATACAAACTATATGATATCAATAAGTTTGGTTTATGTAAACCAACAATAATTGGATAGTGATTGCTGAATTCTAGGAGTCTTAATGAGTAACTGCAGTCAGTGGGAGAGATATATCACCAAATACATTTCGAGTAATTTCTTAATTTGATTGAAGAGAAATGGTGATTACTGAATGCTGAGTCAGTGGCTTAGTGGAAGAGCAAATAATATGTACTTTGACTGTATTACCTAAAGTCCATCTTAAAATCATTAATGTCTATTGGTGAGTTCCAAACTATGATGAAACATGCGTTTAGTCCTACCACAATTTCGGTGAATCTACAAATGATGTCAGTTTGTGATGAGAAAGATCCTTAAACTCCGTAATCTTTGCAACAGTTGTGTGTGTTTCTCAGTCTAAAAGAAACAGGGAAATTCAACTTTAACAAAGGAAGCTACAAGGAGTTTAATTCATTTACTAATGGTTACCTTTATATCTTCACGCCATTCATTTTTACCATAATTTTTTGATATTTCAGGTTGAAACACAGTATAACCTGCCATTGCTGATGCTAATCTAGTAAGCGATTGACGACCTGAACCACCAACACCAACAAGTAAAGCGTGGCCACCAGGTACTCGAAGAATTCTGCAAATTCTTGACAAATGCTCTAAAACATATCTATTTAGAAAAGTATAAATCATAGACGAACCTTTATATTCGAGACTATTAATAACCTAGATAATAAGACACTTAAAATTATGATTTTGATAAGAGATTAAAAGTTAGCAAATACATAAATGTAATATACTAAATAGTGCCCATATGGTAGTATAGATTATTCGTTAGAATCAATTAATCAACGCCTGTTACCACATGTGGAGCAGAGGCCGCCGACAAGCATTCTCCAACCAACTCTGTCCTAGGCTTCCCTTTTCAGTTCTTCCCAGTGCTGATCTTTCTTTGCACATCTGCCTTCAAGTCCTTAGGCAATGTGTTCTTGGGTCCTCCTCTTTTCCTTTGGGCTTCAGGATTCCAAGTTAGTGCTTGTCTTGTGATGCAGTTTGATGATTTCTTCAATGTGTGTCCTATCCATCTCCAGCGTTCATTCCTAATCACTTTGTCGGTTGGATTTTGGTACTTATATTCTCTGCCTCAGGTTGTTGCTAATGGTATCTGGCTAACAGATCCGAAGTAATTTATTCAGACAGCTGTTTAAAAATACTTGTATGTTTTGAAGAATACTTTTCGTAGTTCTCCAAGTTAAAGATCCATACAATAGAACTGCCTTTACATTTGTATTGAAAATCCTGACTTTAATGTTGGCTGACGGGGGGTTTGAATTCCAGATATTTTACGATTGTCGAAATGCTGCGTTAGCCTAGCCAATCCGTGCCTACACATCAGCATCACGCCCTCTTTATTTATCGATGATGCTGACCAAGTAGGTAAAAATTTCCATATAATCTAGAGCTGAATTTGGTTGGTGCTCCGCCTAAAACTCCCCTAGGGTTACTGCCGGTCTCAAGCCCATATAAAGGAGAAGGGTTGAGCACGGGGTTAGCAACTCCATTCCGTAAAAAGAGCCTTGCTAAAATAAACGCTAACCAAAACTATGTTAGTTAGACACCTAACGGACACATATTGGAAATGGGTCACACAGGTGCATCCCATCCATAAGTTAATAATAATGAATTTTTTTCAATATTAATGAATGGTGGTTGGTCTTAGATATTATGATCTTGAAAAACTCCTAAAACCTTTTCTCATTTAGTCTTGACATCTGCGATTTGGAAATTATTACTCAACATTATTAATGAGTTTTGGTTGGATTGTGGCTAACAAGCAGAATCCAGGACGTGCGTTTTGTCCTGAAATGCAAATACATTCAGCCAACGATTCCAAAATAGGACGAAACGTGCGTACTGGATTCTGCTTGTTAGTCACAATCCAACTTAAATATTACTTGTAATTATTAGCTATATCGACGCAATCCTCTCAGGATGCTCTTATCGAAACAGAGGCTGGCCAGTTTCTGTCCATTACAAGTCAACGGGAAGATACAAACTCATCTTAATTATTAGTGAATGTTTCTATTTTAACAGCGAAACGATGCAATAAAGGTATTAATCTACGTACTGACTACATTGAGTTACAACCACTAACCAAATATATAACTCATAAAATTTGAATTCACCTAAATATGACTAATGACATTTTCTTTTTATTAGCATTGTTATAGTCTTCTAAACAATGTTCCACAACAGGATATACTGCTTGAATATCTTTAATTTCTTCATAAACTCTGTCTTCTGGCATTGCTTCAGGATTCATAAAATCACCGAACATTACATAACTTCTTAAGTGAGTTTCTCCAATCTAATAAACGAAAAATAAATTGTCAAATAAAAACTATTGGAAATTCATGGCGACCTGTTTGGTCAGTCGTACAGATGAAAAATTCAAATGGCGTGGTTATTTTTATGGATATTGGTATTTTTGATTGATTGAATATGTCACATTGATGTCGGCAAGGTACCATTGAAAATCAGCGAACACTGGATGATCGTCGTGTTATATAACACAAATTGATAGAAGTGGGGATTTTACCACTGAATGCCAACCCAGTGGTGTAGGGAGTTAGGCGTTAGCCGTCAACCTGAAGCTTCTGGTGCAGAATCTAGGGTTTGCATTGCTGAGGAGTTTCATACTAGAACGAAACAGCTAAGTGCTCTCTGATTTTCAGTGGCACCCTGCCAACATCAATCTGTGACATATTCACTCAACTCAAATTCCAAATGTTTGGGTTGACACTCAATAGAAAATGATGTTAGTTGTTCATTAGTTGATAACCATGAAACATTGATCAAGACTTGATTAGTGTTAGGATTCCTTGGCAGTCAAATCGAAAATTCCGTAGCACATGAAATTCAGTACTTACAGGTCTCGTGGTAATTATGAAACATTCGAGTTAGTGGATTGGAATCCAATGATTTACATATCGGGTCAATTGACAATAAAGTTCGAATACTGGCTTAAAGATGAAATATGTACCGCAGAACTTAAAAATTATGATTTGGATCTCTTAATGAACTGCATTATTTTTGATAAGCTTCATAAATGATTTCTAGTTTTGCGAAGGTTGTTTAAGATATGTCGGTATATAACAAAAATTAACTTTATATAATTCATTAATCATAAATTTAAGTAACAGCCAGAGAAGAAATATACACAACTAAGGATGAAATACAATATTCAACTTACTTCTTCACCTTCTTTTAAAGCCAAATGAGCAAATAATTGATCAAATTTCTCTTTGAAATTATTTTGTAGACAATGTTTGATGAACCTAGATGTTTTATAAATAAGGAAAACGGTCAGGAAATTGTAGAAGTGATATTACATTTTGTGATAATTGCAGAAAGCGAAAATGAAGGATAAAATCTTATTCTATCATTCTTTTTATTCTAGTCGTTACTACGATCATTATAGCCGGTTGTTATTTTCAAAAGTAAAGACTTTAAAGCCCATGACAATAAGACCGCAAGTCACAAGTACGTAACGGATGACGTAATATATTGGTGTTAGCTGTAAGAATCCTATTTTATGTGTTATCAGATGGAACGAAATTCTAATTACCACTCATTGAGATTTCATCTAATGCTAGAAGACCACTGATATTTATCAGTGACACTTGAAATGTATATAATAAAGACAATGACCTGTCGTCATTCGTAGATTTGTCGCAGCATAATTTGTAGCATATAGACACTCCTTAATAGTTACCATAGCAACAAGTAAACGAGGTTCACAGCAGGCACTATAAACATTTATAATCGGTCAGACGATAGTTTTACATGCGTGGATTACTTAGTCCGGGAGTGGATAACAGCCTTCTCGGCTTCTAAGTGAGTCAATTAACAAAAATCTAGTTTATTTCTGCTAATATTGTTCATCAGTATGTAAAACAGAATAAGCCTATGACCTGTTTTCACTGTATGTCCTGTTAACAGAAGTATAGTTCATGTTTGTGGCGGCAAGAGTATATAAATTATGCTAGTAACTAGTGCAGAATTCTTACTTTTACTTAAATAAAACATTGTGGACATCACATGGGGACAAAATAGAAATACCTGATTGTTTATGGGGATTGTATATAAGTTAGTTGATTCTAGCTGAATATAATTACCTTGTTGCTTTAAATATTTGCTTTAAGTTTTATATTAACGGTTTTGTTAATTTCTCTGATTTTTACTTGTCTAGAAAAATTGTCTTAACCATAGTATTTTGAAATGTAGAATCCTAAATTACATTTTATTAAACGAGGAATAAATAAACCAATATTTTTCTCAGTTCAAGTGATATAGAAGTACTCATTAGTCGGAGTGAAATTGTCATTTACACAAAAATACATTATATTAGCTAATGAAACAATCCAATATTGATTCATTGACAATTTGTTTTTCAATAAGATGAATGAAATGGTGATTTATTAGTGTTATAATACCCTAAGCTGTATTTTACCGTTTATTAGTCAAAACTAAAACGTTTTTATTGGTAACATAGAACATACAATAAGGAAATGATGTTTATCGCAGCTGTTTAATATTAGATAAATTATTCTGCCAATAAAGAACTAGAAGAATGAGACAGACTAAATACTTACTCGTATAACCATGTTCTATCAGCATCATCTGTTAAACGATCATAGAAAACTCGCATTACTTCATGAGCCCATAAACGTGAAAATGTTTGTTTACTTTCTACACGATCCTTTTGTATTAAACAAACTCCAAGAATAACACGACTAAAATCTCGTAAATTGAATAAATAGTGTGATTTAGCCGGTGTAGGTAACAGGTTTTCAATTGCTGCTTTATACACTTCTAATGTTGAAGATACGATCATTTGACCAATTGTTATGTACTCAGAACTAAATTCTTGTGACTATAGAAAGGTCATAACAAAAGTGAATAATATAATAGTGTTGATGAATTTAACTGGGCTATAGTAAAACTTAGCTGAAATAAAATGAAACTTATTTAAGGTGAATACTAGGCAATATAATCAGGACAGAAAATAACACTTAACTGAATCTCACTTCCTTTTTAGACCACTTAAAAATTTCTATCATACAGTATTTTATCCTAGTTGCCTAGACAAATTTTATTGATACTGCATTTTAGTCATGATATTGAAAATATAATAAATGAGTATTTAAGGACCGTAATTAATAAAAGTATACGAATTATTCAGTTATAGTTTATGTAAATCCTTTAGTTGTATAACTTCCCCTTATGAAGTTCGATATCAGTAAGTCATCAACGCTTTACAAATTAGACAAAAAATATCCTACTTTATTTCACTACATAGTTTCATGGTTGTAATTGGGCTTTGTTAAATTTAGCATTACATAAACCGATCTATTTTAGACAACTGGTAAAAACCAAGAAGTATAGGATATATGATAAGTCGTATAAGTACACTGCTGAGTTCCATACTAAGACTAAAAACTGTTCGGTGCTTTCTGATATTTAATGGCTGTCTAACTCAAAACAATTCGTGATGTCAAATTCAAAGTTATATAGTTGTTTTAAACCACAATCATAAGTGTGCTGCGCTTCTTCATCAAAATCCTGTATTTCATATGCCTTAAAAAGTGTAATCACAACTACCATACGGAAAAACATTAAAACAACGTACTCGGAAATATATATTCATTAAAGTTGAAAATATTCTTGTCATGGTCTCATCATTAAATGGTGTCATGCTGATTACATGGAAATGTCGCATGAAACGTTGTGTCACATCGTTACGTCCACCGCCTGGTGGTCCCATAGCACCAATCAAATGAATATCTTGTAATACTAACTTCGTAGTATCCTTCAAATCGTACCTGAAGTAAAATGAAGCATGATAAACAGCACTGTATTACTAGCAATTATTAAAATGATGATGATTTGGCATTTATTAACCTTTTGCTAATTTGTTGTCATCAATAAAAAGTAATGTATGTATACTAAAGATTGTTTAATGAACACGAGAGCAAAATACTAGAATATTTCTTACTTAAAAATTTTCAGAACGTTTTACAGAAACAGTACATGGAATCAGATCTAGAAACTGATTTCCGATAAATAATCCAGAATTCCTAAGATAAGCTTACTTTAAAGGCACTGTGATGTCAATAAAATCAAGTAGACCTTAAGGATACGTAAACTGTACAATGAGGCATCAAAAAGCTAATTACAATGGTAGAGTATATTTTAAAAAAAAGTGTCATCTACATTAATAAAGGAAAGTAATTTGTAGCATATTGCAAGAATCAGTAAGCAGTTCAGGTTATGTATTGGTAATAAGGAATAAAGAAAAAATCTATTTAAGAGATAGGCAATCACTTAAATAAGCAAAGATTTAGAGACCAATAACTATATAATAAAACCAAACTATAAAAAGCAAAAGTAAATCTGTTATAACTGGTAAAGAAACAAATTGCATCATTGATAGAGGGATATTAAATATTCAGAGATAATTTTTATTTTGATGATGTTACTCAAGTTAGATGTTCAGTCATATAAACAGGCATCATTAACAAGATCAGATGTGATAATTTCAAATAAGTATAACGGATGGGTAGATAACTTATAGAATTATGTAATATATTTGAAATATTCCAATGAATGGAAATTGAGATTTTATAAAATAAATGACCGAATTAAATCAACGTTATTTTGAATAATAGAAACAAACAAATTATAATCAAATATTTTGAAACTGAAGGATACTTGAACCTTCACTAGAACAGCTATTAGTAAAAGATTCAAATTCAATACACCAAAAAGCTTCCCATGATTTGGGAAAGCAAGCCATCTCCCTTCTAACCAATAGTAAGAAGAATTAAGAACAAATCCATAATAATTAACAAAGTAGACGGAAATAAAACTACCGTTGTTATGAATATAATTGATTGCGAAGAAAGAGTATGAGAATGTCAAACCTCGGAACTATATGAAAAATAACACTCGAAAATACTTATAACACTGAAAAACAAAGTTAAAACGGAGACAGATTAATTTCCGAAAGAATCAAAACCTTTTATCAGCACCCCATTGTAGTATATGTTATATCCGAAATCATGTACAATTTTTGATGTCTCACAAGGAATTCGCAAACCTGATATCCAACTGGCACCAACAATCGAATTCACCGACACTCCAACGTATGTGCTGTCTACGTATGCAACCAATTAACCTAAACCACTACAACAAAACCTGCATTATATCGTCAAAGGTATACAAGATTTTAAACCTAAATTTCAAACTTAATAGTCAAAGATAATGAAAGGATGGTAAGTTATGATGTGGTATTTCTAAATACCAGTATTTCAATTGATACATATCTAGACTTTATTGATAATTTGCTGGAAACCTAACATACATTATTTACCCGACAGTTTGAAAGCATAAGTGTAATGATAAAACTCTAAACATGTCTTTAGATTCGACTCTATTTACCTTCAATAGGATTCTATACAAACAAACTGATGGAGTAGCATTAACATCCTCTCCGTTTCTTCGCTTGTAGGTAGTCTATTAGTATCGAATATAGAATCTAATATTTTCATAAATATCATCAAACAAAGAATTCTACTCAGATATGTAGATAACAACTTTTATCATCATTAAAAAGACGTTTACGAGATCATTTTCGAGATTGATTAACACGTCTTCGACTCAAATAAAATTCACTCTCGAATGTGATAACCAACGCAATTAAATATCGTTTTCAGACTGTCTCATGATAATAAACTCTAATGGAACTCTTAATCTAACTATCTATCGAAATCTGATACGCTCATGTCAATTCAACAAATCCATTCAGTGCGAAGATTTCGCTATCTCTAAGTTATTTTCAGAAGAGTTACAAATCGTAGAACATCAGAAGAAGTTGACAATAGGAATTCATTAATATAACTGACATTGTTGGTTAAATAATCTCCTGATGAACATTATCAATAATGCAGAAAAACGGAATGTCTTAGTAATAAATGTAGTAAACTGCCATGGTTTGTTACAGCCATTCCATGTTATCTTCATGACACAACATAAGAATTGCAAGTGTTTCTAAAACAACATAAAATTCAATTATTCTGAAAAACAAACAAACCAATTCGGAATGCTTTGGTTAGAATAAAATTAAGGAATCCATTCACCTTTACACATAACCTTGTTTACAGGTTTGCCTGTGTTGATTATGATTCCTTGTAAATTGATGAATCATCTCGAGAAATCATGACTTATTCCAATGAACAATCGAGCTACACAAAACAACCTCTCAAAGCTTGAAAAGTTGCGAATGAAATCAGCAATATTAGTTCATGCTATTTACAATAACCTGAATGTTGTCCATATTACTATTCAAATCATGTTGAATTTTTTTTCTGGCTATAAAGAAAAACGAGTAGCTGAATTTCTTCACATTTTGCTAAGCCCTACCTAATTAGAAATGAAGGCCCTACAATTCTTTCTACTTAGACCATCTATCTAATCAATCAGAATTAATATGCATTGAATTTATTACATGTTTAAGAGGCACATAAATTGCTTATTTTCACCCGCCCTTCACTCCACACAGGACATTATCCACATTCACTGACTGTTAAGCAACACCCAAGAATACAAACGTATCTCACAATGAAGCACATTGATCCATAATAACATGACTTCAACACATTTAGATTTGTAACTTGATTATACTAAGTAATTTAGTTCTGATTTAACATATAACTTTAATTTATTTAACATTAGGCTTTCAGCATCCAGTTTACCAAAAATTAACCTGAAAAATCAACATCACCCAGTTACATTATGTTTTATGTGAAACTATCTATATAAATAGAAATAATGCTTATTAGCTAAGAACCTAAGCATATGACTTGTTTCTGATAATTTTACTGTAAATGATAACTTGATTAAATAAATATTAGGTAACTAAACTAACCAATAACCATGATCGATAAGCATTCGTAACAGTTCGATTGGTGGCTGAGCTCCATAAATCTCTTTATTTGGCATATTTAAATCATCCACAAATAAAACAGCTGTTTTACCCATTAGAGGACCATAAACACCTTTACGTCTTCTGTCTATCTTTGACATAACAATGAACTAAAATAATGTAATCAAACATACCTGCGTATCATTACTGAAATTGGAATATTCTTAGAAGTGTATACATAAACTAATTTATTTAAATGTATCTACTAATCTATGACGAAATAAGTGTATGTGTTTTACAAGTATTTTGGACAATCTACAGCAGTTTTTATGATCCATTCAACGTCACTCCTCACCTCTTTGTTTAATATAGCAAAACAGGTATCCGTGACATTCACGTGTTAATTTTACGGGTTGATAAATGAACTACACAAACGGTAATTAACAATCATTGATATTTCAAGCAAACTTTGGTAGCGTTTATTTTATGCCAGATATTTGGTATATTACTGCACTATCTTGTTATGAACATATAATCCATATTTACTAACCCTTTATACTCTCTTCTGGTATCCATTAATTGAAAGCTGTTTACGTCAGTCACCCAGACTTGTAAGTGTTTATCACACAGCTACAATTCAGTAAAGCAGCCGACTGCATAGCAACCAGTACATATTTTACAACTGTTATTACATTTTTCTTTATAAAGAGCTCTTAAAAGTATCCATCTTCTCAACCAGTCAATTACAATAACACTTTCATCGTTTATTCCAGTAACTTATTCAAATTTCAGGTTGTTCCCATATTTAGAGTTCATATACACATTATAATTTAGAAATAGATTTAACCCTGAGTCAGGATTTTATAATTGAACTATAAACATTTGATATACCGGGCACCTAATGAAGATTGGCTATCTTCGGGAACTGTGATTTAGAACATTATTTCATTTATTATAACTGTGGACAGTGCTAACATTTTATTTCTATGACCGTTACGTTCCCCTTGCCCGGTTCTCTCATTCAGTGTATTGATTCTTTATGTATTGTTTATTATTACGAACTAAGTCTACTTATTTGTGTACAAGTTCTCCCCATTCACTACCACTATCTCTTTTGTTCTGTACAAATGTTAAATTCTTGATTGGTTCACAGTGTGGTCTAACATTATGTATATATAAATGCATGATTAAAATATAATAGGACCTTGGACCTTGATCTGGTTCTCGCTCTCTTAGTCTTCCTGTTCTCAATTCTGGTTGTCTTATTGTCGGCCTAGGGAAGTGAATGGGCTTAGGTCAATCGCATATTCTTAACTAGGCACACATCGTATTGGTATTCGCGTCCACCAACCAAAATCATTATCATCATCCTCCCCCTCCTCCTTTTCATCACGTCATATCAACATTTCCGCAATTATTGCCACAATTATTAGGTAGCCACTGTTATATAATAATTTTTTAATAAAGCGTGTTTACAAACGTTTTATTTCAAACATGTCCCTTAAAATTAGAGTTTGTTAGAATCTTCTGAATAGTAAAAAGAAATATTTAGAGCAGATTAGTAAAGGAAGCCATTATTAGAATAACCAAATGATATTCACTTAAATATTACTAATTGAATTTAATTAGTCAACCACTCAAAGTTAAGAATCAGGAGATAGATGTTTCTTCCTAAATTAGGACTCATCAACAGACTATATCTGTGATATCAAAAAGAAAAAGCATATACTTGTCAATTACTTTTAATTTTTCTTTGGGAGCAAGTAATAAAATTTCGTTATGGAAAAGTACATTGCTGAAGTCTAACAATATCTATATTTGTTTAATCTGCATGATGGAATGCATGCACAGTAACATATTTTCCTTCTGTACACTGGTCTATTTTAAATAGTACTTACTAAATACATCTACAATATAGTCAACATACGTCCTAAAGCATTATGATAAGCTGTAATAGATAACGTGCTTAATTATGTATAACTGAAGTTAAACAGTACAACCAAATATACCAGAATGTTTATTATTAAATTTTAACTACTTATATCAATAAATAGTACTATTTTGTCTTTTAATGTAAACATTATTACCTGAGTTTGGTTTGAAGTAGTTTGAGCAGAAAAGTTAATAAAATATGCCACAAATTTTTCCTTATCAATTTCTCTCATTAATTTTTCTTGAACATATACTGACTTTCCAGTTCCTGTTGGACCGACGTACAAAAGTGGACGACGTTTCTTCATACATAAATCAACAATATATTTATAACGTGCTGTATCCATTGTAGGTACTATAATTTCACGTATTTTTCTGTCAGAAAATTGGTCGTCAGTTCTATTCTTTTCATTCCAGTGTCTCCAAGAGCCACGACTTTTCATCTTATCGTGAATTGATTTAACGAAAGAAATCAAATATCTTAATGGTTTGAACAATATCATAGAATAACAAGGAGTCAAAAAAACGTACAGAACTGAGGAAAGGACTAGAAAAACAAGTTCGGCGATAACATTCCCGTCCAATATGAATCAGTATGCACTCAGCTTCTTGACTGTCTTTTTTCATATCACTAAATTCGAAGCAATAGCACTTAGCTGTAAGTTTTTTGATACTAAAAAAACAACTGGATATACAAAATCAGTTTGAAAACTTATACTCACGGACACTGAGAGTTGTACCTACATCAAACAACAGTATTTAAATATGCATTAGTCGACTGTTCTTATAATTACCTAAAGAGCAGACATAACTCCAAAAGTATCTTGACAAGGGAACACAAATATGCTCTACAGAAACTTAGATCAAATGTTAATCTACTGATCTTGCAACCAGACAAAGGGTCAGGTGTCCTCCTGATGGAGAGAAAATAGACCTTCTACTGAGCGATGAAACAAAGTTTCAAAAACTGGTTACTAAAGGTGATATCACGGATTTGACTAAACAGCAACCAAACAATACGTCAAAAACATTAAAACAACATATCATCATCGCTGACATCATGCTAAAACCCATGAGGAGTATAACACTTGGATTGTGTGGCTAACCGAAGATTTATAATACTAATTTGTTCTTAGACCTGTCCATAACATTAATAACATTAATACCTATCACGCTACTACAAAATGGTTAGTACAATCCTGAAACCTTTTCATAAAACAATAGTTAATCACAGGGTGAAGGATTATTTTGAATTTAGTGACGACATTAAACGTTTGGTTGTCATAAATAAATTCATGATATCACTAGGTGTATCATCTCTATTCAGCAACATTCCGCCAGTAGAAACATTAGATTATGCTTGTGATGAACTTATAGAACGGTAAAAATAGACCGAAATTCCTGTATTCACAAGTAATTCGTAGAGGTACGATGAATGTCTGCTTTCAGTTCAATAACAAATACTATAGAGAATCAGATGGTGTAGCAATAGGGTCACTATTCGATCCAATCTTTGCTGGCTTCTTTCTTTCAGAACTGGAGAATAAACCATTTAAAAGCAATTAATCAACTATTAGTTTACTACCGCTACATAGATGATACGTTCATAGTATTTACTAGCAGAAAATAAAATGAAATTTTACACGGTACGTTTAATCTCATTCATAAGTCAAATACATTAACTTTAGAAGATCAAAACATCAGCATCTCTTTTCTACGTCTTATTAACATAAAGATCAAAGGATGGGACATTAAAAAGATAAGTACACAAAAAATCTTCCACAGGGCAGTACACAGTCTATCTTAGCCTTGTACAGAAGAGACACAAAAGAAACGTGGTAAAAATGTTGACCGGCGACTGATCTTTCAGAAGTTCGCACTAATGAAATAGTCCAAAATAACAATGAAAGCTCCGCGATTAAATCATCCAGCTCAGAGATTGCAATCATATCAAAACCATCCTCCTGGACTACAAGTCTTTCCTACCATTATTCTTTTACTGTAAACCGCCCGCATTAGTGTAGCAGCCTAGTGAGAAACTAATTGAAAAGAAATTTTTTCGCTCAGTCTTACTTTTATTAAATATCTAGATAGGCATTTTTCACTTGATAAAATATCAAATTTTATTAAAATCATGACAGTGCAGTTTGGTCAACATGCTCAACCTAAGGTCGTAGTTCTTCATGTTTGCAGGGCATGTAAATCGTTGCGAAAGATAAATGAGTATATCAAAAATCAGAACAATGTTAGGAGTAAGAAATAATTCATAATTATTTGGAGGATTCGCTTGCCAGATAAATGCTCTCTGAGACGTCTTGTGCTAGGACACTAAAATAGGTTGAAGATTCAAAACTCGCTCATATTTACAGTTAATCGGTATATTAGCTGCCAAGTTGGAATGTTCTTTATATAAAAGGTTATAATTATTCTTACGACATTGACTCTCTAGGTAGCTATGTAAGCTTCCATTAGTGAATTCCGAGTGTTCCTAAGAATAATATTATTCGACGGTAAACTGAATAAGTAAAAATTAATAAAACACGCAAAAGCTTAACATAAAAACATATTCATTTCTAATACACTTACTTTATAGTAGTAGTCATAAACAAGTCCAGATTCCGGAAATGGGAAATCAAGTTTCTGACCCAATTCCTTCGGTAAAGGGTATTTTTCATTTAAACCGGACAATAAATTGCGTAAGAAACGATCAAACTTTTGTCTACTGTTGTAATCTAAACAACCACCAATACCCCATACAATACCAAATACAATAGACGTTTGTAACCATAAACGTAAATAACGATTTTCACTTGCATCTTCTTCATTAGCTACATCTTCAATAAGCATATCTATAAATCCTAAACACGATGCAACTAAATTTCCTTGACTTGTAGCTACAATTGTACGACAATCACTTCGTATAAATTCTAAGCATGGATCTACAGCCCATTCAAAAAATGAATTAATCATATCTTTACAATCGGCAGCAGTTAGAGTGGTTGGTAAACGATTCATCCATGAGTGAAAAAGTGGACGCCAACTTAATGATAAAGGTTCCATATATATCATGCCACACCGTGACACTGTAGCTGGCTAAATGTAATAAATGGTGACAAAATGAAAAGATAAACATCTTGAAGACAATATATTAGTATATACAAAACATTTATACAAATTAAGTTAAATTGTATACATAGAATAATTATTATGTATTTATCTTGAGTGACTTTTCAAAATGTATGTAGTCTTATGGATGACTTTCAGCACGAAATAAGATACGAAACTGAATAACTAAAAAATAAAAAGCATTAAACATCCATTTTATATAAATGTAGTACCGGTAAATGGCTGACAATTAAAATGTTCACAACAATAAATGAAGAAAGTAGGTTTTGTCAACTATTAGGCAGTCAGTAACAATCGATAATAAGTCCTCAGCTAAGATGAAAACGATAGTAGTTTTCCAGCCATCGTCATATCATAACGAGGGCTTATTTCTAAAGTTGACGTTTTTCAAACTAATTTTGCGTTCCGAGGCACTATCACTATTGTAATTCAACATAGGGAGAGAGCAACCACTGAAAACATAAGAAAAGACGAATATATTCTCTAAACAATGCTCTAAGTTTTATTTATTCCTTGGACTTCTATGAACACTTTTGAATCATATGACAGACGAATAACTACTAGACCAGAGGATAGAAATATAATACTTATCGTTTTTGAAGTATCTTTTAAGCTACTAGGTTTGGTTAGGAATCCGTTATTACCTTTTATGGCAACCACATAAGCAAATACTTCCAAGCCAGTTTGTTTCTGAGCTATTCATTATTTACTAATCTCACAGCAATATTCATTTATTAGAATCGTGTATTTTATATTTACTATGAATGCAGTTATACATTAAGTATAAGGCACATTTGTCAACGTAAGTAACAAATTGTAGTGAGTATGATAGAGTAGATAGGAATGACAGTATAGAATTCTAGTAATGGTACTATAAGTTCAAAATTATCGTTGGGTTTTAAACAAACGACTAAATACCAGCTTCTATTTGCAAAAAGAACTATTTATATTTTTAGAAAATGAGAAAAAAGTGATAAACATTTGAAATCATATTTCACAGCCTAGTGTCGCAGAAAGTATTAAAAGAGGTGTCGACATTTGATGCCAGGTTGTATTATTCAGTTAGATGATGTCATCACACACAATCATTTCAATTTACAATGAAGATTTCGTGAAATAATGTATGGTCTTATTATAAATAGCAAAAAACTTACTGATGCTTGGGATAAATCCATTGTTTCAAATATAAGACTCATTACACGAGACATTTGAATAATTTCACCCGACATTAAGCACAATTTTTTATTATCATCTAGTACTGTATTCATACTTTCAATCCATAATGTATCAATAGGTCCATCAAATACTACCCACTTCCTATCTGGTGTATCAATTGAAGCGAATTCGCGAAATGTATTTGCAGTTACACCATCAGTCCACTGGAGGAAAAGTAACAAAATATTAAGAAAGGGTATAATACACACGTATAACGAGTCCATCATAATGCGTAACAGATTTTGAAGCTTAACATTGTAAGCAAGGAGTGTAATACAGATAACTATCTGGGGGGCAACTGGTGTAAATAAATCCACTTGGGGTCATGGGACACAAGTAAATAAAGTGAGTAAAACTGAATAAGGAAATATAGGTTATTTAAAGCAATAATTAAATCAAATCTAGCCTGAATCCATCGACAGAAAAAATATGACGTTCAGTCGAATCAACCACGTTACACACAAGTGGACGATATGAAGACCACTAACTTTGTAGTACACAGTGTTTAAAAATAATCAATCCAATTGGTATCACAGGTAAATATGAAAAATAATTAATTCAGCCTTAAGTATCATCAAACACTTGCAAACCATTTATAAGCGCATAGTCATAATGGATTATATCGATATATATTTTCCATAGATGGAAACTCTTTAATTCCTAAATGATATATCTATATATACCAGTGATTCCATTATGTAAAGTATCTTTATTTTGAGATTCGCTGAACAAAATCATATATTAGAAGCACAACTGCATCAAATATTTCAGTCACAGTATAAGTTGTTTGTTCATTTTGACCGCTGATTACTTTTAAATAAATATCCAGTAGCACGCCTTTACCCATCATAATTGTTTCGTAATTTAGTAAAAAAAAATTAAACAAACACAATCTTTGGAATTCTTTATTTGAAAATATAAATTTAAGTCGTTAAATGAGTAAGTACGTCATGAACGGCATAAGATCTGTAGAATATTGGCTGATATAAATGGCAGAACATACTGTTTTCAGTTAAATTTATTTCTTGTATTTGATTAATTAATAAATTAAAATTAACCAATATTTGATTCTCGTTGGTGATTTGTCTTAATGTTCAGAAACTACATGTTTCAAAAATGAAATGAACGAGAGTAGGCTAAAATATCCTAATTTCAATACTTGTAAATAATCATTACCGAAAAGTAAAAATCGTTTTCAATGTGTTTCACATGAAAGCCAGTATAGATTTAAACTAGTTGATTCAAAACTAGCTATTCACCAGATTAACATTTCTTGTATTGTTGAATTGGTCACCGCTAGTTTAACTAAAGCGTGCATCATTTCTATCATGTTTTATTTAGTGGTCCTTTTCTTATCTTTGAAAATATGAAATCAGTTTTCAGTTACACTATTTGTGGAGACGTAAGTGGCAACATCCTGTTGCTCTAACCAAATTTGTTGGCTCAGGGTTCTGGTCAGCAGCCTACTAGTTGAAAATTAATCTAATAGATCGATTCGTTTGAAAAGTGAAATTTAGACTTAAATTATTGCAATTGGATTGAGGTGGTTTGTGAAGATTGGCATTAAGTTTTAATTTATTGAATTGGTCACGGATTGATGTTAGTAGGTGATCACTAAAAACAAAGAAGCACTAATCAGCTGTTTCGTCCTAGTATTGGACCTTTCAGAAGTGCGCACCCTAGATTCCGCCCCAGGGGCTTCAGGTTGATGGACGCCTATAGTACTAAATCACAAATTGATGGAAGTGGGAACCATACCATTAGATGCTGCCTCAGTAGTTCAAAGGGTTAAGGTGTTCTCTATCCTGAAGCCTGTGGAAAAGAATCTACGGTGAGCACTGCTGAAAAGTTACATGCCAGGAAAAAACCTCTATCTAGTACTTCCTAGTTTTCAATGGTACCCTGCATACATCAATCTGTGATGAATTCAGTCAACTAAAAATCATATAACTTATTAATCATAATTGAGTGTGAAAAGAAGCAAGTGTTGATATAAATCTAAGAAGTTATACGAAATACCTCTACACCAATTACGAGTGTAATTACAAAAACAAATACCTCATGTGAAACAGGATCAAATTCACCAAATAACTGTCCCATTGTAATTGCTTTCGGGTTAATTGTTTTATAAATCACTTTTTCATACTCTTCATGACCATTCTCATTTAAACGTGTCATCACTGTAGCTAATGTATGCAGCACGGTAGTTTTTGATCCGAATGGTTCGCCAACAAGCATGAAACTATAGAGTGAAATTGTAGTAATATAAAAATTTAATCATATAAATGCAACTGTAATATAGGTTGTGGTGAGTCCAAAGTTCTATTTTGTCAGAAATTCTTGACTACGAATGCATTGTCTAGAGGATATAAAAACGCCGTTCTGTTTGTATAAATGGAACACATATTTATCTAGGCCATCCTCATGATTTGCTATTTAAATGTCTACATATGGACTTGAAATTGACATATATTCGAAATCACCTGTCCAAGACCATGAATCACAGATTTTATTAAACTTTATCTTGCATTAGAATTTTACCTTGGATACCTGTACATTTTTTAAGATGAACTGATAACATTAGTTCAATTGAGACGGTTATTTTTGAGGATATTGGCAATTTAGTTGATTAAGTATATCACAGATTTATGTTGGCAGGGTACCAATGAAAACCAGGGAGCACTGGCCAGCTGTTTCGTTCTAGTGTGGAACTATTCAGCAATGTGCACCCCAGATTCCGCACCAGGGGCTTCAGGTTGACGGCGGGCGCCTAAACCTCTGAGTAATTGGGCCGGCATCCAATGGTAGAATTCCCACTATATATAGAGCGACACTCATCCATTGTCATTGTTATATTCAATCAACTAGATCACCAATATTCACAAAAATAACCATGTCAATTGAATTATAATAATGAGCTCACTAGCGACTAACTTCAGAATGTTTCTGAAGCTCTAGTGAGAAGTTGCGACTGGTGGAGTTAAGACTTGTCGGGATTCAGACAGTTATCACCAATGACAATGGATGATCGTCGCACCATATATATCACAAATTGATGGAAGTGGGAATTCTGCCACTAGATGCTGACGCAGTAGTTCAGATGGATAGGCGTTTGCGTCAACCTGAAGCCCTTGGTGCGGAATCTGGAGTGCGCACTGTTGAGGAGTTTCACACTAGAACGAAACAGCTATCCAGTGCTCCCTGGTTTTCAATGGTACCCTGCCAACATAAATTTATGGTATCATTAGGTGGAATATTGCAACTTATCCAACAAATAGAACTTTAAATCTTGACTTTCGCTGAAGTAGGTACAGAGTAAAACCATTTGAACTGTTTTGAATTGTGACCTAGCCATATTATAAATGTACGTCTTTTTAACCTGAGATTAATTTAAATATAACAATCCATATGAAACTACTTCCCTGTTTCCTAAGCAGTATGCCTGTCTATTACCTTGTCAAAATGATCGACAGTTATTAGACTGCATTATGTATCGAGCTGAATCACAATCATGAGTATAATTCCGATGTATATAAACAAAATTCGAAGTTTTCAACCTTTTACTTATTTCTGGTACCCCTTTTATCAAAATTATTCTACATACATGGAACAAACGAAGCTTACAAATGCTCTCCTATTAAACTGATCGAGCTTTTTCGAAAAAGGAATACAGATACTGGGTATCTTAGCACCATCTCCAATATTCTGGTTTCCTAATTATTTCGAACTCATTACGAAATACATTTGTTGAATAGTGAGCATGAAAATAATGAAAACGTATATAATCATCCATATTATAATCTACGTATACACATTTATCTACGCATGAAATATTCATGACTTTGGTCAGTCGGGTATTATGATATGAGAAGATTATTAGAGTAATGGTGTATATCGAGCAATAGATGTCTATACAGATAAACTAGTGAATTTAACTTTAACGTCTATAGTTAGTAATTTAGTTATTAACTAATAATCATCCATATTATAAATGTACGTCTTTTTAACCTGAGATTAATTTAAATATAACAATCCATATGAAACTACTTCCCTGTTTCCTAAGCAGTATGCCTGTCTATTACCTTGTCAAAATGATCGACAGTTATTAGACTGCATTATGTATCGAGCTGAATCACAATCATGAGTATAATTCCGATGTATATAAACAAAATTCGAAGTTTTCAACCTTTTACTTATTTCTGGTACCCCTTTTATCAAAATTATTCTACATACATGGAACAAACGAAGCTTACAAATGCTCTCCTATTAAACTGATCGAGCTTTTTCGAAAAAGGAATACAGATACTGGGTATCTTAGCACCATCTCCAATATTCTGGTTTCCTAATTATTTCGAACTCATTACGAAATACATTTGTTGAATAGTGAGCATGAAAATAATGAAAACGTATATAATCATCCATATTATAATCTACGTATACACATTTATCTACGCATGAAATATTCATGACTTTGGTCAGTCGGGTATTATGATATGAGAAGATTATTAGAGTAATGGTGTATATCGAGCAATAGATGTCTATACAGATAAACTAGTGAATTTAACTTTAACGTCTATAGTTAGTAATTTAGTTATTAACTAATAATCATCCATTACTTTTATTTTTCATCATCTATATATACTCATAAAATAAGCGTTGCTCATCAAATTTGCACTTATAAGAATGCAAATAAACATTAGTAAGTTAATATCTAAATATTAGGAACCCCTATAGCTTCCAGACATTGATTATATGTGATGCACCGAAGAAGTTCAGGAAGATCAAATACTATGGCAACGATATATAGTGAGATAAGGCCGTGTTAACTTCAATTTAATGGATTGCTCAACTTGCTTATGTTAGCAACCATACATCTTTTAGTTGATCACTTACCCTTTTCTTATTAATCAGCTAGTTGATAAACTATCAGGAATCGTGGATCGTTTTGGAAAACAAATGAAAACCACAGGAGTAATGGACTAAGGTGGCCACAGCATGAAGGAATTAACTGCAAACGTAAGTTAATATGACCACTTATGTTGTCATTAGACGATGTACCCAATAAAGTCGTTCAAGGATAGTACCCTTTCATAATATACCTAATTTATCATAAAGCATATGAAACTTTACAAATACCTAACTCACTCTACTACAAACCATAAGTAAGTACTTACCCATGTCGTACAATCATCATTTCATACGTTTGTATGATTTTTTCAGTGAAAAAGTTAACAGCTTGGATATTTCTTTCTTGGCATACTTTATGAACTTCAGCTAAGAAAATACTATAATCTGCATCTGGTAATACAATACCAGGAAATAAATCAGAAATAATACCACGAAATAGAGGGATATCATGTGCTAAGAATTTTGGTAAATTCACATCGATAATTGAGCGTAATAACTAAAATTAAACATATTTAAGGTTACATAAGTGACAGTAAGGTTTTATAAAAACAATAAACCGATTTTGTAAACATTCAATTTTTAATTGAAGCGATAAGTGCAATCTGTCATGTCGTAACGTAGAACTTAAACCAGTTACTGTTAGAGTGATATTACCAAGCATAAATGGTCATATTTACACTGAAATAGCATTTACAGATATTCTGTTTCGTTAGTCGATAAATTTTCCATTTATTTCTATGTTTAGCTAGCATGAATGGTTATGCCTCAAAAGCAAAAATAAATAGTGAAAGACATGTCATTAAAGTAAAATAACAAAATAACAAAACTTCCGTATGATATATTTCTGGAATATGCCAATCTCCTAAATGAGTAGTACAACGCGATTGTTACATGATCACTGATTGATAACTTGACGGGATAAGTGAAGATTCAGAAAACACCATTTGAATAACTTAGTTTAAAGTTAAGCATATTTGTTGTCATTCATCAAAAATCAGGGAACACTCTTCAGCTGTTTCTTTCCAGTATGGGACTATCCAGCAGTGCGCACCTTAGCCGCCACTAGGTAATCAAACCCCGGAAATTCAGATCTAACGACGGAACGTTTAACCATTAGCATCACCAATAAGATCCCTACTTCAATCAGTGATACATGAAGATAATGAATTTTGAAAAGTGAAAGCGCAATCCAACCAACACAAATCACTTTGACCTACAATATATTAGTGTCCTATGAAATGAGATCAAGAAGCATATTCACTTGTGTTCCCTAAATTCTGGTGTAAACTGTGGAACTAATCATTATATTCTAGTATACTGTGAACAACTAAATTAATTTAATCGTAATTAATCACATCAACCTATAATAAGTATTCTAATCAGACAGCAAATGAAAATTGCTCATTTTTAACTGAAAATCTATTTAATAATCGCACAATCTTTCAGTTCAGGTTTCTTTTACAATTCTAATTACCTTCAGAATAATTAAGAAATAGATTAAAAGTTTGGTCTGCTAGTTTTAATACTAGAGTACTTACTGTTCACCTATTTCAAGCACTACTTTTTCATTGCAACAGTACTAGATTTTGTCAAATATTTTGCTTAGTTAATTCACATTTATTGAATGTGGGTAAAATGCATTTTAATGTGTTAGGTTATCTTTAGGTCGTTGCATTAGCTAATAACCACTTATTGAAGATTAATCACGTCTCGGAGACTAATATTTTACATAACACTTAGTCTATTTAGAATACAGAAACGTCATACAAATAGTGATTACAATAATCAGAATTTGAATATAGAATGACTGAGATCATTGACGGTCTGTGATCTACAGCAATGATCACACATTCAACTAACATACTAAGCTTTAACACAATAAGTTACATATTGAAATCAATGAAAGATCGGTTACTAAAGGAATGAAGCGGTTTCAAAATGTATAATTGTTAAGCACAGTTTTATATACTACTTTCGAACCTTCTGGTTCATATTTTAGTTAGTCGTATAGTTGTGTAAACAGTTGGCAAACACCAGTGTCTTGGTTAGCAACTAGATAATATACTGGTGTAAAGTAACGAAAACTGTAACATAATCAACGTCCGGAAAATATGAAGAACATTAACCAATAAGACATTTGTTATGCCTGATACAGACTCCGTATTCATTTGAATCAAAAAAAATATTACTTACAATAATATTCTCATTTTCATCAGGATATTTTAATTTCAAGTTACCAGCTGCTTGTAAAACAGCTTTCACTGCGCGCATACCATAATCATAATGAGCTTGAGATGATAGTTGTTCTGAACATAAACGATAAGTAGTAACAATTTTTACAGATAAACTACGTGCATCCATAAAACCATAAGAATAAAGTGATATTTCGCCGATCATTGCGTAATCTGGCACCATCATAGCTACTGGACGAAATAAGACCTAAAAATTATTCATAAAATTAAACCATTTGTTATCCAGATTTAAAACAAGTGTAGCTAGTTATTGATTATTTGCAGACACCACCTTCATTGAAGTAGAATATTTTATCATGATAAAATGATTTCTACTTTTAATGTTAGTTATGTAGATTTGTTCCTCTGTTATATCATCGACATTCGATAAGACTTTTATCAAGGAACTTTTATTTTTCATACATCTCTCAAATTCAACAGTTGATAATGTGTAAATGAGTAAACAACATGCACTTATAACAACATACGATCTCACATAAACACTTTTCACTTTATTTAGCTATATACTGCTTCACCGAAGATAAGTAACGTCAATAGAAACATAAAGTTAGTACAGCCAGTTTGTTGGGATCATTGATATTAGTCAGTCTGTGAAGTGAACTATGGAGATAGAGCTACAGAAAAAAATTATAAACTACTTATAATCTACTGAGTATTCAACCGTTTATCCTCAGCCTTCTCATGAATTGAAATCATTTAAATACTTATGGTCAGTAACTGCATGGACGGTTGTAATATTTCTATCTAGTCAGGTTGCTGTAATAAAAAAACACGTATAATTCGTATAAAAATGATATCAACAGATTTAGTTTCATGGTCCCAAATAATGATTATTCCAAACAATGTCAATATTGTTTATTTAATGGTTTCATCAGCTATGTCAATAAACGTTAAATAAATAACAGAATCTCAAACTACTTGAAAAATGTAACTGGACAGACGATATTTTAATACATACTGTATTGAAATAATGTCAATATGTGTCAAAACCAGGGAGTTAGTATTTCTCTAAAATATTTCGATAAGTGTATGTATTTCCTACTCTGAACACCCAAGGTGAATATGAAATATACAAAACGTATTATTGACAGATAACTTCTAAGAGAAAGTTGCCCAGTTGGATGAAGCATCAAGTTGAATGTCAACAATTGAAAATATCTAGTGACAGAAACCGAACTGTAGCCAAAATATATTTCTTTCTATGTATTTTGAATGTATTACTGGCGTTTAACTATATTCTATGTAACTGTGTTTCCGTTTGATTGAGACGTCTGAGCTGGATAGTTTAATTGTGGAGCTTTCATCATCATTCTGGAAAACTCCATCGGTTCCAACTTCTGTTAGTATGGAGCTATGTAAAATTCTCAAAAAGTAATTAGCAGCTTGTTCTATAGACTTTGAATTTGATAAGTTTTTAATTGACACTTGTTCTGTCACCTTTTGCACATTCTTTGTGATTCTCTTCCCACTTGGCTGTAACTGTGTACATTTATTAGCATACGAGCTTAATTCAACATTTTCTAATTGTACGACACTTCAATATGACGTATTTTCAAAGTTGAAAAATGTTTCCAATCATCTAATATTTTTAATGATCTGCTAACGTTCTAATTAACTTAATCCTAGACAAAAAAATGAACTACTTTGTGGAAGTACATTGTGCGAGTCCATCACTTAAAATAACTAGATTGACATGAAAATAATTTGGTATATCTTCCAGGAAATAATCGACGTCATATCAAATTTTATGTGTTTGATTCATAACCATAATAGAAACTACAGAATTGAGTAGTTAACTTTGAGGTTGCAAAGTATATTATTTAATGAGGTGTTTATTAAATCGGTATATTATTCTATTTCTAAGCCTTCTTTGACTCACCAATTGTTGTTAAATCTTTCACCTTTGATAAACAACAGCGTTAATCAGTAGAAGTTGTTAGAATTCATACATTCTACTTTGTGGTTATTTATATTATTTGTTAAAAAATATGAGTTGTCAATCTAAATAATTAACGACTTGTAACTAATAATCCATGTAAAGAAAAAAACCTCATGGTCTGTTAGACACTGTGACAGAACCAATCATTAAGCTTAGAGTCATAAAAATAATTACATATTAAACTGAGGGTTTGTTATATGGGCTGATTATACAAATTTAATTAAATAATTCAAAGAAACACTACTGAAAGACTTCTGACGAAAGGGCTGCTGAAGGCCAACCAACCAGCGTCCTACGCTATCCAACTAAGTAATACTTTTTCCAGTAGGATTCTGGTTCGCAATCATGTTAAAGGCAAGCTATCGCTTTAGGTCTCATTGTGTAAATACAAATTTACTTGTTGCTGTGAAGGAAGCTACATTGACCGCATAAAGTGTACTCTGTCAAAACGAATATTTGTGCATTCTTCGCTTGGTTGTTGATCAACAGCTCCATTTCCGAATATTTATAAACCTTTAGTCATGTCGTCCAACCAGAATCATCCTGTCGAATTATTTGAAAGTTAAACAAACTGGTTGGAAAAGAGTACAGATCAGAAACCTATATACGGTGGATGCCTTAGCCACCCACAAATTCAAACCAATACGCTGCATCCAGAAGAAACACATTCTAAAGCTTATTTTATCTTGGCCGTAATCTTCTTTTATTCTCTATAATTGATTATCTACTCTCTTTTAAACAAAATAACCATCATTTGAGTTGAATTGTGACTGGCAAGTGGAATCCTGGAAGCGCGTTTTGTCCTATTTAGGACTCATCAGATAGATGTACCTACACAAAATTCAGTTCATGACAAATCAGTGGGAAGATTTAAACATACCCTAATTATATATTAATCAAAAACTTCTGTATCATACAACTAATATTGTCCTTATATTCCGGAAGCGGAAAATCACTATAATTCCATCTTTTAGAGGAATTTCCAGCAACTACTTAAACTATTACGTAACTTATATCCATCTTAATTTTACGACTATATATAATTGATACATAAGACTTTCACAACTTGTTTTCTTGACGTAATACTTGTATTTTAGTATAGACTAGTAAGTGTGCAGTTTTTCTATATGTAATTGTACAGCCAATGAAAATGATATCGTCGAAAAGAAAATTTATTCCATTGATTATTTTATGTTCTCCATCCAATGACTCAATTGGTTTCTTTAGTTTGTCAGATTAATTCTAGTTACTCAGACTTCATTATTTACAAAAAGCATTATTCAATCAATTTTCATCAAATTTATATTACTTACTTTTAAATTATCTGGTAATTCAGATCGACCAGCATAACCAGGGTTCATTGTAATGCAAACATAACAGTTAGGATTTAGATTTAATTCAGTTCCCTCAAACACAAATACTTGTAAGTGTGATTGAATAGCTCGTATAATACAAAGGATCTATTTCGAATAGAAAATAACAAAATTTTGTTATTGCTGATTTAATGAAATATCAGTAAATCATTTAAATAAGCTGTATTTTAGTCACTGAAAGATAATAATCATAGATGTATAACTCTTGAACATGATGAAAAAGTTATAAAAGACAAGTGTTTTACTTAACTACTTCTTGCTTTAATTTTTTTAGTTTGTTTACACTATCAAAAAGTTGTGCAACTATTTCTTGTAGGTGATTACATCATAAAGAACCATAACAACATCAATCATATGTGACTGCAAACAAATATACACAATTTTATGCTTAATAAATAGGATTGTATACATATCAAAATAAATAAAGAGAATAGCTTACTTTCAATGAAAATATAATCGGTTTAAAGTTTTTATGTAATAATAATCACACAACAGTGATTAAAAGTTATTACTAACTTTTACCCACTAGTGTCCTGAGGGGACAACTATTTCAGTTTATAGAAAAGAGGTATTCCATGCAAAAAAAGTGATTGTAAGTGATAAAGAATGCAGTTAAACGTGTACGAAATATCGTATACACTTTAGTGCAAATTTTACCCACTCCATCACTGTTCCATTGCATTATGCTTTGTTCCTTTTGTAGGAACGCTTTGTACTTGGTGCTAATACGGTCGTTTCGTTACTAAAATCTGGTTCATAATCAAAACGGTTTGACTGTACGTATGAAGTCATATGAATTAGTTATGATATATTATAAGACTATCCCGTGTTAATCAAGTAGATAAGCAGTTAATTCTTTTTATATCAGACTCTTTATAGATAAATTTATTTCCGGTATATTTCACTTCAATTCCTGTTAACCGGCAACCTTAGCTGATTGATCGTACATACTAGTAATGCAAATTAAATCTACTAATCATCTACTGATGACTTTAAATATGAGCAGCACTTAACGTACATATAGACAGTAGTTTGTATTAAAGTTTAAACGTGGTTGAAATGGAATCCAGGATGTGTACTACATCCATTTTGGGAATATCTATGTGAATATGCCCGCATCACATTATTAGTGCTCTCACTAGGATTCAGTACATATGCTTTTCGCTTCAAGTGTCAATTAATCTTGGTGGCCACCAGTATGTTCAATATTTTGTGTTCAACTCAGTCTTACATTACTTGGTCAATTTTCAAATATCAATAACACCACTTATCCCTCCAGTGTCATGATTATCCTATTCCTAACAGGGTACTTGATTTTCTTTGTAAGATACGACTTCTTAAAACGTTTAAACAAATATTCTTCATTTAATACGAATTCAACTGACACTTTGAATTTCAGAAACCTTGCAAGGAAATAGGGGTAGTGAACAAAATATATTAATTGTTGCACACATCTTAAATTAATTTTTCCTACCTGTTGGGCAATGACTGACAAAACTTCAAGTTCAATACGATTAAATTCATCAAAACAAGCCCATGCACCAGATGAAGCAAGTCCTTTGAAAAACTAGTAATTTGTGTAGAAAAATGAAGATAAAGGTTAATTGTGAATAGTCATTGAATATCCTACACCTTGTTAATCTATTCAGATATACCAAATCGAGAATATCCGATCATTCGTTCAAGTGAATTCAAATTAAATGTAAATCATCTAACAAATGGCCAAATAACCAAAGTTATCAGATTGATGTCTAAAGCCCTACATGTATGACATATTTATTGATTCAATAATAATACTGCTATTTCGTAATAAGTTTGACTATGTAAAACTTATCACATGGTAACACCTAAAACCAAAAACTTCATTATATTATAAAATGTATGAAGATGTCTTTTAAAAGAATAGAAATCTCTCATAATTACTCTTTGTCGTGCTTTCCACAATTAAATCAAATACGTTGCAAGTTGTAGTTGTTAGTCGATAAAAATGTTAGTCTGAAATATTTATTTAGTTGTTAAAAGAGGATTCACGAAGAATAACTCAAAACAACTTTGTGAATTAGTGAACATACTCTGGAATGCAAAACAGCTATTACAATAATTGACTTCAGTATTAAAGTGAACTATTGAAGACTAACTAAAAGTACTGTAATGCCTTTTTAGTCATTGCATGGTTATCACATTTAAGTACATTGACTTCATCAATAGTTCCTTTTATTATATGTACTCCTTAAACTTTGAAGGATCAGTCTAGAATTGTTAATATATGTTGAGTACTGCGACAACTCTTAGATTACATAAAACTTGTAACCCCGGTAATAAGTTACTCAGTTCGGTGTCACTCACTTACTAGTCATTAATAGAAGTTTTAACATTTAACTTCTAAAATAGCTGTGATAGTTTCATATGACATAACAATGTTCTCAATATTCATGGTTTTATTATTCCATAAATATACGATAACTACCGAATACTAGCCAAACTACATCTGATTGATCGTTTTTCTCCTTTAAGTGAGTCAAAACCTTGTCAAAACATCTTCAAATATATTTGTTTGAAATCTACACAACACGTACGTAAACATTAAATACATTTGCTTACTTTGCCCATGGCGATATAATCTAAACCATCTGAACAATTGAATACAACACATTGCACAGCCAGCGCTTTGGCTAAATCCTTTGTTGTTTCTGTTTTACCTGTTCCAGCTGGACCTTCTGGAGCACCATTCAAATTCAGATGATAAGCACCAATTAATGTCCTATAGCATCGATCCGTAAGTGGAGTAATGACAAGACGTGGAGAATTGCCCAAATATTCGTAGGCATATGACACTTTAGCATTTGTAAGTCTAACCTGTAATGTTTAGCATAAATGTATACACATTGTAATCTAAACACGTCATTGTAATGAAAAAACGCTGGGCACCACCTTAGTTCTTTTAAATGACTTAAATTAATTCATCACAGTAGCACCAATAATTCATACCTTTCCTATGACAACCAAATGTTTACTTACCACTAAATAGTTAAAGTAATTATTTGGATCTTTAGAACATTACTTAACTAACTTTGTTTCTAAATTAACAAACTGCAATAGTTGAAGTATTTTAAAGGATAGCTTTGAATATTCATACGTTGAACACTCGGTGATGATGAAGATGAAACGTTAATGAAACTTAATACCAAATGTAAATTACCTGGTATTAGTATTCGCCAGACTGATGTTGGCTGGGAGCAGTTTACAACCCTGGGGGGCATTAGATATTTGGTTAATCCTAGGATGAGATTCTTCAACAGTGAGCACCCAAGATTTCATCAGGGAATCAAACAATGAGTCTACAGATCTCACGACCAACGCTTAATCATCACTACTGTTTGGCTAGTGTTCATTACCAGAATTTCCACTTTGATCAGTTTGTGATATATCCCAACATTCAGTTAATGCCATTGATAGTTACCGTCTTACTCTTGAATTTTTGAACTCTATCAGTCTCGACTTCTCACTAAGACTTCAAGAACATTTTGAATTTAGTCACTAGTTAGCTGATCAATGTGTCACGAATATTAGCAAGTAAACTTAATCCCCATTTCCATAAAATCACCTTAATTACAGAATATTTAAATAATAGCCGTTTATTTACAAAAAATATATGTATATAACTATGTGAATTACCATGACATTTTCATTTTCCCAATAATATCTTAATTGTGATAACCAATTAAAATCGTTCTCTGATGTAACATTTAATTTAATCATATCGTGAACAACATCACGTGCATGCACATCGATAACAACAAGAGCTCCAAGTGTAATACGTTGTTGTGCATTTAATTTTCCACGTACTAATTTAACAACAGCATTCATTTGTTTATCCAACTTTTCATAATAATTTTCTAAACCTTTTATTCCATAAGTAAGTGATTCATGTACTTCAAGTGTCCAGTAGATTTGTGATACGCATAGAACAACTTGTCCAGGCCAATGACAAACCCATAATTCACGATTTTCTTTTTCATAAGCCTGTAAAAATATATTTAGTAAAAGATAATGAATGGTCTATGTACTTATCGTAAATCATTATATCACAAAATGGTTTTATATAGTGAAATATCTAGAAACAATGACATTAAATGGTTTCCTTAAGGAGTTTGAATTCTTGTAAAGTGCTTAAACATGACTAAGCGTGAGAATAAACACATGAATGCTACGTTTTGTTAAATTTAAATACCATACATTACGGAAACTACCACTAAGTATTTACGAACTTTAATCAAGAAAAAATATATATCATGATCTACAGTCGATATCGTCGTTCGGTCACCACCTCACTTCTGATATAGTTGACTAAAGTAATCACTGGATTGTATTTAGTTTATTAGAAATCCATCTGGAAGCTTATTTATTGTGGATGGGAAATCTTTACATATTTTTAAAGATAAAGTTTATCTACTAATCTCACCGACTATATTTAATGCCAGTTCATAAATGGGATATTTTTATCAAATAAGTAATTTCACTTAGTGCTCTTACTGAAAGATAATTATGTTGAAATTTTACATAAAAGCTAAGTTAGTAGTTTAATTAGTTTAGGATATTTTTGAATATTATTACTAAACTACAAAAGAACTTTTTAGTTTAAATTTCTGTACTAACTGGAAGTTACAATTAGGTAGATAACATACTATTAATTAACAACCTTCTTAGTAATAAATGGTACGATTATGCAACTAGTTTACTATAAAAGCAAAAGTGCCATATGAGTAAAACTAATGAATCACTGCAACAAGTTGCAAATGTATTGAGTCACCACTTAACTAAACATACTATGACAGATGAATTAGAAAATCGAGTAAAAATTATGCCGTGTAAGATTACTCCATAATACACAAATCATTCATTGTTGGCATTAATAAAGTGCAGCAATTTGGACTTCTTGATTACAAACTGAAAAACATATCTTAGAATTGTGGAATATACAACAAAAGTTCTACACTTTCAACTTCGCTTTTTATTCTTATGAAAACAAAATGCTGTAAAGCAAAGTAACTTACTTCTCTCGAAGCTGCTATTACATCTCGAATTGACATAAGCATCACTTTTTCAACTTGTAATAGCCATTTCTCTACTGAACCACGTGCTTCTGAAGTGCTTATAGGCTAACATGTGTATGTTTATAAAAAAAGGGATACTATTAACGAAAGGTCACAGATAACTAAATACTACAAAGAAAATAACTTTGTACATCATTTACTTATTTGATCAGAACGCACATTGGTGTAGCATAAAATGCAATGAACCAATCAAATAATGATATTCTGAAATTCTATTAGGCACTAATTGAGTCATATATAGTATTTTGGTATAATCATATCGTTTTGTACTTCTTTTTTATTCAATTTCTAATTATTGCTTTCAGTTAATTGTTTCGACATTTTTATGGCTGCAGTCATATAATTGCAATTCACATGGCAATTGAGGTTACGTTGTTTAGCAAAGTTTAAAGTCAAAAGTTATAGTAGAAAACTCTGTAATTTATTCTTGAAGAACTGTGTTCATTATAATCATTCTCCTTTATAGACAATAAGTTGAACTATTTACATTAGAGAATTTGAAACTATTAATGGATGCTATTTGGTGTGGTGAAAACATGTATGCCAATTCACTGGATAACTTTTAGGGAACCTGAAAGTAATGCAATGCAGGTTTGCGTTGTTTGTAGTTTTAGTTAAGAAGGATTTGTTTTTTAAATACTGTAACGAGATAATTTGTAATTATTTGAACTTTGATATAACGCTACTTAAATGTAGAAGTAGTGTAAATTAGTTTTCAAAATTCGTGTTCCTTATGTGTATAAGCACACACCTCATAATGAATTTAAGAACATTCTGACTTTGTTGGGCCACTGTCGTTGCCACCTGATTTTAATTTTTCGATGTTTGTACTTGTGACTATGATATCAAAAATGTTATAAATTTCTTAAACTATAGTCTGCAGAGTTTGTGAGAATATCAGCATTTTGAAGACAGTAAATATCGTTGGCTGACTCTAAATAAACGTTCAATATAAATCACGAATTGTAGAAGACTAATTCGTTTCAGTATGATACTTCTCAGAGATTTTAACGACCCTCAGGTTTGGGATCAAAAACTCAACATTCAGGCTTTGCAGCGGGTTAAAATCTTCTGCCCAGTAAGCTCATATCGGAGCTGGGACGAAGCACTTCATCTGTGTTATCAGAGTGCCGACGCAATTTTAGTTTACTAAGCAAATTATTACTTCTTGGATCCTTTAATCAAATTTACGCATTGAAAAGTAAATTACCTGACTTAATTGAACCTTTTCACCTTCACTTGAGAACATTGCTTTAATATCCAGACGATCATCAAATTCCAATTTAGCAATACCTTCAAAACATTTTTTTAAATGTGGTTGAACACGAAGTGGATCTTTTGTTTCAGATAAAATCTCCAACATTTCATCATTAGATAAAAAGAAAAATCTTGCAAAATACAGACGTTTTTTCTCTAAATAAGCATTTAACCCTTTGTTGATTTTTTCCAGTAATCCATTACTATCTTTAATTTTTTCTAGAATTCCAAGAAAATCAGTTGCCTAAATTGTAAATTGAACGATATTAAATATGGCGGTACAGTGGTGTTATATTAAAATGTCATGAAAATTTGAAGATATAAATACACAGTAGAAATTAATCAAATGAACTAGCAAAAGTTCGACTACATCTTTGAAATATTCTTGACTTCGCTAATGGGAAAAGGATTCACCATATTCAAAGTATGCAGAGAAAAGGGAATAACTTTCAAAACAAAACTGAAAATTTAAGTTTAATTGATTCAATATTTACTACTCCTTTGTAGTTGTTATTATTACCATCATAATATTCAGACATATGGGATTTCATTTTATCGTACAGCTAAGATGCACTCAATAAGATATTGCAGAAGGGTGATAGTTAAAGACTATCCGTACTCAAAGAGATGTAGCTCAAATGCATTTATACGCTTGGCTATACTGTGGTTTAGTCACTACAATAATTTCGCAAACTATAAGATAAGAGCGAAAATGCTATTCAGTGTTATTATGATTTTAACGTATCTCCAGCAGGTAACAGTTCAAAATGAAGATCACTTATAAATTTACGCAATAACTTCAGTAATGTGACTAATTATAATTCATAACTGATTATATTAATTACAAAACTGGTCATAAGCTTGTCTGTTTTCTGGGGATTTAGCGAATATGAATAATAAAAAATCACAATTTTGATATACCTTCAAAACGTTTGGATCTTTAGCTGTATTCTTCATGATATCTTTGAAATTACGGTTTACGACTTGAAACAGACGTCCCTCTTCAGGCATCTGTTGCATGATATCTTCTGAACTAAATATTGGGTCCAAATATAACCACTGGGCTTGCATTTTTAGCCATTCGTCTAATGTTTCCTGTATATGTAGAAGACGTTCTTCCCAAACCTACAAACAAAGACCGTAATATTATGCGAAAATATAATAGAAATGAAGGCTGAAGTTTTTAACATGTTGATTAGAGTACGAATGAAAAGATGTATGGTATTTTTCTTTACTGTGAATCCAAAATGCAACAGAATTTGCCATTATCGCTTAGGATCAATTGTTTCCATGTAATTAATATCACATGTTGTGCACTACCAGAACAAGTCACATAAACCGGTGACCACACTACAAATTAACACGATTTTGAAGTTGTGAGAAAGCAATCCACAAATTTACATGCAAACAAAAGAATAGCTATAGAACAAATTTATTCAAGTATGGTCTTATAGTGCATGTAAAATGTGATGAAAATCGAGCACTAACTTGTATCTTAAATGTATCATTGTCACAGTAATGCAGATAAACAAATCGTTTATGATTAGAATATCGGCAGGATTATCTTATATTATGAATATGTTACATAACTTCATAGCATATATAGTTAGCAGTATTGATATTTATAATGCAATTACCGTATAATGATACATATTGAAGTAAATGGAAAGTAGCATGTTTTATAGGAAATGAGTTATCACTGCGCTGTTATACAAGGTTATCCATACAAATACGCGATCAAAATTTTGTTTAGTCATGCAGTTGTTGGAGGTCAGTTCAACTTTGAAAACACAACCCGCTACAAATAGAAATCTAAAAAAAAACAATCAAAACCTGTCACTTCAATCATGTCAGAAGTGAAAAACAAACTACTGTCGACAACGTATACAGAATTCTAAAAATATTCAAGCAAAAATGAAATCTATGTTTAGTGTTTTCCAACTTCGTTTTTTTCAGCTGATATCAAATTGTTACAGAAATTATTTGTACTTTATAAATTGACTTACTTTAATTTCCACTTCAAATGGTTTAATAAATGGTGACCCACGCATTGTTTGTGTTTTAACAATTTGATCATCTAACATTTGTTGTATGTCATCAACAGAAGCAAGTATGAATATACCAGTTTCACGATATGCAATTAAATTAAACGATATTTCAGTCCAATCATCATGCATTTTATTCATATTTGTTTCCAGAGTAAATTCCTTACTTGCACCACTTGATATACTAGCAAACTGTTCCATAAAAGAATCCAAATTTAATTGTAACATTTTAGCAAGTGATGTACCACTATCTGGTGTTAAATCTCTGCCAGCTATCTGTGACATGGCATCCCAATGCCGTTTCCTTATCCCTGGATTGCACAGAATACCAATAACTGGTATATACTCCTGCAATATTGGAAATAAATAGAAATGAGAATTAAAATGATTAAATAGTTGGTAACCCACGTTAAAGTAAAGGAATTTAATTTTAGTTAAAATCTTCGTGATTTATAGTCATTTTTGCGAAATGATTGAAGTTAGCTGTTTGAAGGTAGATAACATTCATTCATAAAACAAAATTTTACATCTATGATCAACAGGAAGATTGAATGCAAGCAAACGGTTCATGACCATAAATAGAATCTTTGAGCAAAACTCTATAAATAGGAATGGAAACTATATTTCCGTTGATCAGCAGTGACTATTCAATGGACCATTTTCAATGTAACTTGAGTAGTCTATCTCAGTGTAAATGCATCATCACGTATACAGAACAATTTATAATTAAAAATGTCCAGTATATATGGATATGTTTATGTTAAAAGTGACTGGTACTTTTAGATATGCTAAAAAAATTGGTTATTTCTAAAAATGGTGTGTAGCTCAATATACTCTATGATATTCCCACATATTTCTAAAGCTTGCGAAATACCTGATATATAATGATATTCATAGTGTAATAAGCTCTACAACTGTCAGTTGGAAATTTTATTAAATAAGTTTCACTGTTTGAAGCCTACTTTATTCACCGATTGCTTAAAACTGACTTCTTTTTCGAAAGATGTATAAATATCTCGACGCTACTGCATATGATTTACAACCATGTTTTTGTTCATTCAAATTTAGTTTAAACATACTTTCAGGATGAACAGAGACTGACTAGCTTCAGTCGATAACAAATCACGAGTTAATCCTAATACCTATGTACCAGCTGAAAAATTGTGACTGTCTGGACTCAGTAGTCTAGTGGTGAACGCGGTGGCGTTCGACACGAAAGGGACTGAGTTCCAATCCCACTGTGAACATCAACATTGGGTTGCAGGAACATCCAGCCGACGAATGCCAAATAAGACGTAACGCGTGTCCTGGATTTCACTTGCCAATTACAATTCAACTTGAATTAAACAAACTTTTGCTCTCCAGTACTTAAGAAACGTAGGTTCATTTTGTCAAACTGACTAATATTTATGAGTATAATTAATAGACTGCTTAAAAATGAATTCTAATTAAATTAGATAATATTTAAAATAAGTAAGCGGCAAAAGTAATTTAAGCTAACTGGTAACATTATTTAGGAAATCTGATACGAAGAGATTAAAGTTATTCAAACTTTGAAGTAGAGTAAATGGAAAAATAAGTGAAAAGATAAAAGACATCAGCAATAATGAAATCAATCAGATGTAATAGAAAAACGTATTTTGTAAAATTGTAGTGATTTGTGGAAATTTTTTATTAAGTTTTAATTCACTGAATTCGTTATAGATTGATGTTGGTAGAGTAAAATTAAAAACTAGGAAACACCAGACCACTGTTCCGTCTTAGTTGCCACTGTTGAGGAGTACTATATTAAGAATAAATAGCTTATCAGTGTTTTCTCGTTTTTGTTGGTTTTCTACCAACATCAATCTGTGACGAATTTGACCAACTGGTATTTCGCAAAAGTGTAGTTTGCATAACATAGTAATAAAGTTATGGAAAAAACAGTTTGGTCATTTTTCCCGGACTCATCAACGGAAGATGCTAATAAACAGTAAGAAAATTTGACACAAGATCATCAATTTCATTGAAATGCACGTTTTTTTATCCTAACCAATAGTCATCATTTTTTCAAAGTTAGTGTTGTTTTACCTGTAACTCTTTTATGCAATTTTATTACAAACGAATATACAAATATGATTATGTTGGTGCCTAAAGAAATATTACTAACTAGTCAAAACTTAAGATACACATACAATTTTCTATCGGAATAAGAGCTAGTATTAATCAATATTTGAATGATTTCACTGAGAAAGTAAAATCTATAAGACATAACAAAGTAACCTAAGACGTAATTAGTACAAAACCTTTATCTCGTTGTCTTGATAAATATACATTATTATGTAAGAAAACCACAGAAATTGGGATGTTAAATGGTCATGTTTCTTGAAAATCAAGGTATATGATTCGAACGATAAACTGTATTGATATAAGTGAATTTTACGCAAAACAATTGATCACCTTGAATTGTTTTATTTGGTCCTGAACATTTTGAATAATATCTAAAACTGCAAGAGATTTAACTTCGTCTATTTCATCATCTTCCTGTTCTACCGTTGAAATAACATCTTCATTTGACTCGACATCAGTAACTGTTGTACTAGTATCAATACTTGCCACACGACGTCTTCTTTTTCGTGATTTCTTTCTTTCATCTAATTCCATATTCATTTTTTTAACTTTTGCTGTGAAAATTTTTTGTAGTTTATACAATTCACGCCAATATTCTTCTATTTCAGCCTCTATGGCTTCTGCATTTAACTTGTCAAATTCACCATGAAGCCAACTAAATTCGAATATTAAGAAGACTTCTTTAATAATAAATACTACTCTATAAACATCTGTTATGTACTTAATAACATTAAACTTTACAGTAGTTCCACTTTTAAAATCAAGTTGGTGTCATGATTGTCATATAACGATGACAGAAACAACACCTGGAGGTAATAAAATTTCACTATGCAATTCACTATACAACAATGAGTTATGATAGGTTGTAATTTCTTTAATGATCTGACTAAAGTCCTTTGGTTACACAACGTTATTGTAATAATAATTAGTTCATCACTAATCTAATGGAAGTATAACCCTATTTTCTATTAAATTCAAAAAGCAAAGATAATATCCGGCTGCGTAAATTTCAAATTAGAATCGCAACAGACGATTCAATGATTAAAATTCAAGTGCACTGACAATATTTTGACTATTGTTAACGAAGTATTCCTGTATCAAAATAATTCATTACTTCTCAAAAGCTACATGTCCAATACAGCTTTGTAATATATCAATGTTTCGCGGTTTTAATTAAAATTATCCACAAATTGAGGTTTTACAACTATCCCATTTATCTTAAACTATCAAGTCAACTATTGGTTACGATGACATATACGACTGTTTGAATTTATGGTCTCTTAACTTTATTTCAAAAACTATAATCGAAAAGTAACTGGTTTTGTATTCTAAAGATTAGCTGTAAACAATATGTATACTACTAGAAACTTACTAGCACTATTACCTTGATGTTTTTCACAAAGTATTTGGTGCTGCTGGCTGAAGTAGTTTTTTATCTCTTCCTTCCCGTTTGTGGGACTCAATAACCGAGTGGTAACCTATTAGCATGTATTTGAACCTCCAATTTAGTATGAAGCTTTATTGGCCTAGATCCCATTAAATATGATATCTAAAAGCTAGATATTTTGTAAAACTTCGTAGATTTTTTAACCTAACTCAGTAGTAATTCTATAGTAATGGATTTAAGATGGGTACGATTAAGTAGCAAGTGATGTTTTCGCCAACCGAGACTAAAATGTAAATTTGGATAGATCTTATACTCTAAAACGTTGAAGTTGGTAAGTTTAAGGATATTAAGACCCGTACAAATTGTTTGAATGAGTGTACTTTCCTATACTTGTTTTTGATTTAAACAAATTCGAGGATCCAATTTCAAACAAGCAAACTTCACCTCTTTGGAATATTGAGCCTAACACACCTGTAATAGTTTTTTAGATGACTACAATTATTCCTCAATTCAGGCGCTGAGATATAGTCTTAACATCGCCTCTTGACACAAAGACTAAAGTGAGATATAAAATTACAAAATGAACTCAAATTTCAGGTATTCAGTGTAAATAATTGTAACAACAATGTATGTAACTTACCGCCGTTCCGATTTGGAATATTTAACCACAGTGGTAAACAATCTATGAAATGGTTCAACTAAATTTTCTATCTCTTCTAATTCAGGATAACTACTAATTGTAAGTTTATATAAATCTTCTTCCTTATTAATCCAAATCTTTTCGTTTTCTGCATCTTGAAGGCGTTTTAGAACTGCGCGAACATCCTGAACATATTGGTTTTGCATTTCAACGTCCATTTCTCCATAATCATTAAATTCATCAACACGTTTTTTCAACCGATTTAATTCAATAACTAACTTCTCACGTCTAGCTGCAACAGCTGCTTCACCAACCGCACGCATACGTTCTTGCAGCTAAAATCGTTTTAACGAAATTTCACATGTAAATGAGTAAGGAATTCAATTACACTAATTGACCAATATTTAATCAAAGTAAAGATCAGAATCCTTAGGGCGGTCAGTGTTGGCTAAGTAATCTTCGAGTAAGATACTCACGGGTTCAAATCTTATGGGGAATATCATTTCGTTCATAGTCGTAAAGTAGCACTAAACAAGCTTTCATAGTGTTCTGCTGACTGACTCTAACAGTAACTAACACTAAAATTTGAAGTCATTTAGCTTAGTCTTTGTAATGAAACCTAATTAAAAGGCTTAAGTCAACATAAGGTAACACTGAGTAGTAATAAATGAAAAACAACTATAAACATTTACTTTATCATTTGCATCGAATTCAGGAATAATTCGTGTTTTCCATGTCAATACAACACTGTTTCTTGCTATCTCTTCTGGACTAAACGAATATACATCGAATAAATAATTTAAGTATTCCATAGTCAACTGAAATAAAAATGAAACTGTGCTAAGAAAGATACGAAAAATCAGTTAGAAACTCATATGCCGTTTTAAATGAATAAATTTGCATTTGAAAAAACTGAAAATTTTTAGTAATGCTGTAATGATGTACACAAACTTTTAGGCTCTTCGTTAATCACTTATTTTATACCAGATTTCTATATGTGCCTTATAACTACAGTTACGCTTCTACAGTTTCTGTAAATGCCACTATTAAAAGAAGACGTTTATTAAGTGACTTATTTTAATTTTTAGCTGAAATCACTTCCTCTTCATTATAATTACGCTAGGTCAATTGATCAAAGTGAACTATGAACCAATTTTTAAATGAACCACGTTTTCATGACTCAATTTATAACCTGTCATGTAATTAACTGCAACTACTGGCTAAAGTTTGACTCAAAGAGCGATTAATCTAGTCAGAGTTAAGAAATATTGTACTACTCAAAATCAAACAACATGATTATTCCATTATGCTCAGAATAATTTATAACATAGAAAAATATACTGTAACATAACTTTTTGGAATATGAATTTCGGTAAGATTTTAATTCGTAAACAGGACTTCTATTTTCATAAAATTAAAACATTGTCAAAAACTTGTTAAAACATTAAGTTTCCTTACTGAGATCTTCTCTGTCATGCGAACCATACCCTGGCACCGAGCTTCTTCCATATATTGAATCATGTCAATTAGTTCTTCACTGTTTTGTGGCACTGTGTGACATCGTTCACGGATTTCTTCAAATGTTGAACAAATTCTGTAATGTTTAACAAGGACAAAGGGGATTGGTGAGTACAAATATTATGAGTTAAGTATCATGAATATATGCAGTATATTTGGACACAGTTAATGAGTTTGAATTGAAATTTGACTTAAAACAAATACTACATCACAGAGTATATTCAACTGGAATTATGGCGTAGTTATCAGTATTTAGCATCACGTCATTTAGTTTAGCACCAGATATACAAATTTAGAAAATGTACTTCTAAACTTGGGGATTTCATGCATTTTTTTCTCGATTAGATAGAAATCTCAGTGAAGTACTTCAAAATATTTGTTTCGACGTTAATAGTATACATATAAAGGTGAACATACTAATGTCTATAAAGTATTAATTAAATAACATATAAAATTCCGACCTAAACTAAGAGAAGTCACAGTATTACGATCGTTGAAAACATTTCAAACAACACGAAAATTAAAAATAAACACGAATATTACAAATGACTTAACATATAAAGAAGGACGGATAATTGGAAAATGAATGGGCCATTTTCATATTTAAAACAACATATGGTACAAATTTGTTGCCATAATTAAAGGTATTCTACTAGTGGCTTACACCAATGTCAAGCAGTCATTTGAATTCATGTTATTCATTCTACTAAATCAATATGAGAAGTAGCTTCTAATAATATACGATATGTACAAGCTAAACTTAGTTTGTTAAAAATCACCTTGACAGACTACTTTAAGTCCTAAATTAATGAGTATTCACTATGATCTCTGTTTTCAGTAAACAAAACATGAGAATTGTTGAATTTATAAATCGACAATTTTATCACTGTAGGAAAGTTGGTAAAATTTTGAGCACTACCTTTCTTAATTCATTTGCCTTTTGAAGTGTTTAGCTGGAAATCCTCTTCTGTGAAGCGCTATGATCTTGTCTCTTAATCCATTGCCTAAATGATTCATTTACAGAGAAAGTTTATTGTGTTGAGATCCAGACAGACTTAGTTTCATGATATACTTTCCTACTGATATATATGTATCCTTTAATTTACTTTGCAGAAATTTGTATACTTAAATGACCTTTGACATACTTATGTTAAATCACATTTAGAGCTTCTCAAATATGTGCTATTCTACATAAAAGTTCAATGAACAACAAGACTATCGTAAAAATTTATTTTATTTATATAGAAACGTTACGAAACCGCAAATATCAACAATATCTTGATAGACAAGTTTTAGTAAATACATTTCACTTACTCATCATTATTATGTTTGAAATCTGAAACTACTCTATCTAGTAATAAATTCGCCAATCTATGACATTCTTTATATAAACCAGCTTTAACATCACTACAATCGAGTTGTATTAAATCGAAGTATTGAGTAATTGGTAAATCCATCACTTGGTTTGCTATGTTCTGTAAATTAGTTATATACTTTAAAATGTAAAGAATAATGAAACAGTAGATTAGTTTCATATAATTTGGTTCAAAATCTTGTATTTAACTCTACTAAACTAAATGCAAAATATAGAAGAGAAGAAATAATTTTAAATCATACTCCACAAGTTTGAAATCACCAAGAAGAAATTGATTACTTATACTCGTCGACTTCAAACGTATTAACATTTTAAATTCTCTGAATTGTTTCAGTGTCTTCAATATTCTTATAGATCTTTGACAACATTACAAGACATTACAATTATTCTTCTTTAAATAATTACAAACAATAATTTCTATGTGAAGTATTAACTACTAGATAACGAAAGTACTGTTATTAGTATAATTTATTTTTGACTATATTTTAAGTAATAGATAACAATGCTATTTAAAGAAAGCATTTCTTTCTATTTAGAAATTTTCAGCTGAATGTATTTATATATGAAGATGGTATTTACGATGGAAATAGAACCCAATATCAATAAAAATATAATAACGTGTATATTGAATTACTTTATACCGACTTTTTATTAAAATAGTTTTAAATATAAATGACTATTTAACTAACCTCACAATATTGTTTAAATTGTTTATTACTTTTTAAAAACTCCTCTACTTTTCTTGCCTCTCTACCATCATATAGAAATGAATATGGTTCAACTATAGAAAAAGTAGAGATAAAACAAAAAAGAAATTAATTATTGAAATGAAATTAATTTTAATAAACATACCAATAGCTTCAGTAAAATAATGATATGGTACTTCAAAATAACGTTTTACAGAATTTTGTAACTTTTGTTTGCATATTTTATAAACCTCAGGAGGAATTTGTGCATCGATGTATGCTGGAACTGGTGATGAATTCAGCCAACTTTGAACTTTTTGAATCTATTTAACAGAAGAAGCAAATAAACAAGTAATATATGATAATTCAAGTGAAAATATGTGTATGGAACTTATATATCAAACGTATAGAAAAAAAGACTATTGTACTGGGAAACATGAATGTTACTTGATACCCGTTTGTAGAAACCTAACACATATGGAAAATTCAAACCCATATCAAGCAGTAGCGATATTACTGAGCTTTTAGGCTATCACTAGTCCCTCGTAGAATTGAGATATTTAAATATCAGGTTACTGATTCCTTAGTATTGATTAAGTTCTCTCAGTAAAGCAGCATTGTGATCACTAGTTTACGTCAAGCAGGTTAGTTGATTTCCGCAGTTAAACAAGCATTATATGGTAAATAGATCTTTTAATTAAAATAACATTAAGTTCAGGTTAGAGTGAAAATATGTTGCTAAAATTAGAACGTTCTGTAAGTCATTTAACTAGGAGTAATCTGTATAACAATGAGTTATGTAGGTGTAATTATTGAATCCACTGACGGTAAACTAAATCATTCCCAGAACATTAATAGCACATGTTTATTTATATCTATAAAGGCAGCTCACATGCAAAGTGCTAACTATTTATATCTAATTATAAGTAATACTAACAAACGACTTTAAAATTCATTTCATCTAACAAAACATATCGTAAGTTGCATTATATCTGAATTTGGCTTTTAGTGGAACCCAGGAGGCATGTCTCGTCCAATCGTGAATTTATCAGCTGATCATACTCCCTCCTGTCTAACCACTCATATAGGATGAAAAATGCATCATGGAGTTCATTGTATCTTATAATCCAAATATATGTAGACTTGAAGGTAAGTTATCTACATCAAAGTAATCCGCTCAGGATACACGCGTACTACAAGAAGCGGATCGATCATAGTTCTTAACAAGAAGGTTCAAGTGTTTACTAGAAAATTTCACATTAAGCGAGAAGGAATGTGGAAAAAAAATTAAAAGTAGACCTTCTTACAACTTTAAGATTTAAGCATAGAAAAATTAATGATTATGATAAATAGGTATATTAAATTAAAAAACCAATTCTTAATATATTAAACCATAACACTATGATCAAATTGGTCACATAACAGAACAATTTATAAAGTTTATGTGGTGACTAATCTCACTTCAAATCTCCTTATCGTATTAACTACATTAATACTATTTTATTGGGATTCTACTCATTGAATACATTTTGATTTTGTTCTAGTGATGCTTAACACAATTTAATTTGAGTATCTATTGAGTAAAGCACCACTGATTGCAAGCTACCTCAAAGGGAAAAAATGCCAGTTTTTACTAATTACAAACAACTTATGCATCAGTAATTCTTCCATTCCAAAAAAGCTCAATTCAGTAAAACTTTTTGTCATACCTGCTGTTTGATTTTTTAAATTTAATACTGTCAGAATCTATCAAATTTTATATAAACAGTTATAAAGAGAACAGTTTTCAATGATATCTCAAATAATTAACTTGATAGAAGGTGATGACGTCAAGGAAATAAATACACTAGATACCAGTAATTGATCACTGAATGCTTTGATGAATTGACTTTTAATGTAGTCAATGCACAATGTAACAACTCGAACTGATACACATATGTATTGGGTTCTACGTTACATCTGACAGATTAACTGTTAAATATGACAGATCACTTTCCCATTACTTAAATCAGCGGTTGCGCTTAATATTTTTACCGTTTAGTCTAGTTAATACAAATAAGCATGTTGAAATTGATCTGCGTAAACATTAGGATTAACTTGAATTATTATTATTATATATTGATACATCCATTTGGTACACACAACTTATAGTGGATCAGGAAATTATTCAACCTCCATCGATTAGGAAGATCACTATCTACTGGTTGATCATTGCAAAATTAAATGTTGCTATATTATGACAAATAAACTTTACTTACAAGTGTATAAAACTTGATTTAAAATAATTAAAACTTTACACCGTAATATCTGCTTGGTTAGAGTAAGTTATTCTTGAAAATCTATGCCCAATATAACAACGAATTACTCGTTAGTACCATATTCGCTAAATGTAGGTTTAATGAAGAAATTTTAATATTTGAGTTTTGAAAGGACAGATGATGAGAAAAATTTGCCATCTACTATAAGAAATTTGCTATCAGTTAGGGGAATTCTGTTATTCTAAGTGTTGTGAGCAATTTCCAAAAGTTAGTGAGTACATTATGTGATATCACATAGGATTAGTTAATTAATACACAGTTAAAAAATTAACAACTCAGATGTTTGGGTGAAGTGCTACATGGACTCCAATCATTTTAAAAATTAACCAGTAGCCGAAAATAAAATCAAACGCTTTTGCAGTGTTAAAACCACCTATTGAAAAGTTTTTTAAAATAGTCTACTTCCAATCTCGTTCAATATCCACCTACGTAAACACGTGAATGTTTATCATCTGTCACAGAACATTCTTTTACACTAACAATCCATATCACGCTGTTTCTAGAGCCTCAAGTAAAAAATCTACCCACTTTATCAACTAATTCCCGTGTGATTTGATCGTGCGGACTTTTCTCAAACTAGTCTCTGTCATGTTATATACATGTTTGTAAGCAAACATTGGGATAAAAACGTTTGAATGTTCGTGAGAATTATCCATACGTAACTACTAATAATTAATGTCAATTTAATGTAAAAAAATTAATTCTTAAAATAAATAGTCATATGAATATATGACGGTCATGCTGACAATGTCAGTTTTGATCTACATTCTTAGCTGACGATGATTAATCTGACATCGCCAACGGACCACTATTTAACATAACACGAAGAGTATTTTTTCCTCTAGACTGCCACTGATGATATTACGAATCCATCTACATTCTGTTTATAAACAAATATTTTATTATTCTCACTCCCTGCTATCTTTTGTCTGAAAGTTATTTGTAAGAAGCACTGTAGAAATGTAATACCTAAGATATAGTCATTACTATAGTATCTTTGCCCATAATTTGGAACAAATAACCGTGAAGGCAGGCTTTTTTTCAAATTGATTATCCATAAACCTGTCTTTAATTTGCCTTTTTAGTTTTAGCAAGATGTTCGTCTCAATATTATCTGTACCTTAGTTAAGTTACAAACAGTCAGTCAGATTATCTGCATTTATACAAATTATCCCCTCCCCCTTTCTTTTAAAGAAACAACATTTTGCATACTTTAAATTACTTAATGCATTGCCTTGACTATACCATTTATTTCCGTCAACATTCAAGCGCCACACATTTAAAATAATACAAATATATATCTATATCCCTAACAAATATACTGTCAAGTGACTGAAAAAGGCACTTCTTCATTAGGCCTTATATCATTTTCTAACCAACAGTAATGTTCTTCCGTCATTAAGCAGAAAGTGGCTCTGAATAATGATTTTGTTTTTGCTGTTGTAAAGCTTTTAAAATTCCCAATAGTAGGATGTCTGAATATGAACTAGTCGTTCTTATTACTTGTTGGTATTAAACAATGTCATATATTTTTATATTCTAATGGTACTAAATTTCAAAGATTCGGTTTATAAGTTGGCCAGTACAGCCGGTGGTTTGATGCATTTATGAGTATTATCAGTAGACACAAATCCTCGCATTCTAACTAAAGGTTTTGAAACAGAGATGCCACTATAAACTTCGTAGTCAGCCTAGACTACGTAGATAGGCCCAAAAAACATCGAAAACTCTTGTAAACTACATCAACTGCTCACCACAATAACCAGGCAGTGTTGAGATGCTACTTAAGATGACTACTTAAGATAGGTAAAATATATTAAGTAATGCAAACTGGTTAGTTAAATATTCATATTTGATTTTGCAGCCATTATACATGTAAACCATTAAACTTCAGTCGACACGAAACGAAAAAAGGTATAAATGATGTGTGCACTAATACTAAAGTAATGAAAACTATGTTACGTAATTCTTTAATAACTCACGTCCTGAAGGGAATTACAAATAAGCCCAGCGACTGAGAATACTAATTTCTCAAGATCCTCGTAACTAGGATAGAAAAGGACCCTTCGGTCCTCATAAGTCAAATACATTTTTAAGACCGGGAGATATTCTTTGCTATCTTCTTCGAAGATTTCAGTCCATCTCAACAAGTTTCTCTGTAGAAATTCTTTAAGCTGATGGTATTTATTGAAACCATAAATAGCTCATACCTGAATAGACATAAGAGTAGAAGCACAATTGAAAAATGACTCGAAACCATTTATCTTTAAATTCGGCATTGACGTTTTGGCTGAGAACAATTTAAGCACTTTCGGATACCAGTTATGCATTAAGTATTCACATTTTGTATCTACTTCCTTTTGTATCAAGGTTTGTAATTCGCCGAAATCGATAGCACCTAACTCCCTGATAGAGCATGCATGCCTTTTAATGGTGTACATACCTGTATCTTGGGACGACAGTTAGCTCTGTATTGCATAATTCATCGTTGCAAAGATTCAAAATTTTCTGCATATGCTGATGTGTTATCATCAGCCTAGATGCAAGTCGTTTTTTGTTCTTTACATAATCCAGATGCCATGGACGAGGAAAATTTGTTTCCCTAGAAATTAGAAAAGTCTAGGCAGCTTAACAAACCCTGGAGCCTCTTTTAACAGCAGCAAGTCGTCTTTGATAGTCTGAGGTGAATTCAGATTCTTTAGAGTTTGAGAAATTAAGGCATTTTTTAAACTCTCTAGATAGTGTTCTCTAACTTCTAACAAAACTTCATGTATTTTGGCTTCTCGTCCAGATTTCAGATTTTCTGGAGCTTTTGCCAGAATGTTTTGTAACCAATCGCCTTGTATTTGGGGTATTATGCTTTTTTCAATACAGGATTTCATAACTTTATAGCTTTTCTATAAAGAAAAATAGTAATTCAAATTGAACATTCTACACTCACGGCCAGTTTTAATTCTTCACTCACCATCTGCAAATAATAAAGTTTCATGAAAAGTTTTATAAAAACAGCATTCCTACAAAGTTTGGTACAAACGGTGGTTCATTTTTAATAAGCACTGTGCCTAGTTTCATTTGTGTCTGTTTATACGCCGCATGTGCTCGTTCAATACTGAAAAAGATATATACTGAAAGTAAGATACTTTAATTTATCAATTCGTCTCTTTTTCTCTCTTTCTAGTGAATATTTCAAAAACTTTTGTAGTTGAGGGTCTTTATCTTTTTCAGCTATTTCTAGTTTAATTTTTTCCACTTGTGGTAAGGGCATCAAACGATGCTTTATTGGGGAATTCACATCTGTCATCCCAATGAGTCAACTATCTTTATAAAAGTGTGGATTTCAATTCTGATTTCAAATGAATGTGAGGGGGCAATAAATAAAGGAATTCAACAATAATTAAGACCATAATTGAAACTCGATAAATTCATATTTTTGCGTTACAGGAAACCATGGTGACGTTTTATTGGGGATAAAAAACACTGTATTATCTAATATATTTGTAACGATTTAGTGTTGGCTGATTAGTGTCTTTAAACTAGCATAACGATGCTGAAGTGTGGTCTTGAATATTTGCTAGCATATATTGTGGGACGTATAACAAGCTAAATAATTGCTAGTGGATGTATCCGATACTTGGTAGGTGTGACATGAAAGCAATTTTTTGAACACTTTTTAAAGTGGGGAGAAACTAGAGCCAGTAGCTATCGCGTCACTGGACAGCCAGATAGTGTTATGTGAATAGGGAACTACGAAATTAGAACTTAGAGGAATGGTGAAGACCAAAGTTTAATGTTAAACATGAAAAAAATTTGTGGGTTTAAGACAACATAGTCTCATTAGATTAGGAATTCCAGGGCTTGTTTGGCCTCGAAAAATTTAACATTCATTTATGTACATGCTCTTGTTCACTTCTGTAAGGACGTCCTCATAGGTTTGGTTTTGAACTAGATCTTACCAAACATCTGTTAGGGTGAAGAGATTAATGGGCTATTTGGTACACCGCGATTATATCTCCCATGACCCTCCTGTACAGTACAGGGTTTCTAAGTCAAGCTACATAGGAGGTGGCATTTTAGTCCCACCACCGTTTTGATTGCTATTTATTTGAACTCGTTCCAAAATAGAGATATCCTTCGTAAGTCAGAAGGATATTATATAACAACTTTTTCGAAGTGAGGTCTTAGATAAGTACCCTAGACATGGATGAAACTACCATAGGTTCTATTCAGAAACCCAAAGATTGATTATACTTTATTTGTTTTTGTATGCCGTTAGAAAGATACCCCTGAATTATTACAAAGTGTTACACCAATGTCCTTTTCTCAGGTAGAAGGAGAAATACTGAACCCACTAAATGTGTGCGTAAAAAATATTTTTTCACTGTTCACCATCATCACTTCGCATTTTTGTGTTTCGAGGAAAAGAGTTACTGGAAACCCACTTTTGTATACTCTCCAGTTTGTTCTGAAGAATCCTAATGTCTGAAGGTTATAAAGACTGTCTCCATATCTTTAGGTTACCTGTATATAGAAGGGTCTGTTATCCCAATTTAGGAGGAAGTTTATTCATAAACAATAAAAACAGAAGTAATCCAATAATTGGACCTTGTGTCGATCTGCTAGTCATTGTAAGCTAATGAGACGAACGTGTCAAAATCCTACCGCTATGGACCTGCCACTTAGGTGGTTCTCTAGCCACTCCAGATGACACTCATTAAAACCCATCGTTTGTAATTCCTCGCAATGGATTAGTTTATCTGCTCTGTTTAAAGCCTAGGAGGAATCTTTGACAGCAGTGAGCACGGTACAATTGTGCATCACTCACATAGTCCTACTATTTCACGATGTCTGTAGGTTGGTGTTAAGAGACCTATCTGGAAGGAAATAGTTCTGTGATGCAAATAGTTAGGAGTTACTATAAGTTGCGAAGGGGAAAATCGATGATTCGCTCCATGACTTTCTCTACTGAATAGAGTAATGAAATTGATCATTGGCTCAGAGTCTACGTGTTGCACAGGTATGACCACAGCTTTCTTTTGCTCAAAGAATAGCCCCCCACCCAACTAGACAACGGGCAAAAAGGAGAACAATGGGAAAAATGGCGTAGACCTGTACACCCTCTAATGACCTTGGGATGGAGATCAACTCAGCTAGGTGACTTATAAGGATTCAGACGGCTCAGTATACCATTGATAATTCATGGCTCAAACTTCACAACACATGTCCTGTCAAATGGGATGACTTAGTGGTTGAAAATTGGTGTCACTGGATCATTTAGAAAAAAATTGGGTCGAAGCCCTTTGGCTAGTAGACCAACAGCCTTGGGTCAAAAGCTGTGTACCGTCATTAAGTTTCTGTCCAACGAAGTAAGAGTTAGATTTCTCTTCTTCGTCAGGTGCTTATAGATTAGTTTATTATTGCTTTCAATAGGCCTCATTAGACTAGTCTTATATCTTTTTCTATCGTGTGTGATTCTGAAGCTACGTTTGTTGTGCGGGTCTTTGTAAGATATCCAGTTCACCCGGCCATTTAAGAGACACATTAAGTTCAAGGCTACGACCCTACTTCTGATGGACCTTAGCCATGGGGTGAACCTATGTTTATTACCGGGTCAGTGAATAGTAGTATGATGTTTTATGGACTAAAGGTGCAACACAGAACAGCACGATGTGTAAATCTGGAAACAATGATTTCCTGAGTGCTAAGTGAAGGGAACACAAATGGTGTCAGTTAACTTTTAGTGAGTCAGACTTATTATTACTGAATAGCTGGAAGCCATTAAGTTGTAATTCAGCACCAATGGCGACACTGTTAATACATGATTAAAAGTGAATTGACTAAATAGGCGAATAATTGAGAAGAATTTTTGATTCAGCAAGTGAAAATAAAGATTTGTGCGTTGAATGTTATTGGAAGGTAGTATTAGTGATAATCAACGTATATGGACTCCTCAGTTACCTTGCTACTTTTCTTGTCTCACGTAAAGAGTGTTGCATTGTGTGCATGAACTTCTTTCTGTTAGGGATTAAAAATACCTAAGAGTACAATTGTTCATTAAATCAATATATATTGATTTTTGTGAGCTTGATTGTAAACTGTCATCACATTTATGTGATTTAGTGTGATACATGCACCCTAGAACACTTGCCAACATTTAATTGTATTATTAAAAATGTTAATAATTTCAATTTGATGAATAATCACTATGAATATACGCATATTTTGCATACTTACGCATGAGTTGAGTGTTTGTAACCCGTCTGCCAGGTTGCATGTAGAATTATAGCTCCTTGTTGACGTCGGACTACTTTTTCCAGTTAAATGGGCTGGGGCGACGTGAAATAGCTTAGCTCACCTGTTGTTGTGTCGCTGGTCGCACGTTCGTTATAAGAGATCAAGGTGTCTCTTTAATTCACGAAACCTTAGCACTTTCTCTTAGTTTTTCATTATAAGAGTGGTTCTGTAAAAATTATGACCTGAGGTCACATATGACAGCACATATCACGAAAATCTGCAGTTTCGTCTTATTTTGAAATGGTGTTGCTCTAAATAATGGTGGATAACGAAGATATACGTCTACCATTTTAACTAGAACGGGCTAGAGAGGTTATTTTCCAATTACGACGGTCCCTGCGACCTGGTATTCTTAATAACATATGTATCGCTGGCAAACAGTTCATGGTCTAGAAGTATTAAGTCGGCTACTAGCTGAGAACGCTTTGCTTGCTTTTCCCGCAACTGTATTGGCTTGCCTTTATAGCAACGTACATCGCTGTCTTGCTCAACCGTATACCACTTCAAAGAACTATCCTCAAGTTATCACGGTGTTCACTGGTAACCAAGCCTGGTTGATTGTTTCTAGGTGCTCACAAGTGATCGGCTTTAATTCGATGATAGCACACATAATCCGTGCTCCTAATTAGCATGATAGCGCGCAATATATGATACCAAAGTGGCATAATTACAGACTGACACACTTAAGTTCAAGGTGTGGACAGTTTAACTACCGCATTTTGCCATGTTTGATAACGGAATCCCTCACAGCTTGTTGTTTGATTCCAGTGGTTGGTGGTAGTCTGACTACTGATAGCGGTTACACAGGAAGCACTCATTCTTTGACGCTTACCGTGGCCATTGTGATACTATGTGGGGGTGGCTGGTTTTAGTAGAGTTCCTGCTCCTGTGGAGCAGACATGACTTTTATACTAATTCAAATGTGATGAATATGGAAAACCAACTCTGCTGTTAATTAGACAGTTGCCTGCTTCTAATTAGCTGCTGTTTGTAACCAAAGCTTAAAAAAATGAGTAAAGTCAGTTTACCACATCATGAGTTCATTATGTATGCAGTCCGATGTCCCACTACATATTTTTTCTTGTATGGTTGCAAAATAGAGCTTGTCTCGCGAGGAACACATCAAATTTTATCAGATGACAAAGGAGGGGCGCAATTAACAGCGAGTGGATGTTGGAAGACAATGATGAGGTTATGGCGTTACCTACTGAGACTACTGGTAACACCCTACACCGTCATCTGCCATCTTATGACATTTATTTAATTCCATATTCTCGACGCGGTCAATATGCTCATTGTAGGTGTCATGAGTGCGAATGATATTACAGTAGACGTCGAAACTGCTCGTTGTAATATTTTTCAGGTTTCTTCCACATGCACCTGACATACTTACTACTTCCATGACTAGGTCCTTCCTCTGATGGGCCAATGAAAATGATTCGCTTGCTTGGTGTAGAGAGTAGCTTGTTTCTGATGTATCTAGTGAGGTATAAGAATGAGGACATTTGCACAGCTTGTTTTTGTAATATGAGTAATAATAGTTCAAATGAATACATATTAAATGTTTTATTTCCATTATTTGAATACTACTTTCGCAATCACCTCACGTTTGACACTATCTGTTAATGTATCCGCAATCATCAAGGTGAGACTGAACTTGTTCTGATAACATGTGTGTAGATGAACCGTCAGCGTGATGATAATAGTAGACCATGGAAACCATCATTTACAATTATAGTGGCGTAGTGTTTATATACATTCTATGTATTTGCTGAAATTATAAAATTACTAAAGAGTCTTATAAAAACGTCTTACAGATTCCATTTCATTTCGTCTTTACCATGGAGGTGAAATAATAAAATACTGTCAGTCGATACTGTCAGTCAGATAATTATTTTGAGAAAATACACTTCATATATTGGAATATATTCACACAATACATGAGAGGTTGTCCATTAGTAGTTGTTTATATGAAACAGAAATTATAGTTTGTGTGAGTGTAATTCTATTCGTTTATAACCAGATACAGTAACGAGTTGTTAGTTGTCTGAAATGTCTTATGCGAAGAAGATATTCTTGTTACCTTCTCTTTGATAAACCCTTTTTATGTCGATTTATTGTTTTGCTGCAATCGGACCAGGTAACAAACATGTTGATTTTAATTCTCATATCTAGCTCATTGCTGAGAAAACCTAGAGACAAGTAACAGAACTAAAAACCACAACTTGAATATAAGTATAGGTGCAAGGGTGGAGTCAATAAATTTACTGGTGTTCTTATTTTAATAACATATTATTCACCCAAATAGCATAAAACCCTCCATTTTATTGCTAAATCTAAAACTTATATTTTGTTATGCATTTATCACCAAGTGCGGGATGCCCGAATTCAATAATAAATTCAGTTTCCATTAATTTTTAACAAATAATATAACAGGTATGCCAAACTATGTAAATAGGTTAATATTATATAACCGAGAATAAGTCAATAAACGATGCCCGTTGCAAGCACTATTTCAGATTGCTATGAAGTCAGTTGTGATCTATAAGATAGATTTTGTTTGTAACAACTTGAAGCCGTCAAATGCATAGATCGAAACGATGATGTACTTTTGCTAATAAATAAGTTTCAAATCATCAGTTAAACGTATTCATGTAATAAATGTATATGGTTCTTAGACTATTCCTTCGACGAAAACGTGGTGGAAATTGGATTGATTTGGTTTGCCAATATCACAATCATCATGATCTCAAAAAATTTTCAGACTACAGAATTTTGAAGGTAAGTTCTATGATAATTAATGTATCTAAATGCTGAAACATATAATTTGTGTAACATTATTCATTTTTAACGAAGAAATCTATCCGGATGAGTATATTAGAAATATTTTTTATAAACATAGAGTTTATTCAGTTAAATGTAATTTTCAAGAGAATGAGAAATCAAGTTTATAGCTGTCTGGATATTTTTAGATCTCTCAAATACTCCATTCGTTTCTAATTCTACATTGTAATTAACAGTCTTCACAAAAGTGGACACTTATTTTTTAAGTACGTAATTATTTTTATGATTTCGTAAAGCACTATAAAAACTGTGGTTGTGAACATTCCTCTGATAATAGTTTTACACTATCTTCCAGCTTAATTGTATTGAGATAGTTTTAATGAATGAAATTAATGCACGTTAGAAGTTTTAGTCATTTATTGCTCAAATACCTGTTAGAATATTTGGGTAATAAATAACAACTAGCTCAGTAACTTATGTATTTTTTTTCAGGTTTCATACTTATTTTCCCAAGTGGTTAACCATGTCCAGTTAAATGAATTTCCACTGTGAAAATTGACAGAAAGCTGCTCAAGGAACCAATATTCCTACCACTGAAATAGCAATAATGTGTTATTAAAAAGTACATAGTTGTTTGAAATGAAAATTACGTGTTATGCTGCAAAACAATCTTTATTATAGTAATTTTTAATGAATGGGAGACTGGGATCAAATTAATTTTGTAAAGAGTAATTAAATAATGAATATGCTTTATGTATCTTTATTCCATACGTGAATTTGGTTATGCTATATAAGATATAAATGAAAATTGAAAACGTGATTTATGCAATCACTATAACACAAATCATATAAAATAATGAACAGTGAATTATTTTGATCATATTAGAAAGCACTAACTTTATTAAACTGCCTATCAGAGAATTCTCCTAATTAATTGTCGAGAGTTTTCAATACACTATAAACTAATAGATGTTAGGCATACTTATTGATATAATGAGTATTGAACATCTAAACTAGATAATGTAACAGAATGATAGGTAAAAATTGCCATATGATTCAATGAACTTTACATTCCACTAGATAGACTTAGTGGTAAAATGACCAGTTAAATGAATCATCTATGTATTATAGAACTTACTTTGTATTTTTGCACCTAAGAAAGTATAACGTAATGAAAATGTATTGTGATTTAGTTTATTTTTACCAGAAGGGTGAATTGTAGTATTGACTGAATTTAACACAAGTGCAAATCATTTTGTGCATAAAAATCCACCTTTGATTTAGACAAGAATTCTTAATTTTCAGTCTAAGTAAGTGATATGTTATGAGTAAGATAAGATACAAATGGTTAATTTAATGATTTATATGATGTCACTATTCAATAACCTAAATAACGACTAAAGGTGATTTATATAAAAATGAATAATAAATAAGGAAGATTAAAACATTTCAAATTTGGGGAGTCATAAATAATCACTTGTCCATATTTTGTGTTAAAAAGGAGAGTAGATAAAGAATAGCATTGAAACTTACATGCCAATTTCAAATAGTTATCTAACGTGGAAACAGTTGAATAAAACATATATGAGGTGGTTACTAATCTACCAGTGAGAAATGGCAGTCATATAAGTTTTCAAATTGTAAAACACCACATCAGTATAAATTAATATACAATATCCGCACACTAACTACTTAATGACCTGTGTCACATTTTTACCAACAAATTAAATGTAATTGAATAGTATATGGTAGAACTATTGGCTATGGATTAATTCTGAACAACTGACTGAAACACATAAGATTTACATTCACCTGAGTAATGTACCTCATGTATGAATGATATTTAATTTAAATTGTTGACGAAGTGTCAACTATCAAGTAGAGTAAATATGCATTTCATTATATATCCAATGCAACTATTTTATCACCATCTGTTGGCAGTCAATATTAAGTTAACTAGTTACAAGTCCTCATTTAGTATTCAAGAGTAAAGAATAATAAAATATTTTCGACAAATTCTCTATTGAATTCTACATTTCTGAACTTATAAATATCGTGTTACAGTAGATAGTATCATGCAAATGAATGTTAGCATTGCTAATGAATGTATCGAAGTTGTGATATGAAATTGAAATAATCCATAATAAATCATACACATACTAACCTTTTAATATTATCTAATGTAACATTATCTTCATGGACTTATAAATATGGACTCCAATGAAGAATTTCTTACAAATACTTGTTGGCTTTAACAATCCTAAATTTTAGTTTGAATAATGTGATCAGTCTTTATACATTTTTTTCACCTTAATTCGTAAAAATAGTTTTTCCACTTGTTTTGAGAAGGGGAACGAAGCAACTAAACAGTGGTGTAATTAAATATACTTGCTAGAGATTTTTACCCATAAAAGTAGTCACAGGATGTTACATAGTTATTTACACGAGATTAAAATAGTTATTATAAACGGTTTGCTCACTTATTCTCAATCCATGTCGAACTGTTTACAGACATATATGTTTAAATATAGGATTATTTACTTATGTAATTGAAACTGAATTTAAAGATAATACTTTAGTAAGCTTTATTTTTAATGCTAATTTATCTGTTTATCACGTAAAGTCATGCCGTACTAAGGGGATTTGTCTACATCAATGTCATTCAATTTTATGTCTCAGTTTAACCTGTCTGTTTAAACTGGATATATCACATAACTGGCTGACTGACCAGTCATTTCCATCTTTTCCATATTGGTACCAAAGTAATTAACCTTTTCAGTATTTTAAAGTAAAGGTAAACAATTTAGCATGTTACAGAAGCCTAACATTCAAAATATAACAGATTTTGATAATTAACAATAGAGCTGACAAATTAGTCTTAGTATTTAACCCTTTGAAATTGATTGATATCGCATTGAGAAAAACTTAAACTATCATTACTCCAAAATTTTCCGACAACATCAAAGAGATCGATGTACTGTGAAAATTTGTTAAATATTTTCTTGCTATCCAATTTTACAAAGAGTGATTTTTACAAATTTACGTTTTAATGGAATTCAATTTTGGCTGACATAAAATAATACACAATTAGTGCTCACATTGTTCAGTTAAGTTACCTAAAAGTTGGAAAACATTGTATATTTGAGACAGTAAACAATGTAGAATAAAAACCAGTGTTTTTTTATAATTTGCAAATGCAGTATTTGAATCTTAAAGTACTAACTTAAGTACGGTTATTATTTTCCGGGATTCCGACACTCCAAATCAATCAGACCTCAGTTGAAAGTAACAAGATTAAAGGGTGATAGCATCATTTGTAAAAAACATATAAGTGAAAAAAAACAATTCAACTTGGTTTTAGAAATTGTCAATAAACTTTATTCAGTCAAAGTGTAAGGTGATGTAAAATTGTTCATAGGGATAGAATATAATAAGCAATTTAGAAGCTTCCAACAACTTGTTCGTTATATCTACTAACTTACACAGCAAAATTACAAAAAACATTACAATCAACACCAGTAAATCATCTAGGCTTCATTTTAATTCTGAACAAAGAATAATGCTCTATTCGAAATGACATAATGAATGCCTTTGTTGCACGATACCTCTCATTTACCAAAATACAAATGTAATTACAGTGTAAAACCAAAGTATATTGGAGTCATGTTGACATTCATAAACAGCTTACCACTTGCTCTAGATGAAACTATAATGTTTGAAATTAATAATCATCAAATAAAATAAACTATTCAAAAGTCAGATTCCTAAAATCAGAAACAGCATAACATGAACATTAGTTCCTTTACTCCAAATAAGGTAAGCATGTGATTCTCTTTATTGATCGAAGTGAGATTTCTTTCTCTATAATAGGCACCAGTTGATGAATAGTTAATCATTCTTCTTGAACATTACATATACATGCCTAAACTATTGAAAATGTACATGGTAATTTATTGAGAATGACCTTATAATTTGTGGAAAAACATGTAGAGTTTGTTATTATTACTGAAGGGAATAAAACTATTTCAGAATATCGTAAAACACTTAGTTCAATTCCCTTTGTTTTGGGATACAGTGCCTAGATGATATATGGCTCATTTGAAACGTAAAAGTAAACTATAGACTCTATAGACTGTAACGTCGATTGTCCAAAATTTGTTTGCAGTCTATACAGCCTATAGTTTACTTTTACGATAATTTAGCATCGCAACTAAGAGCTTATGGTCCATCTATTAATTTAATTGCGGTTGTATACGAATGTTTGCACTACAATTACATTTGTAACTGAGACACTTGTGGTGTTAATAACAAAGGGGTAGGGTAATTAATTTTATTTTTAATTTGGGAATGCAGCTACAATGTGTTTTGTTAATTTACATTTAAATATGCAACAATTAGCTGCACAATACTGAGGATCGCTAAAGAGCTGACACGAAAATATTTCATACTGTAGTATAGACAGTTTATTAACGTTCTCCTTATTTAGTTTCTATACTCATTTTTAATACTTTGCAAACTTCATACAGCATATGACTAAATGAATTACAAAATATGATAATGATGTTTTTCGCAGATTTACTGCGAACTTACTTTGAATATTCGGTTAATCTAAACTAGATCTATTCATAAATTGGATCAATCATGTATTATACTAGAATGATTATTTGTAATGCATACTTTATCGTACAGAAATACTACACTTTGAAAACTGAAATGTGTTCTACAAATGTATGAATGGATCTAGTTTAAATCAATTGAATATTCAAAGTAAATCTGTACTAATCCTCCGAAAAATAAGGTTATCATATTTTGCAAAACATGCAAGCCTTATCATGTTTTCGATGTACCAAAAATTTAGTATATAAACGAAGAATTTCAAATGTTAACGCATTCCCTACGTAACAAAACAATGTATTTTTTCAACTGTTTAGCAATTTTTGGTGTGGTCCATTTGCTTGTCGACCTTCCGAACTGTAAGTAGATAAGACATTATATTTAAGTGCCTTTATTAGGATTACTGAGCAAACCTACTATATTATTATTTTTATCACAAATGTTTATACACGTATAACAATGATATTGTGGACAATTGCATGTAGTTGAATTTTGAAAATGTGAAGGACTACAAGCTAACGGTTTTCGCAAAAAAGCGACTACCATGTAAATTGTAAACTATATGTGTGAATTAAAGGTGTCTAAAACTTAATTTCATTCATCACTGGATTAGGATTGATCACTGGTGTTAAGTGCTCGCATAGTAGGACACTTATGTATCGTATCTTAATGTAATGACAGCGTGTTATTGTTAATTTGGTGACTTGTTTTGGTTACTAGCAAGAGGGATTTATTGCATACTTGTAAATACCTTCACCAAGTGAATTCTGAACATATGTACTCACATTTTATACGTGTATCCGAAGTGAAGTAATAATAATAGAGGTACATGTGAGTGTTGACCATAAATACATAAAATGATCAAACTCACGTAATTTATCATGCCGTCTACAGATTCTATCAAATTTAGGAGTTGATAACGTTCGTTGTGGTTCGAAAGTGCCTATGATTCAATGAAAAATTATAGTTGTCTTTGGTACATTATTTGATCCTTAAGAAGTTTATAAATACCCATATACAAATGTAAATTGTTTCCATGCAGCCCTATATGTGTCTAGTTTGTACTCAAAACATACAGTTTTTCTCAGAAGCTTGATCACATTATCTCTCGTTGAGTGATTAAGTTTTGTGATGATGTCGTTCTGAGTTATTAGATTCGTTTTAATGTGATTTATACCATTTTACCATTTTTTGAGAACTTGTATACAATAATACATTTCTGTTACCAGGTATTGGATGGTGTAAGTTACACTATAAGTGTTTTATTTTTACTCACTTTGTACTCTATCTGCACAATCATTTTATTCACAAATGTCAATTATTTGAAGTTTCTCTTGAATAGACTGTATTTCTTTCGGAAATCCTCAGAAAAATGCACTTTGACATTAAGATGTAATTGATATGTTGAGAATGCTAGTTAGTTTAATCACATTAACTGAATACTATTTATTTTTTACAGTATGGTAATTTCGAACTTGTCAGTGTACTGTTTCTAGGAATTAACCACTTTTATCGTCATACTGAATTATACAAACGTGAAGTGTTAAAATCAATTACTACTTATTAATTATGTTTAAATTCCTCGTTGTGAATTACGATTAATGACAACGTATATTCTTTTTAAAACAATTCTTAATGATAAATGAAGCCACTAAATAAAGTTATTTGAGTAAAACAAATAAGTGCTTATATCGAACATTTTACACCAGCGATCACGTGCAACGGTAAGTTCAAAAACTAACGTTATAAACAGTATTTTACTGAGAAATATTGACAATTTGCAATTTTATCTGTTTAAATCAGTGATATGATAACTGATTTATGAAGGCTATGATATTTTAGAATCAAATCGAGTTGATGGATGTCAAAGAATGTATCAGATCTTTCGTTGTTCCCAAAGAGACTTACGATATATTTTAATAAATATCGATGCCATATTCGTGTAATGTTAACGGTCTTCATCGAATAACAATATCCTATGATGAAACATAGAACAGCCAAGAGGTGCACCTCCAAACATTCCATACCAATGTGATGTTTTAAATGTAAAAATATATAAAATTAATTTCAAATTTTCAATCACTTCTTTCATTTTTCAGAAACAATGTGTTGTGGTATGTTTAAACTATGCCAGAATTCCATAATTTATGAAGTACAGTACAGACATTTAAAGAAAGTGACACAAGCTACTTAGTAGGTACTAGAGGACGCATTATTGTTTAGTTTGCTAAACTGTCCCAATCGAGCCGATGGAATTTTATGATACAACATTACAGCAATCAACGTTTGCAGATTTTGATACTAGCTATATTATGTCCCTACCTATTCTTTCTGTTTTGCAATTCTTTAAATCTATTCATCTTGTTTTTCATTAACGATGTTTGCATTATAATGTCGCCTTCAGTTACAATGAATAAAGTAACAAAATTATCTTGTAGGCGATCAGTGATAATCTGTTGGTCAGATGATATAAGATGGAAATGAACCACAAACAATAAGATTTACAGAAAAAGTCGAATTCCTTTTATTTGTAGGAATTATATGAATAACACGATTATTATCGTTACAAATGTTGATTTGATAAAGAGAAATTAATTAGCATACGTTAACTAATGTAATTAAATTGCATGTCTGAAGCAAAATGGAAAATCAAGGAGAGGGAATCAAATATGAGATATGTTATGTGACATAGAAATCCTGCACAATTACGTCACCGTGCAAACTGAATATAATTTACTGATAGTTATAATGACAAGAATGATATGAAACTACGCAATGAATTAATGAATATATTTGTATTTAATATCACTAACGTTACCCAACTTACTCGTGGAATGTCAACATACTGATACATTTCAGAATGAAACGGAATCACTAGGAACTTCCACGTTATCGGAAAGTATATATACATTAGAATGTAGCACACCAAGCATTTTTCTGTCATGAAGTTGGTTATATAGGTTGCTACTACTGCAACATATTAGTTTTGTTGTTTACTGGTTGGTTTATCTAGCACTCCATGTTACAATTTTGTGAAGTTCAACATATGGTTGCTTACCATTGAATGTGAAATGGTTATGAGAAACGTAAATATTTACTAAATATTGTTACGAATGTACCATAAAGATTGGAGTAAGTAATGAGGTACTGTTTAGAATTACACATCTATATGAAAATTTGGCCAATTATTTTTGTTTCATTGGAATTTGCGTTTAAAGTTGCCTTACAATAGTAAAGAAGGCACGACGTTTTATTGTCATGTACATTTTGTCTCTTTAGACACTGGAACATTTAGCTGAATAACATCATATTCGAATGTTTTGTTAATTTGTTTAATAGAAAATGATACAGATGGTAAGTGCTTAGTGCAGTTGTAATCAAAAATAATAATTTCATAAATAAAAATAAATTTTAAGCTTCATCTGATATGCCCAATAATAAGTGTTGACAAGTATTTGCAATATTTGTGTAGATAAATTATGTTGCCGTAAGTTCATTGAATTGTTGTGAAATTAGTTTGTATTTCACACATTATTATTTTCATGCAGTTCAATTGGCATAATTACAGTAAATAAAGATGGAGTTTATGCTGATTCACATAAGATACAGTGTAACACGTAAAATGCCTACACAATCAAGCGAAGGAGTTTAGATTACATGTCAGAGGATATCTGCATTTGCCAAATACAGCTCTGAAATCATACGGATATCGCTGTTTGTAAAGGACTTTTAGATGACAGGTGTTGCATGGCATACGGTGACAATTGTAATCTATCATACATTAAAATCTATTGTAAGCAATAAACTATAGACATATTTGATTGTACCGAATTAATCTGAAAATATGTTGTGATATTTCTTATTTGAAAGATAATGATTGTGATTATTGTTTGGTGATCTATTCTATAGAAGGAAATTCATGTACATGTAAGTTTATCTAGTGAACTTATTGAAAAATGTTGTGTTATGCCTCGTAAATGTAAGTCAATCAACATTATTAAGCATCTTGATTGCCTCAGCATTGTTCGTATTAGTGCATGGTGCTCCATGGTGAAATGACGCATCATCGGATACGTCTACTTTGTACTGAACTGATGCGAGCGTCATTGACTGTCGATTTATTGCATGTTTAAGTACATGACCTGCACAAAATAATATAGTTTTGTATTAATGTACTTCATCTTTTAACATAATTTCGATGTCACTAGTGTGACACATTTTGTGTAATAGCTTGTTATGTTTATTTGACATTTTCTTTATTCAATCGATCTAATGGCAATGAACACTACTACATTACTTTACTATAGTGCGGAAACAATCATTATGATAACACCTTGATACATATTATGAGTGTAGTTAATACATCTGATAAGATTGTACTAAGGTAGATGCAAGATGTTTCTCATTGTGTAATGGCTCATATCAAGATGTATGAAATATCATCAGAGCATTTAGATTTCACATAAAACGACATCTAGTCACTGCAACTAGAAATTCAATAAGTGGCAGGTCTTCAATAATGATTGTTTGTCCACCTCATCAAGCACTTGATTTTATTAAAAATTAAAGTGATGACTGCTGATGCACAAATAATTGTTCAAATGAGACATATGTCATCTAAGCACTGTATCCCGAAACCCCAGAATAAAACAGTTGAATAATGATTACCACTATTGATTGGATCGGTGTATTCATTGCTTGTTACAAAGGGAATTGAACTAAGTGTTTTACGATATTCTGAAATAGTTTTATTCCCTTCAGTAATAATAACTAACTTCACATGTTTTTCCACAAATTATAAGGTCATTCTCAATAAATTACCATGTACATTTTCAATAGTTTAGGCATGTATATGTAATGTTCAAGAAGAATGATTAACTATTCATCAACTGGTGCCTATTATAGAGAAAGAAATCTCACTTCGATCAATAAAGAGAATCACATGCTTACCTTATTTGGAGTAAAGGAACTAATGTTCATGTTATGCTGTTTCTGATTTTAGGAATCTGACTTTTGAATAGTTTATTTTATTTGATGATTATTAATTTCAAACATTATAGTTTCATCTAGAGCAAGTGGTAAGCTGTTTATGAATGTCAACATGACTCCAATATACTTTGGTTTTACACTGTAATTACATTTGTATTTTGGTAAATGAGAGGTATCGTGCAACAAAGGCATTCATTATGTCATTTCGAATAGAGCATTATTCTTTGTTCAGAATTAAAATGAAGCCTAGATGATTTACTGGTGTTGATTGTAATGTTTTTTGTAATTTTGCTGTGTAAGTTAGTAGATATAACAAACAAGTTGTTGGAAGCTTTGAACGTAGTGAAAATATTCTATCCTTTTGCCTGTTAGTAAAATTTTTTGAGCGTCTCAAATTCATGTCTCTATGATAAATCGAATCACATTCTTTCTTTTCGGCGAACGTGTGATAAACACTCATTCATCCATCTTTAATACACTTATTTCGAATCAATAGCAGCTCACCAGTGACTAATTTATTTTTGTAGTTTTATTGGTAATGTATGAATTGAGGTCTTCATCCATGTCAAGCCTGAGATAATTACTCACCAGTGGCAATGAATAAACACGTGCCAATATATTTTTTTTATTGACTGAAATATAAATTTTAACAGTTGAATGTCGGATCAGTGGTCTAATAATATAGCATTTGCCACACGTCCAGAAGGTTCATGGTTTACTTTATTTGCTTGTTGTTAATTCATTTTAAACGAGAGCACACAATTTGGATGAGCCGTTACAATATTAGTTTATGTGCTCCTGTCATATTCATACTTAAATTGATAAATCTGTTTGCACATCATCCGTTACTTATATACACTGTTATTTTGAAAAAGGAGTCACTTAACTATTTATTTTAATTGAATAGGTTCTGGCAATGAAATATTAGAACTATGTAAGATTATTCTTCTAATTTCTTTTCCCTACAAGTATTTATCTCCAATTTGATTGTACAAAATATTTCTCATTTATAAAATTTTTGAAACTAGGCGTCGAGTATATTTAAGATCATTGTTTGGAATATTTTATTCATTATTTAACAGAATTACTCAATGCATTCTTAGTTGAATAGTTCACATTGATGAAGTTTTCAAAATGATATTTATATTCAAGAATATTTGTAAGCGGATTTATTTTATTGTACTAGAAATTATGACTAGCTATTGTATACATGGAAATAGGTAAAAGATGAATTTAATAAATTACATAATACAGTTATGAAGTTACATTAATTTCAAGACTGATTAAATTGCGAAGAGCTCAGATGAAATGTAAGAGAAAATAAAAAAAATTAAATTTGTAATTGTAAAAAAATTTACAGTTAGGCATTAAGAAAGGTCATGAGGAGCGAAGAAATTTCAAAGGTGTTTGTAAAATAATTACAAATAATTAACAAGGTAATTAAGACATGAAGGTCAGTGAGGTAAATGACGTTTTGAAAGTATGGAAATGATAATTGAATGGGTTAGCATACTATTCAGAATGAAAGGTTCAGTGGATGCTCAACTTTGAGATCAACAGGCTGGTTTCCGTAAGGATCGGTTGTGCTCAGACCAAATCACAACACTACGGATCATCGTTGAACATTCAATTGAATGGAACTCGCCACTGTACATCAACTTAATTGATTATGAGAAGGCGTTTGACAGTGTAGATAGGAGAACATTATGGAAACTTCTTCGACACTACGGCGTACCAGAGAAACTCGTCAACATCATCCGGAACTCTTACGACGGAACACAGTGCAAAATTGTGCATGGAAGACAACTGACAAATGCATTCACAGTGAGGACCGGAGTCAGACAAAGTTGCCTACTCTCACCTTTTCTCTTCCTCCTAGTGGTTGACTGGATCATGAAGACCTCCACATCTGAGGGGATGTACGGGATTCAATGGACAAGTAGGATGCAACTCGATGATTTAAACTTTGCGGATGATCTAGCTCTCTTAGCACATACACACGACCAAATGCAAGCTAAGACAACCACTGTAGCAGCAACTTCAGTATCAGTAGGCTTGAACATACATAAGGGTAAGAGCAAGATTCTCAAATACAACACAGGGAGCACCAACCCAATTCAACTTGATGGCGAAACTCTGGAAGAGGTGAATACTTTCACATATCTGGGGAGCATCATCGATGAAAAAGGAGGATCCGATGCAGATGTAAAGACAAGGATTGGCAAAGCCAGAGCAACATTCCTACAGTTGAAAAATATATGGGACTCAAAACAAATATCAACTAACCTCAAAGTCAGACTCTTCAATTCGAACGTAAAGACAGTCCTGCTGTATGGAGCTGAAACTTGGAGAATTACTGCAGACATCATCAGAGGGGTACAAGTATTTATAAACAAATGCCTATGCAAGATACTGAATGTCCGTTGGCCGGAAATCATCAGCAACAGCTTACTATGGAAGAGGACAAACTAACTTCCAGCCGACGAGGAAATTAGGAAAAGACGCTGGAAATAGATAGGACATACATTACGCAAACCATCAGACTGCATGACGAGACAAGCATTAACATGGAATCCTGTTGGGAAACGGAAAAGAGGAAGGCCAAAGAACACGCTGCGTCGAGAATTGGAAGCAGACATTAAAAGGATGAACAGCAACTAGAAGCAGCTTGAAAAGACTGCTGAGGACTGAGTTCAGTGAAGAATGCTGGTGAGCGGCCTATGCTTCTCTATGAAGAGTAACGGATGTAAGTAAGTAAGAAAGTGGCATACTGTTGATTACATATTATCTATTGAGAAGAAATGGATAAAGTAAATATAAGAAATTTGATGGTCATGACAGTAACGTAAGTGTTAAGTTGTAATTAAGAGGTAATAACTTTTTCGAAGTTATGAAAATAATTGTATATCGTATTAATAATAATAATAATCACATTAACACTAATAATAATAAGAGAATTGAGTGCATTAAATCATTTGTAAATCATCCGAGAACTGGCTATTACGAAGAAGGGAAGAGGCTGTACAAATTTTTTATATACACACAGGTCCGGTTTGAGAGTGTGGATACCGATAGCCACCGACATATATAGAAGACGTATACGTAAACCATACGTCAGATTGGGTGAGACTCGCTAGATGATTTTGGAGGCTCTCTTGACGTCTACTTGATTTTCCGTATCAACCAAATGTGGAAGTACAGATGATGCTCAGAAATTCTATGGCGTACTTGAAGAAAAATTGCTTCATTATTCTTGATTGCAAATAATTTCTAATGTGTGGCAGTTTAAATAGAATGATTGTGTTTGCTGTTCAATAATTATTATAATTGATTAAGCGTTTTAAAGAAGCTGAATAAGAAACCGTGAAATGCACTTTTTTAATTTATTTAATTATTCGTTAACATAATTCAGTAGATTCTACATTTAAAACACTGTATATTGATTACACCCAAATGAAATTCCGTTGACACATCATTTTCTAAAGATAACAGTTTTACCACAAGATGGAATTAACAGCCATTTAGACAAATAAGTGATTAGATATTTGTGCATGACGAGCTATTTAAAGCACTATTTTTATGAGGATTCAAAATAATTTGAACATACAGATGATTCGAAGGCACGATAGATGTAGTCATTTGATGTCATCAGTGAAAATGAACTACGCAAATTTTGTGCTATCAATACACATGTATGTATATAAATTATAAAAAGCTATCAAAATTGATAGTAAATAGCACTTTCGTGTACCAATTTTAAATCTACTATCACAAAACAGATAAACGAAAAATTGGAATGGGTATGTATTAATCTCATGTTTGTGTTTATGACAAGCTACATATTTATGAGTGATGTTACATGGAATGTATGCAGATTACCAGGTTTGCACGTTAACAACAACAATTCCTCACAGCTAACACAACTACTAAATATCTCATCTTAGAAGCCGGAAGGCACAACAAGAAGCTGTGGAATGCGTATTTCATGTGTCATTCAAAATAATAGTCAGAAATTCAGCGTCCATACATATGTCTCCTGTGACTAATTACAGCATAACTTAACATTCGTACTTTTATCTGTCCGTAATTGGTTATCAATTAATTAATTTTAACGAATACCAGACAAATTAAATTATAAAGATGACCACATTAGCTGGAATGAATGAATCGTACACCACTCAATAAAACTTAATGACTCTTTGACATCACAAGTAAAATATTTTCTTTCTGTTGACGTTAGTAAAGTTTCTCATTACTACTTATTGAAGCATGAATGCAACTAGCTTTAAACAAATATCTATCTGCTAAATAAGAAATATTTTGTTAGAGGAACTATAACACAGAATTATTTAGGTTACTGTTGGCTGGTGTAAAGACTAGCCAATGCCATACAACGAATTCGTGATTTAGATACTGAATACTTTATATCAAAACTATGTACGTCAGCTATTTAATCATTCACCCTCCTATTTCATTATTCTCCTAATCGCTTATGCAATATATTTTAATTCTAGCTGAAAGACTTAAAACGGCATGTAAGTTTATTACTATCTGATTTCAAGGCTTATTTTTATTCCTTTTCGAAAATATTCCATATGTTCAAAGAAAATTCAATTTTCATTTGGTGAAAAAATGAATGGATTAGTTTTTACAGTGACAGTTTCAAAGCACTTATAGGCATAGGTATGGAAACAAGTGTAACTCGAATCAGTGTCATTTGGTTGAAAACATCCTAAATAAGAAACAAAATCTCGTTTTTACAAAAAGCTATGAATTCAGTGTTAACTCTGATATAGCAGTTGTTTTCATTATCAGCTAATAAATTTGCATTCATCGATTGCTACTGATAATTTTTGTGCAGCTTTTACCAAAGTCAAACTTAATATTACTATTATGCACTTTCAAAGGAGACGACTTATTTGATTCACATCAACAACGATTTGTTCTTCTTTTCAAGCACAAAAATTAAGTGTAAGTTGTATTTAGTTGTATTAGTGTTTTCATTATTGTTGTGTCATAGAATATGTGTAACTTTGTTGAATAGATTGAAATTATTGCATCATATACATAGTTAGCAATAGGTAAGAATTAGCAGAATATATATCGCTGTACATAAATTTAAATGGAAATAAATGTTTTCAATATTTAAGATAATCTGATCAATCTTTTTTGTCTTGATGATACTTGTGTTAATCAGACCACTAAACATTACTGAACTTATGTGATTAATGTTTACTTCTGTAGCCAGGCAGTCTACCCAAATTAGCATTGAATAGTCATTTACCTTGTGATGCATCATTTTTATAAACTACGTATGATAGCACTTCAAGTGATAGTTAACGTGAAATAAGCATTGGTAGTTACTTAACTGTTAAATAATAAGTAATTGTAAAACGAACCAATAGTTTTATCATATTATTGGTGTGTTGATTTGAAATTTCTCTCTTGAATTTGCATGTCGATTGTTCAATGACTGCACTATACTGGTTTATTCATGACTAATTTATATATTCGTTTATTCTGTTTTAGTGAAATACAACAGGGCACAAGAAGATAAGCTGATGCAGATCAACTATTCGAGAGTTAAACAGTTCTAAAATAACCTGATTATAGAAATTAAATTGTGATGATAATTATAAATTCTAAATTTCAATTAATAAATTGCCTCATACCTAATTGCACTTTATTGAATTCGAAGTTACAAAAAGTAAGCGATACAAACATAGGGGTGAAAACAGCCATCATAGCTTATTTTCAGTCAGATTATTGGTTTAACTAAGACTTCTAATGTTATGCTCGATAACATATCGTTAACGAATTCAACTAGTTTAAAGTAAGGTTATTTTATGATTGAATAATCATACAATTGATTTGTACTATTGATGTGCTGGATACTACACTTAAAGTAGTTCATATGTAGAAGGTAGCGGAACGTAGCGTGAAAGTGGAAAGAATCAGTGAACAGCATTTGAGGTGGCTTTCTATGTGGTAAGGAGCAAAGCCTAATTAGAATACACAGGAGAATTGAAGACAACCAAGGGAAGTAGGCCTACAACCGACACGAATCGAGGAACGCGAAGGATGTGTAAACTGATTATTTAAAGTGATGTATGTAATATTTATGACGCTCTCTGTTACCACCTGGTAAGCCCCTGGTGTGGTGCATCTTCAGGCTGCAAAACAACATGTGCATCAACTCATAAATTACCACTTGTATCCAGTTGGATTTCATCAGTAGATAAGCACTAGATTTCTGCAAAAAGATGCAAGGAATAATCATGCACAATTTACTATTATGTTAGGAGTCCTACTTAATACCACCTCGATCAGATAAATACGATCTGTTTAAAAGTTTTACTGTTTTACGACATCGTATAATGTTATTAATTGTGGTTATACGAAAGTGAATCTATGACATGAAAGTGCTTCAGTAAAGATGTTGCGTGGTCGAAGTAGTGACTAAAAATGTCTATTTAGCATAATACTCCTAACTTCGTGGATGTATAGATCGTTATCATAGATTAAGTAAATCAATGTTTAAACAGTTTTATGGGTTGTGTATTTTAGATTGGTAACTAGCGCTCAAGTTTTAAATAAAATTATTAAATGTTGCAAATATCATGTTAGCAGAAATATTATTGAATAAAACTACATAGTGTTTTTGAATATTACTTTGTTATGAATATTCAATTAATCAGGGTTTTTTAGTTATTTGCCTCAGTAGGTATAATAATTCGTCTTTGTCAACGTTAGTTTTCGCTTTTTGTCGTCGCTGACATTTAAACTTAATTGAGGAATGAACCAACTAGAGGAAACACAACTGTTAATTCTATAAGCCTCTTGTGGCCATAAATAGACTATGCTACAAATCAATACTTCATAGGACACATATTTCGCTGACCAAGTCCTATGATAGGAAAAGATATTAAATGATTGATGTCACCTCACATTTCATACTTTAAGAACAATTACTACACATCGGTCTATGAAAATACTTGTTCAAAGGAAATTTCATATTTCTGGTGGTATCAAAAGGAATAATTTTTCACCAAACGATAATGTGTGTGCATACGCATATCACAATTAAATCATATGTCAGCCTTGTATTGATTTGATGAATAGATTTCAAATAAACTGCTGCGACTTACTTATCATTTTCTGTGAATGCAAACTATGGTTGAACAGCTTAATGTGAAGCAAGTAGTAGACTGTTGGGAACTGAGGGTATCACCCTTGAATCCACATTATTTGTTTTGTTAGTGATAACTGACTTACAGTACATATCTTCTGTTTGCATCTTACTACATAAACATTACTGCATTATGTAAAGCCAACAAACTGTCAGGATTATCTGATCCAGTAGGTTACTTCATCAGTGAATGTGAAATGGCAATTATAAGTGTTAGCTTTCAGCAAATATTGCCAAGAAGAAAAAATAGAAATTATTTAGAAGAATAGAGCGAGGGCTGAGATATATAATTAGACTAGACACATGTTAAATTATAAATGCAAGACCATTTTCCACATTATTATTGTTTACTTAATGAGACCAATTTGGAACCCACCATAATAACATATATACATTAACTCAGCCCATAATTCAGTTGCACTGTAATCTAAATATATACAAATAGTAATGTGTTTTTATATGTTCTTTATACAGTAATAACAATTTTGATACAAAGTAAAAGTGAGAATCATCTAGACGAATATTCAGTCAGAAATTTGTGAATGTAAATTGTCCAACGTATTTTGAAATTTCATTTCATTCACATGAGAATGTTCCAGATTAGTTAGAGCTGGTCATTTATAGTCATCAGTCGAAAAAGCATTAGTGTAATTTTATTAGCCACTAGAATTGATTCATATCATATAGAAGCGTGCACTATTTTCAACTATGATACCTTGAAGCAGCTTGCGATAATTTCTATTTATGGTCTGATATATATTTCTGAGTAATATTACTCGGAGCTTATGTAGAGCATCAAGTGTAAAAAGAGTTCAGCCAGTAAGAAACAAAAACACTATTCGCACTGATCAACTCTAGTAAAATGATAACCTAATTGAAACTAACACCAAGTTAAGTAAATTGTCAAAAGTGACTATATTTACCCAAATTTCCTAGTAAATGAGGCAAAAGTGAGTACACTGAACACTAGTCAATAAAATACATACAATATCGATCGTAAAAGGTAAATTATCCATCTTTCCTTATAGTAGTAAGCTTGTCGATTAGTGCTGTTAGACAAATTATACTTGAACATCATTAAAATTTCAAAGTACTATTTAGTGACATGTTCGTGACGAATGTTTTAATAATTGTTTCTTTTATAATTGTGTGTCGTGGTGACAGTTGACTGTCAATTTTGATATCATAAATTGATATCAAAATTGATAGTCAACTATCTCCACAACATCCAATTACAATTAATTTATCAGCACTCTAGTGACTAACTCCTTGACGTAATTCCTGGAATTCTAGTGTGAAGAAGTGACTCGTGGAATTCACCCTTGTCGGGTATGAGGCATTTACCAACAGATGACAAGAATGAGATAGTGCAAGCGTTCCACAGATTCATTGAATTAGAAATATCAACCACCAGGAGCCGACTTAATGGTCTGACGGTATAGTGCTCACCGCGGAGCCAGAAGGCCCTGGGTTGGATCCCCTGTGGGCTCGCAGGTACACACTACCGGAGTCCCATACTAGGGACAGACAGCTGTCCAGTGCTTCCAGGCGATCAATGGTTGTCTAATTCAGATCACTTAGTGATATCGGAATTATTTCTTTGTCTTCTGAATGACGAAAATCTTACTGGTGGAGATAAACATGAAATTGAATACATTATCATCAACTTAACTGAAGTTTAGTTTGCATTAATTGATGAGGTCATCTCCTCTATATTGAACAGTTTAACTTAATTTTTGGTAATCAATAAATCACTACTCCTTCAAAATTTACTCTCCAATTTTTATAATATTTGTTAACCTAGTCAACGGATTAACGGAGTCATTTAAGTTTCCTATAGCATTCAGTTTCAGAAACTAATTTTATTCGAATTGAGTATTCTGTCCTGTACCTATTACAGTTCAGATAATTTTGCACCTTAAATATAAGACATTTTCAAAGCACGTATCTATAGATAAATTATACAAATGGCCTATTGTCTAAACATAGCATCGTACTGCTTGTCATAGTGAATTTATTCTTCAAATAAACTCTCTAACTTCTAATAAACTCGTAAAAAGTAACATTAAAGCGAGTGTTAATAGAGCGAAATCATTCTAGGATGAAAGCAGTAAATTCTATTTGTATCCCAACCTACAATTTTATCATTGCCGATTACACTGCATTCGCATTTTTATCATCTGTTAACATTAAGATGACTAATAAATATTGAGAATTTTTACACTGCCTTTTGAAAAACAGTAACTCGATGTTGGAGATGAATGTCATTCCTCTTATTTCGATTTTTTTGAATTCAGGTACCTTTTCTTAAGTATGCACATTCGGATAATTTGAATTATGTAACTTCTCTTTTTTATTCATATTCTAACAACATTTTATTCTATTAATCACTGTTTCGTATTTATGGCCATTTATTTTTTATACTTAAGTGCAAAACTTATCCATAGGTCATGTTTTATTATTATTATTATTGTGATGACGTAGTCATGTAAAAGTAAACGCCTGTTTTGCTGATAAGTTGAAAATCACTTCAACCTATTCATGGTCAAATACAACTGTGTTCGAAAATCAATTTTATATCACTGTTTACACATACTTACAATGAAAGAATAACCAGATTCTTTTTTAAATTGTAGGCTGTTTTTACCGTCATCTGATAGATTACTATGATTAGTTACCAATTTTATTATAATTTTTATAATTACAACTGCACATGAAGGCGAAACTGATTGAGGATTTAAACATTAAATTATGTGATTTATTCTGCTTGGTAGGTTGCTTGGTAATAATTTAACATCATTCATGAATCAAAGTTGAGCAAACTCGTAATCGCTACATTATCACGTATTTTGTTTGTGTTTGTCTCACACTAGATAACATAAAGACTGTAAAAAGACGCAAATAATAGTACCTATTAGAGGTTTCAGTACTCAACTCGAGTTTTGGAAAGGAAGATATTCAATGATATATTATTTCTGATCAACTCGAAACCATGTACAAATTCAGACCTTTAACTTATCTCGAAGTCCGTTTACTTAAAACAAATATTTTACAGGTAATTTTTATAGATTTCGTAGAATATATAGGGTCTGAGTTTAATTATTTATTTAAATATCGTTTAAATCAACAGTAGTAATTTCGAGCATATTATCATCAAACACCAAATCAGATGAAGTAACCAAAATAAACCCTGAAGTACTAACAGCCGTTTTGAGTCTCATTTCATTCACAATGTTGAACTAACTGCAATGATTATAATTGTGCTAGATGACATATCAGTGAAGATGATTGTTTACAGTCAAATATATCACAGGAATAACTATTTTTACCACTAATAGATTGCTAAGTGTCTTTAGAAACACGAACATTTACATTTAGTCCTATAATATGAAAGTAAGTGCAAAATGTGGAAGCATTATTTAATTGCAATTCAATAACTAGCCTCTTATTTGACACCTAATTTTAGTGCTATGTAAGTATTTTTTGGGTTGAATCTATCGTGATTAACGATGCAGCTAAAATTCGATTTTACTGAGAAAACATAGCACCAATGAGAATAGAAAATATGTTAGTTTTATTCCTTAAGAGCATCCTTGGGGTTATCTCTTTTAATGAAACCATAAATAGATTGTCTTAGTTCTTTGGTGAGCATACATTTCTGTTATTAGTGCTTTAAAATCTCAAATTCGCCGTTATTTGACATATTTCAGCAAAGTAAACGGACAATGTGGACGGTTTAAAGTCATTGATGTTGCTTCCGATCAATGTTAATGCCATATAGTTATTTTTGGACTTTCGAATTCTAAAAACATGAATAATAGAACCCTTGTTAATCATGGAACAAGATCTGAAAATGGTGATGCCATTGGTTTTACCTGAATATCAGTGTTTATTGAACCTCAAACACTATGCAGTGATGACAGGAAACAAGAAGGAACTTTTGCATGCGACAGCAGTAAACAAAGTCAAAATAGTAATGACCAAAGTCAGACAGAAAGAGTCTTCCTTCACTGCTTCTGCTTGGAAACTTTTATTAAAATGTTGATATTGACCCTGTTAGCACTATGAAAAGTTTAAATGGACATATTTGTTGTCAGTGTCATGAAGTGGGACATTAGGAAAATTACTGCGGATAAATATTTGAGAAGGCGAAACAACTTGCTCAAACATTGAGGTCGAATAACCAGTACATTTGCGAAATTTAAGGTTGTTTGTCAGCTCTGACGTAAATATGTTAATCTGTAACAATAAGACGCCTATCCAACTTCAAACGGATAATGCTTCTGACAACAGAGTACGTTTTCTAGGTTTATATCTGGAGGCATGCTGAAATAGACAAGTGAAATTCTGTAAAGTAGAAATTTTAAATTTATAAGAATGTCATTTTGTTAACTCGATTAAACGTAAAATAAATTGGTAGTTAGAATCGTTGTTTCATAAATATGTAGCAATCAAAACTCGTGAACTCACAGTTCTGAAATATAACAAGATACTGGATCACAAAGGAAATCACTAAACGGCTTGAGAAAAAGACCTTATGTTGCTGTACAGAAAATCTGTTGAGATTCTTATTCATCCCTGCGCATTTTTGTCTAAGTTCGAAATTTACCAGAAAATACGTTTGATGGTTAATGAAACGTGATAATCGTATGTTTCGTAAGATTAATTTAAATCTCTGGCTGACATAAACTAAATTAATTTACCTTATGAATCACTCACGCATACAGGAGGTTACAAAGTGTCGATGCAATTTTCTTAATGAATCAATCACTGCTAACATAATTGTGAAACAATGTTTGATATACAGTGCCGATAAAGAGTAGCTTAAAATGATATTCATCAGTTTCACTTATATGAATACTACATAAAAAACACTACAACTATCATTTCACAGTGATTATTTAGTAAACAAATTTGACAATTATATTGTAATATTAATTTTGTCAGCAGATTTCATACATGATTGATTCATAAAGTGAATGAAATTGGTTTATGTCAACTGAAGATTTGAAGTAATCGTGCAAAACAAGAGACTGTCACATTTCATAAAACGACAGTCGTATTTCCTGTATTGTTTAGAATGTACTCAAAAATGCGTATATAAATGAATAGACCAAGATGCCAACACATTGTCTGTACAACGATATGAAATCGTTTTGTGCAAGCTATTTAGTTTTCTTCATTGTGATCCAGATTCTCGTTATGCTTTCCAACTGTAAGTTGATAAGATGATATAGTTATATATGTATTCAACACCTATTTGTACAACTAGTCTGTGCTATGAATATCTGCATTTGATGCACCTGAACTTTCACAGCTATAAATTGAGAGAAACAACGATTTAAGAATGTTTAAAACTTGCTATCAGTCATCAATTAAGTAAACCATTATCGACTGCGTTTTTCTGAATTCTACATATTTTATGAATATCTAATTCTGTTATCGCTAAGTACTACTTACAACATGTAGAATAATTTTAGATAGATTGTGAAATTGAATAGATATGGAATTCATTATCTTGGAATGAAGAGATCACTAATACTTAGATGTATTTAATGTATCTATATGAAGTAGATTAATACGAGAGGACAAGTAGCATAGTGATGTGGCATTTTGTAAGTGACTTCGTCAACAGTACATAAAATTCATCAGGTGCTAATATATATATATATATATATATATATATATATATATATATATATATATATACATATAAGTCATACTCTCATTTCATCACATGTTTGCATTAAAATCTAGCCAAGTCGTTTTTATCAAAAAATTCTATTATTGTGCATTAATTTATAAAATATCTCACACATGATCACTACCATAGTTTCGGTCTCTTGGAGGTTAATAGTGTTCGTTTTTATTTACAATCAGTCTAAGCGGAAGCAACTATTTTCACCTGCAGAAAAATAAAATGATCTGCAAAGATCTATCATGGAAGAAAGACTTTATTTTTAAAATGACTAGAAAAGATTTGATTTTGAAGAAGAATGTAAATTTGACGAAGTGATTAACAGTTACCTACTGAAATATTAGTAAGAAGAAAGATAGATACTGGTAAGTCTCGGCTTTAGCAAACGAATCATCATGTACACTGAGCACGACCTAAACTGTTAAGCATTGTGAATACAAATCAGTGTATAGAATCTTGGGTGAGGAAATGTGCACTAATATTCATCCAATACATGTGGTTGTAAGGAAATCCAACGGATCGTGTTTTTCTGTGAAAATGTGATAGAATTAAGAATTATTTAAATTATAAAAAATGCTTATCAATATCAGTTTTTATTTTTTATTGTGTTCATTAACGAAATTTGCAAAATATTATACCTTCACAATGTTTTATAAAATTTGTTTATATTAAAAGATACAGCATTAACATGAATTCATAGAAGAGTGCTTCGAAAACATATTAGACCATAATTGATTACTGCATAATCGTTGGTAACTGCATATTAACAACATTATAAAATACCAAGGTAGGAGGAAATACGAATCCTCACATATGAATTGATAGATTAAGCAATGCCATATCAAAATGTTAAATCGAACAAAATGCTGATTGTCCTAATTGTTCATATGAAAATTTCACAAACTCAATGAAATATTGTTATCGACAAGGAATGTGATAACAGCTAAATAACAGTATTTCCGCAATATGTAAAATACAAATTTTACTAAAAGTTGGTCAACGTTAATGTGAATGCCAAGCACATATCGAGTATGTTGTCCTGTAAAGTGATAACCATATCGTTAAACAGTCATATTACTTGACAGATGTTTGTAAGGAAGATTTTATTAAGAAACAACAAAATGTCATACATGACTGAGGCAATTCACATTGATAGTTCTACATGTATTTAAGACTGCACGTCATCATTGAATATTTTATGTGGACATACATGCTCATTCACAAATAAAGTATCCATTTTCATCTTGACAACTGTATAAGTTAATACAAAACTGCGACAAATCTCATTTGTTAATAGCAACAAAGACATTATGCATATGACTGCATTTCCTCATCAGTGATGATCTGTATACTAGAACGACACAGACATCTAACGTTCATTCATTTTGTAAGGTACAGAAAGAAGGTGAATGTGTGACGAATACTAACACGAGTTCAAAGTATGAGTGCTTTTAAAGTAACGCTCCACTGGCATACTTAGTGCTGAATGATTTCCCTTACATCTTAATATAGATCAGATTCCTGAGACAAATACTCCTGACAGTTGGTTGGTTCGTTCTTAACGCAGTAATTGTTATGTAATACGACACGAATAAGAGATTTACCCTGTAATTCATTAAGTCATCAACTTATTCGCATATACTAAATAGAATTGGGACGAATAATATGGTTGTTCGGGCAACATATCCAATTCTCATTCTAGTATTAGCTGTTTTACATAATACCCGTTAACCATTTTTACATTCACCGACTGTAAATGTCAATTCATTTGTGGTAAGCCATTTTTAATTTGTGCCTCAAATCAATACGCGAGTGTAATATATAAATGTGCATATATAACACCCGGTAGAATATTTATCTACTTGATGTCAGTAAAATTAAGAGGCTGTCTACAAACCAGCACTCTATATACAGATATAGAATAATTATTCTTGAAGTATGAAACTCCAAGTGACACCAGTCGTTTATTGCTTTTTCTCTAGTAAATTGCAGTACGTTTTTTCCTATGAAGTGCTAATTTCTTGTCTAGTCCATTTCAAATTGAACATACTCACAATGCAACCACTGCATATCCTCTGGAGGATTTATTCAATAATCAAGTGACGTAATATTGAACGACAGGAAGTCAAAATGCCTGCAAAAGCAAGTAACTAAACAAACCAGAAACATTTTAGCCTCTCATAGCGAAATGTTAGTTCTATTCTGTGCTTAAATACTATAAAGCTTTGTTTATTAACATTTATGCCAGAACGACACTTCGGAGATTCGTAATTTTGACTGAAGCCTCAGCACTTATCATCCGTTCAAAATCAAAACTCAGAAAGCTGTATAAACTTCCATCCATTTAATCTGATGTGTTAATTTACTCATCCACAGAAGATGCAATTTGTATATTATAGGAAAATTCATATTTAGTATTTTATGCACTCAAACGTCTTACTAGTATACCTGAAAATGGTTTAATACCACATTCGCAAAACTATTACAAGTAGCATTGTTTGCCTCTGTATACCAGTAAATGTTGACTAATCTACAAACTAATCCAGAGAGAATCGATAGTTTCTATAAACTGAGTAACATATTCTATTTTACATCGACCCATAAAATATATTTGAATATGTTGACTCCTTACTTTGAAATAATGAGTTCCATATTCGTTCAGTTGTACAAACACTTCAATGTGTTCTGCAGACACTGTAAGAGTTGTTAGTAGTGGTAAGCAATAATAAAATTAGTTATTCATTAAGCATACATGATTAAAACTAATCGTCTTTATCAGTGGTATATTATTAATTGCAAGAATCGTCGATTTAGCAAACCAATATTGTGACTGGAAAGACGCCATGAAGTCTGTCAGTGCTTCTACGTTTGTAATGTTTACTTTCAATGGAAATGTAATAAGAAACAAAGCAGTTTGTTATTAATAATTTTGTATTTTCAAGCATCATTACAATTGGATGTTAGCAATCGATTGATCAGCTTCTAGACAGACTACTCAGATCATCTTATCTTCATAAATCCTACAGGGTATCATCAAAACAGAATATAAAAAGTATAAATTAGTCATGAATAAACCAGTACAGTTACATGGGGCTATTCAAGAGTAGTAACTAACATTCTGAACTGGTTTCCGTAGAACTACTTTATTCATTTTCGGTAAATGTAAATGTATTATATTGCTTTTGTTATTATCATTTTACCGTCACCCTATGATCAAGTAACTATGTATCTGTGGCCTCAGTTACTAGTTATTATTATTTTCATTTTGTATAAATGTTTTCCATCCTATTAGTGTCCTGTGTGGTCAGATTTTGTATGTATATAAATGGACGAGTGAAATATAATCTGACTGTCTATTGGTTGGCTCAGCTGTTTAGTCTTTGTCATTCAGGCTTTATGGTGGGGGTGCTAGCAATAACAGGTTTGCGGTGTATTCACTTTGATTGGTTTTATTGTGGTTACTGTTTGCCACATGTTGATATATAACAAGCACAATGCGATCCTTGAAAATCAACTCGCAATTTCAGAAATAAGATTCATATCTAGGCAACTTTACTAAAATCAAATATTTGTTTCTTTCTTACAGTTACGTGATATTTAACATTTAAATAACTACTATTGTTTATTTCTTGTGAATAATTGTGTAACGTTTTAACGGGCTACTACGTAAACTTTCCTAAGTGAATACACAGCAGAGTTAATAAGAATCCGAATAACAGTAGATGAAATCATTTGGTTCCAAATGTAAACACTAATAAAATAAGTTCAGTAATGTTAAGTGGGTCGTTCATCACAAATATTGTCAAGATGGATTTGAATAGGGTATCCGACATGTTGAAAAGTTCTTTTAAACTCTAATCTATTCATAACGATGTATTATTGTGAATTACTTCACTCCACTTGCCTACCTTATTTTTGAAAATGTCACTGCAAAAATATTAATTCAGCCATAAAATCTTACGGTTATTTGACTTGCTAAAGTTGAAATGAATAACATTATGGATATAAGACAGCGCAAAATCAAATGAATATTATTTGGTTGTGATTACAAAGATGAATGTTACATAAGTCGTATTCTTTGAATATACTCTTCCATAATATCAGGTGTCACTTTAACGAATTGAGGATACAAAACTCAACCGACCAATAAAATTTCGATAGATGACATTAAAGACAACCACAATATGTATTTCGACAATGAATTTAGAAATTTTCATGAAGACAAATCTTATTGTTTCTGCATGAGAGGAACTAGTTTCGTGTTATACACTTTACGCGCATAAATATTCCAATCGAAATTGTCATTGCAAAATCTACGTTATTCCCACACCAAAACAAACTGAGTTAGCATCAAACGTGCAGAACAATTTTTAAACAAATAAAATTTGATCTCAAAATTTAAAACTTACCTGCCACTCTCAGTCTTTCAGCTAAAATAAAAGACATTTCGCAAAATTGACCAATGAATTTTGACAACTGGGAGGGGTGCTTACTGCTGCATAGAATTTACGATGTGAATTATTCGATTTCTAAAGCATGACCACATTGAATGATGCAGACTGGATTTTAGTCTAGATGGTAATGATTTCTTTGTGATTCTATGATACGGTTTTATCACTAAGGTGATTCTCACTCAGCACAGAAAGCTACATTTATTAAGATCTTAGTTATTTTCAGAATCATTGCTCATCCAACTGACTAATCTAAGAATAGTTGCCAGTCATTCTAAGAATAACCAATAATGGTAAAGTTTGCTAATATTAACAAGAAGTAAACGTTCTCTCTATGATTATGATGATAAGCACTCCATATATTTGATCTACATAATCCGTATAATTCACAGATCAAGAAATTTCATTGAATGTGGTCACCACTGGAATTTGCTTTATTGCGAACTCGTTTAAATGAGTTAATTAACAATTAATTAACGATAAATTGAAATATGTCTAACACGTTTGTAATCACTGGTCACACGAAATAAGTGTATAAACAATGGATCGTTTGTCACTTTGTGCTACATCAATGGAGCACATTCCACAATTCCTTATTGAGCCTTTCTTAATCTGAGATATGATAATTTGTTGGTGAAATTTTCGTTGTCAACTCGCTAATCTATATGAATCCTAGGAATTATTATTAACAAATATGTACCACATTATAAGCACAATAATTCAACCAATACATACCCATTTGAATTGCTCGTGCATCTGTTTTGAAATGCCAAATTCAAAAGTGGTGCACATAAAAACATTACTGGTGTTAATGAATCGTTTAATAAATGAGTAAAGTTTATTTCATGGTTTCCTACTCATATCTCTTTATACCCTTGAATCATCTCTAATAATTATTAAACTGCAAACATAATCAAACATTTTCTTCATATCGTGATGCAAATGAAGTTGTCGACACTTAATAATGCATATCCAATCATAGCAACTGTAAACTTCAATGCCATTATTTTACTATTCATCTAATCTAAAATCTACTCAATTTAATCTGTAAGTGAATTCAATTCTATAACAGAACTATACACTCATTTAACATTAATTTTGAAATGTGTTGTATACACGGTCTCATCTATAATCATAGCATAACTTAACATGCAAATATTCCAGTGAATGAATATTGTCTACAATTTTCCTGACATAAACTCTTCAATTATGACAATACCGGATATGTCCCTTTAATAGTGAATAAAAAATTATGAACCGCTTGTCGAAAATCCATTCAATGCCTAGTATTAGAAATGGTGAGGTAGAAAACATGTCGAAAAATCAAATTAGACCTAAGAAGTGACAAAGTAAAGAGAATATCCAAGGAGGCTTACATATATTGAGAACATGGAGAGAAGAACCTACAAAGTTGCAATATATAATAAAATTGTTCAGTTTCTAAACTAAAAAGGTATGTAAATAACAATTCATTTGAATATGTTTGTAAACAGACCACTGAACTTACTTGATGGGTTTGAAATGGTAAGGACTATGAACATAAAATAATGTGAATTCGTGTGAACATTACACAAACATTGATAGTGCATTCAAGTTATGCTAGATTGCGAGTATGATGAATCAACTTCTGTAAAGAAATTTCATGTCAAGAAATTCACACCTAATTAATGCAGTCTTTTGTATTGATTGGAAAATTGATGTTAAGTTGTATGCACCAGTGATATTTTGGTTAACTGTTGTGACCTGTAGAAGGGTTTGCGTCCCAATGTTGATTTATGAGTTTTCCGTTAGTCCAGTTGATAGAAACTAAATCTATCTAAATCAATTGTTTTGCAATTTCGTAAAATAACAGCATACTTTAGTGAAAAACCATATTCTCTCAGCACGTTATGGACTAAATCATACATTATATCGCACACATCAAAGGTCACTGAATTTTGTTTTAATGCAATAGAAACAATCCTCTTTATTGAGTTCTAATTTGGTCGTAAAATGCTGTATACTAAAGTGAATGATGTTGTGGTATTCAATATGCTTGATCATATTATCAGACGTTTATCATTTCTAAGACACAGCGAAACACTTTCAATGAACTGCCTAGAAATTCTTACATGAGCAGTAACTTCCTCCTACAGAAGAGAACAATTATCAAAAATTATAACCACTTTTATTGAAACATTATATAGCACTATATATTAACACGAAAATGCCAAATGATCGCGTTCGTTTGTAAATTACATCACCCACCGGATTCAAATAAATGCTCAACTATATTTGTTCTAACTCAGCCTGTAGCTTCCTAGGGTTGCTGCCGGTCCCAAGCCCGGATAAAGGAGGAGGGTTGGGCATGGGGTTAGCAACCCCATCCCGTAAAACAACAAACGTGCTAAAAAAATGCTAAAAACCTTTATAACCATCTTTACTCTACCCTGGGATTTGGAAGATTTGTTATGAAGCCTCATTGTGAAAGCCGAGTTTCTTTAGAAGCCATGAGGCCGATGTCTCTTCTGACAACCAGATCAACAATTAATATAGGTACATAGAATGTCCGCACGATGTGGGAGACAGGGAGAACCATGCGAATAGCTGAAGAAATGAGAAGGTACAACCTGAAGATACTTGGAATAAGCGAAATGCATTGGTTGCAAGCTGGACAACAACCGTTATCCTCGGGAAATGTGCTTTTATACTCCGGCAACGAAGAAGAAAACGCCCCCCACACACGCAATGAGTAGCATTGGTGTTGTCCCTAAATGCATGGAAGCCTCATGGACCTAGGATCATCACAGCATCCTTCAAGACGAAGAGGGAAGGGATTACAATGAATGTCATCTAGTTCTACGCACCCACCAATGACAGCCACGAAGACGACAAAGACCAGTTCTATGCGAGGCTGCAGTCAACCATCGAGAAATGTTCAGCCAAGGTCCTGACCATTCTGATGGCGGACTTCAACGCCAAGGTTGGAGTGGATAACACCGGGTATGAAGACATCATGGGACAACGTGGACTGGGAGAAAGGAATGGTAACGGTGAGAGGTTTGTAAATTTATTTGCCTTCAACAAAATGATTATAGGTGGCACCATATTCTCCCCACCCACAAATGTATACACAAAACTTCATGGGTTTCACCGGACCACATTTTCTGAATTGTGTAGAGACAAATGTAGTGTTAATGCATAAAAGTAGCGAAATATCAGTACGTGAACCTCTTTACTATGCATTAGCCGGAATGTCGTATACAAACAACACTATGCAGATGATTAAGAAAACAAAGAACATGAAAACGATTTTCTTCATATGCTTAGCATCATTTACACATGAATTTTTAGTTCGTCAACTGTGTTATGAAGATATTGTAGTTTCTACATCGTAACTTATATGAAGCAACATCTGCATAAACATTAAAGATACGGACTGCACCAATCAAAATAACAATGTGTATATTGCAAGTTAATTTTACAATAGTTCAATCAACTCACGGCAACAAAATGCACCTATACAAATATTGAAAATAATTATCAATACGGATGACGTGACACAACAAAGACAAATTCCAAATACTTATCACTTATTAAATTAACATATTGAATAATAACAGAATTAGCTACCTACCATTTTCATCATTGTCTGTTAGACAAATAGAAAAATAGTTTGAACATGATGTTATCTAGTGAAGTGTTCCTTCGTGAAGACATACAAAATGAACGAAACATTAAAATGTCACAGATCCACCACTGTCGGATTGAGACTATACTGACTGCTCCTGAAGGAATAGTAATGATGAGTGGATGGCTTACACAGATATGCGATGCCACTGCGCATCTCAACAATCACTCCAATTTTTAGAGTAAATTTGATTGTGTATTTGCAACGATACTCAGTGAGTGTCATTTTTCTTCTTATTATTTCACATTCAGTTGAAAGGAACAACCCATAGAAATTAATGAAAGTATGATATAAATTGTCACATAAGCTAACCAATGGCCAACGAAAATAATTATCCTTCTATTGTATCAATCACTATAATCAATTCCACGGCGAATAAAGAGCTATGTATATCTCAAGTTAATGTAATTATATCCCGATAATTGATGCTAGTCAGACGATATTGAGTCTTGTACATTCTGAAATGCCTCAATATTTTGTCTGATTACTGTAACCGAATGGAGATGGTTTGTGGAGATTTGTATTAGGTTTGGTTGATTGAAATTGAAACAGTTTGATGTTGGCAGGGTACCACTGAGAACCAGGAAGAACTGGTTTGCTGTTTCATCCCAGTATGGGGCTCGTCAGATCACTAGTAACTTAGGTCGAATGTTTTTGAGGCTCTAGTGAGGAGCAGTGACTGATGGAGTTCAGACTCGTTGGGAGTGAGACACTTATCATCATTAACAATCGATGATCGTTTCTCTGTAGCACGAATTCTCGGAAGTTGTAATTGTAGTATTGGATGCTTGCTCAATGGTTGGAAGGATGAGGTGTTTGTCAATTTGAAGTCCTTTCCGGCGATGTCTAGAGTGTACACCACTGAGTAGTTTTGTGCTACGACGAAACAGATGACTAGTGCTCGCTTGTTTACATCGGTACTCTGTCAACATCAGTCGGTGACAAATTCAGTCAACTAAATATTTCGACATGCTAACTTGCTTGTGGAATATGAGTTGTAAAGTCTTTCTTCGAGTCGCGACAAGAATCATATCTGTGAAAAAATATATATAGTGAGAGAGATTCATGTGCCACAAAGCACTCAAATGTGAATAAACCACTTTTTCAATATTTTCTCAGCTAATTTGAAGCACTGTTAGAAATAGTGTTGATCACAATCGAATTCTCACATCAGCATGAATCATTAAATCCAAACTATTTCATTGTAATAGTAATGTCGATAAGGCTATAACTTATTCCCTAGTACCCACCAAGTAACTGATTTCACTTTCGTTAAATGTGTGTAATGTGCTATGTTTTGTCAATTATGGAATATAGGCATAAATGAAACATACCACAACACCATGTTTCTGTAGAATTAAAGAAATAAGTGAAAATTTGAAGTTAATTTTATGCATACTTTCATTTAAAACATCACAATGGTATTCACTGTTTGAAGCTACATCACCTGATGCATTAATTCTCTGTTATACATCAATATTGTCTGATTAAGGCAGTTAACATTATGCTTATGTAATATTGGTATTCAATAAAGAATATCGTATGACTCTTTTACGGCAACAGCATTTCTTATCTTTTTCTCATACTCTATTAGTTTGACCTATCGGTTATCACTAATTCAAACAGTCAATGAGTTAACATTTCTCAGCCAAATATTGTTTATAACGTTACAGTTTTCAACTCACCGTTGCATGTAATCGCTAGTTTAAAATATTTAACATAGGCAAATATTTATTTTATTCAACAAATATTATTTTATGACAGTATTTATCATGAAAATGTATTCTAATCATAATAGTCAAAATGGTTAACTTTAAAAGTAGATATCGATGGTAATTGACAACATCGGATTTCAATGTAATTAGCATGTAACAATTAATATTATTACCCTCCATCTGATAACTGTGATACGAATTGGTAAATAGTTCATTCTTAAATTCATTACATTCACATGACTTAAAACATTTTGCCTATGACATGAATTAATATTCATCACCTATCAATGACAACCTAATTTTGTATGAAGTACATATCATTGACACTAAACCTCATGTTAAGCACATTTCTAAAAGAAACAGAGACTGTTCGGAGAAAATTTCAAATAATTGTCGTTTGTGATTAAATCGAATGTGTAGTATTCACAAGTGAGTACAAATAAAACACTTGCAATGTAACTCACACCAACTAGCACCTATTAATAAAAAAGCAAACAGTTTCACATGTTGGCTAATCACTGATACAAGATGACATAAACAGATTAAAATCGGACTAATAACGTATAGCCGTGTACAATAATATTTCATTGCAAGTCTAAACAGTTGGGGTAAAAATAATGATAGGCTTAGATTGTTATATTATTCCTAATTAAGACAAATAGCTATCATATCATATCAACTTACATTTCGGAGGACTGATAAGCAGCTGCACTATACTGTAGAATACGAAACAGTAGACACAAAACAATCTCATTTTATTGTATTAAAAATATGATAGCGTCTCTATTTCTTTGTTTATATACTCGTTTTGAGTATGCTGAAAAATTATTAAACTCATGTGATTTCCTAATTAACGTGTATTGTATAAATAATTATTTCAAGGTGACGGTGAGCCCTCGGTCACTTCATATTTAGTATCAGACATGAATTGAAAATGAGAAGTAAAAGCGACTTAAACGAACAAAGAATTCACTTGCATATATTTGCTTGTAGAACATCCGATTTTGATACTTATTTATCAGGAGAATGTTACAATTAACTATTGACACCTACTTATTGCAATCTTAGTTAATGCGAAAGTGATTGTGTTTCTTATTACGCTTATAGAACCGTCACCATGTTATTATTTTCTTCGTGCTTACGGTAATTATTATGCTCAATTTAGCAGCTAAATATGTTAATGAATTGTAAATTTTTCTTGTGAACTTGTAAATATTTCTTACTTCTTAGCATCATTATAAAAGAATTGCATACCTATTCAGCAATTTTGATTATGATTCAGCTTCTCGTTTCTGTTGAAAACTACGTAGGCGTGTTTTTATACCTGTATATGCATTTAACAGTGCTATAAACAAATCTTGTACTATACATTTATTTTCGTCACAACTGTTCGGGTTAGCAGCAAGGATTTAAATTACTGAATTACTTGTATACGTTATATTGCTATTTGGAGGTCAGAATATAAAAACTGATTGTTCAACTATCATAGTGGGAGGTGTATTTCTATTACCCTTCTTTAGGCATCAGTTCAATAAAACAAGCAATTGTTTGCTAATGCCTTTGGAGTCTACATCTTCATTTCATCTAGTAAATAATATATGCAAATCTGTTTAATTCTTGTGACTAACCAATTTGCTACCGTGTCATGTCCTACAACCTGTGATAGTACCAGAAACTAGGGAATTACTTATATTAATAATTAGTTTTATTAGTGAATCCTTAACGGGGGCATCTTAATAAAAGTCTTTATTGACTTCTTCTCACTTCTGGTCTAAAACTTGATTGGTTATGAAATTGGAAGTTAAGTAATGCGTTCTCCTAGATGTTATTTCACACGTTGATATGACTGAAGTCATAGTTACCTCACATCAATTTAAAAGTATTTGAATGCTCTTCTTCACTTACTACGAAATATCTACTTGATCAAAAATGCTAATAACAATATCAACGCAACTGTAAATACGAATTATTATACCCAAACTCAAGTAATTTACATAGTGATCTTGGCGCTTTTCCACCAATAGTCATTTTTTATTCATTTGTTTCTTATTAAAAATTTTAATGAATACCATGTGTCCGTTGCATTTTGTGCTCTCTTACTAAATACATACAACCGAGTAAATTCATAATAACAAAAGACTGATTTGTCGATTTCAGTTTCGATGAAACTGTAGAGATGGTTGGTTTGTTGGACACCACGAATTATAGAATGATTTTACAGATATTTACGGTGACAACATTAAGAATATGTTACATAAGAAGGTAAAACAATAATGATAAGTAATAGCGTAATAATAAATAAAAATTGAACTAATACAATTGCGTGGTCATTGTGATTTTGATAAAAATTGAAAATTAAATGATTTTGTACGTTTAACTAAGGTAGTTGGGGGCGGGGAGAGGGTTGATCAAGTATTCTTTTTCATTCTGCAACATATTCGGCTTCATGTGTTACTAAGTTCGATTTACTGTGTATCAGTCTACTTTATAAGAGAATTTCGTTACTATAAGAGTCTTAGCAAATATCATTACTGAGTGACTGTTGGCACAAGTTACATTAAGTGCATAATATTTGTAGCCTCTTGGTCAAATCCTTACCAATTCAGCAGCTTCACACTTGCTTCCTTCAGATATGTAAAGCACAAGAAGTACAGTTGCTTAATTTCAAATATCAGAAGTTATCAGTGTTCCGAATTTGTTGCATATAATTTGCTTAGAAATATTGGTTTGAAATCTATGAATTATTCAGACATCTGACATATACCTGTTTATACATATTTATATATAATATTATTCGAAACTTGTGTAGGCTGTTTCTACGTACAGGTAATCTTTCAAGCAATTTACTCAAAACCGTTGGTTCAGTGTCTGGACTTAATTACAGTCAGAACAGGAGGGACTCAGCATAAACCTACATCTGTTTCAAATAGTGATTGGAAATTTGTCAATAATAAATTATTATGAGTATTAATCATGTATAAAAATAAAACGGCACCCTTCTCAGCCCAAGTGGTTGTCGTTTAATTGAATGTTATTAATCGGGCTAATTACAAACACAATTAACATCCCGTGTAAGGAATCAGAGATCATTTCTAGTTTGCTTGTAAGTCAAATGACACAAAATATTTTTCTTAAGTAAGATAAGCACAATATTTCACTGGAAACCTATACACATATATAGTGGAGACATATACTGGAAGATGTAGGTTGCTTTCTATAGAACCCCTGCGGAGACGCTGTCTTAAAACTAACCTTAATTTTTTACATAAAATAATTCATGGTCTTACTTTTCCAACCTCTTCTCCCATATTGAAGACCGCACCCCAATATAACCTAAGGAATCTGGCTCGAACATTGTGTACAAAAAAATGCAAACACCAATCACGAAATGACATTTTTATAACAATCTACAGTCTTCTATTAAATAGATTACCACTCTCTATCCACTTCTGTGATAGTTTACTAAAATTTAAACTCATGTCAAACTTAGTGCAGGATACCGATGGCACCCAACTACTCGTTTCTAAACTATCTGAATACCCAGACATGATAATTTGCGGACCACCTCACATCTAGAGTACTAGTTCACGGCTCACATCACACGCCTGTATGCTATTAACAACGTACGCTTCTTTCCTTCCCTCACTAGCCCAAACAACCGACTATTCTTATACCTGTATATTACATGCGAAAACTATTTCCATTTTACTTTTCTCTCCATTTTTGTATTTATATGCTATGTAGACGTATTCTCTCGATTCAGTACAAATCAATTGACTTCATTATATCACCTGCTTACATAGATGCAGTTGAATCTAAACACGGGTCATTCATCTCATAAAAAAATGTCTGGTGCATCTCTAATACTTTTAGACACAAAAAAATTGTCCTCGTGAGGGCAACTTAAAATGGTGTGTAGAAGATTCTGGTCCGCACTTTTATGATTTTGATATTGTCTGGTTTTTTTGTAATATATGATTATTGGAGTGACTGAAATCAAAAGGAATAGCACCTAGAACCATTTTGTGGTCACTGTTTTCGAGCTCTTTGGTAACTTGAGAGTACAGATGAGTGACATCATGACAGGAAACTACGTCGAGAATGTCAGGATGTCTTGCGGAAGTGTGTACACACTATGTCCAACATCGCATATCTAATGTTGTAAGAAAGTTTTCTTCATCATATGACAATCCTCCGCTAATATTGAAGTCACTTGCAATCACTTTCGCATTATAATTAATGTCGGAAATCTTGCTAGGAAGAGACAAAACTAGTTATTTTTCATGTAATTATTCCTATTTATGCTATTTTTTTGTCAATGGTAAAATGGGTGGCAACCGGTACTGTCGTTTATTTTCTCCTCACTGACCTTGTATTTTGTAACTGGTCGTATTGTTGTTATAATGTGTTAGTTATTCTAATTGTTGCAAGGTCGCTGTTCTAATTATATATACATATATATATATATATATATATATATATATATAAATAGAGAGAGAGAGAGTTGGGACAGTATAGAATCGAATCTTCTCAGTGCTGTGGCCATGTCTTTTTGATTTGGCTTTGGGCAATTAATCAGTTGTCGAGTTGTTGGTCACGGTCGCAAGTATCTATTCGCGTAGATAATTCGGCGAGTTAGAGTTGCGGTTAGTTCTCCTGGGATATAAGGTAGGCGTTGCGTCATATTAGTAGGAGTCATATCAGATATATACAAAAGTATTATTAACAATGTTCTTTACAGTAGTCTATGTACCAGGTGTTCTGTATATGCAGCCAAAAAGTAAACTGTCGTTCAGAGTATTGACTGAGATTCAGACTGACTCTGATACCTAACTGCGTATTTTGTCATCGATTTTATTAGACGAAAAGCGAACAACCGTTTATTAGACAGCAGCCACCCGGTTTATATTCTCTATTACTGCGATACAGTACATGATCCTAAATGACTATTTCTGAGTCAGTTACTAAGGAGGAACACATTGTTTCTGTGACAAATATTAATAATGATAATAATAATAATTTATTTCTTGATATCATGAGCGGGCCATTTTTACAGGCAAGACAACAAAAACACATGACAATAATTGCGTTTAATTGTTGCACAGACTGTTTATGCTGTGATATATAGAGAAAATTGAATAATAAACGTAGTTCGAAATTGGTTATTTATGTAGCATCCATTACGAACTAGACCTCGGGACAACCCTGACACAGGAGAATTCCAGGGTAGGTTCAAATCACATTATGACAGGAGATGTGGATATTCAACGTTTTGCATAGCATGGAGTTACCTTTAGGTGTTCTAAGATCTGGTCATTGATATACATTAGTAGTAGAGTATTAGGTTCAGGAGACATCCATCATGGGGTTATTTGGTTGGTGCCATATGAACTAAATCGAGAGAATACGTCTACATAGCATATAAATACAAAAATGGAGAGAAAAGTAAAATGGAAATAGTTTTCGCATGTAATATACAGGTATAAGAATAGTCGGTTGTTTGGGCTAGTGAGGGAAGGAAAGAAAATGTTTGATTATGTTTGCAGTTTAATAATTATTAGAGATGATTCAAGGGTATAAAGAGATATGAGTAGGAAACCATGAAATAAACTTTACTCATTTATTAAACGATTCATTAACACCAGTAATGTTTTTATGTGCACCACTTTTGAATTTGGCATTTCAAAACAGATGCACGAGCAATTCAAATGGGTATGTATTGGTTGAATTATTGTGCTTATAATGTGGTACATATTTGTTAATAATAATTCCTAGGATTCATATAGATTAGCGAGTTGACAACGAAAATTTCACCAACAAATTATCATATCTCAGATTAAGAAAGGCTCAATAAGGAATTGTGGAATGTGCTCCATTGATGTAGCACAAAGTGACAAACGATCCATTGTTTATACACTTATTTCGTGTGACCAGTGATTACAAACGTGTTAGACATATTTCAATTTATCGTTAATTAATTGTTAATTAACTCATTTAAACGAGTTCGCAATAAAGCAAATTCCAGTGGTGACCACATTCAATGAAATTTCTTGATCTGTGAATTATACGGATTATGTAGATCAAATATATGGAGTGCTTATCATCATAATCATAGAGAGAACGTTTACTTCTTGTTAATATTAGCAAACTTTACCATTATTGGTTATTCTTAGAATGACTGGCAACTATTCTTAGATTAGTCAGTTGGATGAGCAATGATTCTGAAAATAACTAAGATCTTAATAAATGTAGCTTTCTGTGCTGAGTGAGAATCACCTTAGTGATAAAACCGTATCATAGAATCACAAAGAAATCATTACCATCTAGACTAAAATCCAGTCTGCATCATTCAATGTGGTCATGCTTTAGAAATCGAATAATTCACATCGTAAATTCTATGCAGCAGTAAGCACCCCTCCCAGTTGTCAAAATTCATTGGTCAATTTTGCGAAATGTCTTTTATTTTAGCTGAAAGACTGAGAGTGGCAGGTAAGTTTTAAATTTTGAGATCAAATTTTATTTGTTTAAAAATTGTTCTGCACGTTTGATGCTAACTCAGTTTGTTTTGGTGTGGGAATAACGTAGATTTTGCAATGACAATTTCGATTGGAATATTTATGCGCGTAAAGTGTATAACACGAAACTAGTTCCTCTCATGCAGAAACAATAAGATTTGTCTTCATGAAAATTTCTAAATTCATTGTCGAAATACATATTGTGGTTGTCTTTAATGTCATCTATCGAAATTTTATTGGTCGGTTGAGTTTTGTATCCTCAATTCGTTAAAGTGACACCTGATATTATGGAAGAGTATATTCAAAGAATACGACTTATGTAACATTCATCTTTGTAATCACAACCAAATAATATTCATTTGATTTTGCGCTGTCTTATATCCATAATGTTATTCATTTCAACTTTAGCAAGTCAAATAACCGTAAGATTTTATGGCTGAATTAATATTTTTGCAGTGACATTTTCAAAAATAAGGTAGGCAAGTGGAGTGAAGTAATTCACAATAATACATCGTTATGAATAGATTAGAGTTTAAAAGAACTTTTCAACATGTCGGATACCCTATTCAAATCCATCTTGACAATATTTGTGATGAACGACCCACTTAACATTACTGAACTTATTTTATTAGTGTTTACATTTGGAACCAAATGATTTCATCTACTGTTATTCGGATTCTTATTAACTCTGCTGTGTATTCACTTAGGAAAGTTTACGTAGTAGCCCGTTACACAATTATTCACAAGAAATAAACAATAGTAGTTATTTAAATGTTAAATATCACGTAACTGTAAGAAAGAAACAAATATTTGATTTTAGTAAAGTTGCCTAGATATGAATCTTATTTCTGAAATTGCGAGTTGATTTTCAAGGATCGCATTGTGCTTGTTATATATCAACATGTGGCAAACAGTAACCACAATAAAACCAATCAAAGTGAATACACCGCAAACCTGTTATTGCTAGCACCCCCACCATAAAGCCTGAATGACAAAGACTAAACAGCTGAGCCAACCAATAGACAGTCAGATTATATTTCACTCGTCCATTTATATACATACAAAATCTGACCACACAGGACACTAATAGGATGGAAAACATTTATACAAAATGAAAATAATAATAACTAGTAACTGAGGCCACAGATACATAGTTACTTGATCATAGGGTGACGGTAAAATGATAATAACAAAAGCAATATAATACATTTACATTTACCGAAAATGAATAAAGTAGTTCTACGGAAACCAGTTCAGAATGTTAGTTACTACTCTTGAATAGCCCCATGTAACTGTACTGGTTTATTCATGACTAATTTATACTTTTTATATTCTGTTTTGATGATACCCTGTAGGATTTATGAAGATAAGATGATCTGAGTAGTCTGTCTAGAAGCTGATCAATCGATTGCTAACATCCAATTGTAATGATGCTTGAAAATACAAAATTATTAATAACAAACTGCTTTGTTTCTTATTACATTTCCATTGAAAGTAAACATTACAAACGTAGAAGCACTGACAGACTTCATGGCGTCTTTCCAGTCACAATATTGGTTTGCTAAATCGACGATTCTTGCAATTAATAATATACCACTGATAAAGACGATTAGTTTTAATCATGTATGCTTAATGAATAACTAATTTTATTATTGCTTACCACTACTAACAACTCTTACAGTGTCTGCAGAACACATTGAAGTGTTTGTACAACTGAACGAATATGGAACTCATTATTTCAAAGTAAGGAGTCAACATATTCAAATATATTTTATGGGTCGATGTAAAATAGAATATGTTACTCAGTTTATAGAAACTATCGATTCTCTCTGGATTAGTTTGTAGATTAGTCAACATTTACTGGTATACAGAGGCAAACAATGCTACTTGTAATAGTTTTGCGAATGTGGTATTAAACCATTTTCAGGTATACTAGTAAGACGTTTGAGTGCATAAAATACTAAATATGAATTTTCCTATAATATACAAATTGCATCTTCTGTGGATGAGTAAATTAACACATCAGATTAAATGGATGGAAGTTTATACAGCTTTCTGAGTTTTGATTTTGAACGGATGATAAGTGCTGAGGCTTCAGTCAAAATTACGAATCTCCGAAGTGTCGTTCTGGCATAAATGTTAATAAACAAAGCTTTATAGTATTTAAGCACAGAATAGAACTAACATTTCGCTATGAGAGGCTAAAATGTTTCTGGTTTGTTTAGTTACTTGCTTTTGCAGGCATTTTGACTTCCTGTCGTTCAATATTACGTCACTTGATTATTGAATAAATCCTCCAGAGGATATGCAGTGGTTGCATTGTGAGTATGTTCAATTTGAAATGGACTAGACAAGAAATTAGCACTTCATAGGAAAAAACGTACTGCAATTTACTAGAGAAAAAGCAATAAACGACTGGTGTCACTTGGAGTTTCATACTTCAAGAATAATTATTCTATATCTGTATATAGAGTGCTGGTTTGTAGACAGCCTCTTAATTTTACTGACATCAAGTAGATAAATATTCTACCGGGTGTTATATATGCACATTTATATATTACACTCGCGTATTGATTTGAGGCACAAATTAAAAATGGCTTACCACAAATGAATTGACATTTACAGTCGGTGAATGTAAAAATGGTTAACGGGTATTATGTAAAACAGCTAATACTAGAATGAGAATTGGATATGTTGCCCGAACAACCATATTATTCGTCCCAATTCTATTTAGTATATGCGAATAAGTTGATGACTTAATGAATTACAGGGTAAATCTCTTATTCGTGTCGTATTACATAACAATTACTGCGTTAAGAACGAACCAACCAACTGTCAGGAGTATTTGTCTCAGGAATCTGATCTATATTAAGATGTAAGGGAAATCATTCAGCACTAAGTATGCCAGTGGAGCGTTACTTTAAAAGCACTCATACTTTGAACTCGTGTTAGTATTCGTCACACATTCACCTTCTTTCTGTACCTTACAAAATGAATGAACGTTAGATGTCTGTGTCGTTCTAGTATACAGATCATCACTGATGAGGAAATGCAGTCATATGCATAATGTCTTTGTTGCTATTAACAAATGAGATTTGTCGCAGTTTTGTATTAACTTATACAGTTGTCAAGATGAAAATGGATACTTTATTTGTGAATGAGCATGTATGTCCACATAAAATATTCAATGATGACGTGCAGTCTTAAATACATGTAGAACTATCAATGTGAATTGCCTCAGTCATGTATGACATTTTGTTGTTTCTTAATAAAATCTTCCTTACAAACATCTGTCAAGTAATATGACTGTTTAACGATATGGTTATCACTTTACAGGACAACATACTCGATATGTGCTTGGCATTCACATTAACGTTGACCAACTTTTAGTAAAATTTGTATTTTACATATTGCGGAAATACTGTTATTTAGCTGTTATCACATTCCTTGTCGATAACAATATTTCATTGAGTTTGTGAAATTTTCATATGAACAATTAGGACAATCAGCATTTTGTTCGATTTAACATAAATCTGGAGATTATAAAACATTTTGATATGGCATTGCTTAATCTATCAATTCATATGTGAGTATTCGTATTTCCTCCTTCCTAATATTGACAAAAATGCATTAGAATATTATCGAAAGATATCTGGATAATTCGGTGGATATACAGGGTTTTCTATTATATAAAATAAATTATGATCTTATTGAAATTTTACCAATTACCAGCTCATTATTTACTCCCACATACTTGATATATTCCAGAACAACAAATGTTTATTTAATCATGCTAAGCAACACATTTTTGTGTACTTGAATGTAGATATGTTTGTTGACATTTTATCATGATCCTTTCATGCATTATAACACAATAGTCATTATTGTGGTGAATGTTTCCTTTCAAAACACTCAATCAATTTAAATAAGTAAATCTCACATTATTATTATTATCTAACCTATGTATTTTATAATGTTGTTAATATGCAGTTACCAACGATTATGCAGTAATCAATTATGGTCTAACATGTTTTCGAAGCAGTTTTTTATGAATTCGAACTATTGCTCTATCTTTTAATAGAAATAAATTTTATAAAACTTTGTGAGGATATAATATTTTGCAGATTTCGTTAATGAACACAATAAACAAACTACTGATATTGATAAGCATTTTTTATAATTTAAACAATTCTTAATTTTAACATAATTTTACAGAAAAACACGATCCGTTGGATTTCCTTACAACCACATGTATTTGATGAATATTAGTGCACATTTCCTCACCAAAGATTCTATACACTGATTTGTATTCACAATGCTTAACAGTTTAGGTCGTGCTCAGTGTACACAATGATACGTTTGCTAAAGCCGAGACTTACCAGTGTCTGTCTCTCTTTTGACTAAGCATTTTTATGAATTAACGTGAATGCTTCCTGTTTAAATTAAAAAATTTTTTAAAACTTTGTGAAGATATGAGATTTAATACGAATGGCTGAGTTTATCGAGACAATTATTCGAACTGATGTATTGAACTCATGCATAATACAAATTAATGTCCTGCCTGAATATCTAGCTAAGTAACTTCAGGCTTTGCGGAGAGTTTTATTTCCCTAGAACCGACGTGTCTAAATACAATGGTACGTATTTCTGCATTCAAATAATTAGCGATAATAGAATTGAGTGTCTGTCTCATTCTTGTAAATATTGACATTGTAATGTTCAAGAGATCTTAACAAGTCAGTTAGTCAAGTACAACGAAGAACTTCGAATATACGTACATCAGTTCAAGCTGCCGTGCCCCAATTAGCAGATGGTGGTTAATTTGTCAGATTAATTTCCAGAGTGGGGAGGGGATTAGATTTATGAAAATTATGATAGATTTAGAAACTTATTATTTGGAGGGAGACAATGAATGGATGCACCTGCGCCATTGCCAACGATTTTGAGCCATGTCACCTAAAGTCTTTAATTATTTGTGATGACCATCACGCGAACTCCAACCAGACAGTATCCACCTATTAACATGGCTCAGCCCAGTTGTCAGTGACTCCATAGACTAGTGAAGTGTTTTGGTTTTGTTCCCCTTAGCTTCCTTTCAGACTACTCTTACACCAGACAACACTGCTCATCGAAGTAAGCGTTGATCAGGCATGCGTAACACACTCAACAAGACTCTATGAAATACCTCTTAGTGTTTTCACCAGTCGTCATATTAGAACATGATTTCGTATTTTTGTGGTTGACTGTTTACGAAGGTGATTCTTGCCAATTGCAGACACATATGTAGGTGATCTATTTAAGTCCTTTATAGTGCTCTCAGAATCGTTGGGCAGGAAGAAAGCAGGAATCATGTACAGTGAGGCGAGATGAAATGGAAATGTTTCAGTGAAGTTTTCCAACACACTGTGTTTTTAGAAATGAAAACTCAACGGATTTTAGTAATGTGGACAATGAATAAAATCTGACGTAGTATGGAATAATACAATTAAAGAATGGATAATTCTAACGTATAATCGAAAACCATTAATTTGTTAGACTAATTAGTCAATTAGTGAATAGGATATTGTATTATATAGTCGTGGCTTCAACGATTCCTCGTTTCCATAAGTCAGTGAGAAGAGAATATATTCGTATTTCCGAGGACCTATTACTCAAATGTACCAAAGCCGTAAGCTGTTACGTCTAAGTATGGAACTCTTCGGAAGTGAGCATTCGCTACTTTACAAGCGATCAAACGCAAAACCGTCTGACTTCGTGGCGAACGCTTTCCTATTAGATAACTGTGTATGCTTCCTACGATTGATGTTTCTTGTTTAGTCACTTAGCGATATGTTTTCACCCCCTCATCCTCTGCCGTTGGTGGGTAGCTGTAAGTAAATAGTAATTCTACTTTAGATATGTTGAAAACATGAATCATGCATACTTCTTATTAATAAGAATACTGGCAAAATATCCATATGAACGAATTATATTTCTTAGGTTGCTACGTCAACATTTAGATAGGTATTACGTAACACGTTATTAAAGTATGTGTCATTTAATAGATTTAATATAAAGCTGATTATTTCCATAATCACCATACTATGTGTACTGATTAAATGCAAGTCATATTACTTATACTACTTATTTCATATTTTCATTAATATGCTTTGCTTATACAAGTGAATACCTGTCTGTGTGTAGAACTCTCTTACTGAAACAAATCTATAAGCCCTATTTGTAGTATATATTACAAAATAACATGCACATACTTTAGGAAACTTCGCAATATTTGTGGATGCATTCATTCCAAATTTGAGTTTATTTCCTTAAAATAAAATTACAAATTCATGTAAAATATTCCTATTGTAATTACTGATCCTTGTGGTATATTTTGACATCGATTGCAAGCAGTGATTTTTAATAATCCTTAATTACTGTAATATTAGTCACCGTCTATATAATTATTATCACTACCCATTTCTATAGCACTTAACTACTCTATATATTGTGTATTCACTTCGTTAGTTTGTTTGTCACTGTAATAGAGTTAAAGTATCATTTATTCAAACTAATATTATTGATAAGAATATAACATTTACCATCTTTAGGAGAATCAGTTAGTTGCGAATTCAAATTACAACAGGCGTCATGAGTTAGGTCGTCTTTCTACCAATAATACTACAGATTTACATTATAAATACATAATTAAGTAAAATGTTCCCCTTTATTAATTAGTAAAAGTCCACTTTATTCAATTCATATATGCCTTACAAATATTAATTTAAATAATACAATAATTTGTAATATAACAATGAACGATTGTACGAATTCTAATAATCTTTGGTATAAATGATTGTTTGTTAACATCAGAGAAATTCATTATTTCTAGTGAGTGATACAGTAGAATGTTGTATGTACGTTATTATTAGACAATGCTAGTCAGTCTTAAATTCAGAAGGTTTAAAGATTAACACAGATCATTGAAAAAAATACACCGTGCTTAAATATTTTAAATGTTCTAGAACACATCCCTTATACTAATGATTTCTGTTTGATAACTTGAACTACTTATGCTATATTTTGCGGTTTATTAACTAATCCATTTGCACATTTATTGAAGGGATATATCCATAATTACTTACAAAATACTTGAATCTCATTATATTTGCGATTAATAGACAACATAAATAGGTTGTAAATGTTCATTAATGCTTTAATTTATTCTCTAATGAATAAAATTACATGAATAAATTATTTAGAATAAACAATACTAAATTGAGTCTAAGGTGTAACTTTAAGTTATGCCAACATATAAACCAGGAATATTAGTGAAATAAAATTTTGGTCTTTTGAAAATTAATATTACTTTTACTTGAATTAATACCTATGATGTTAATGTTCGATAAGACCATTAATCGCACAGATCACATCTACAAAATTACAATTTTCACAAGCATTTGTTCCTAGACTTCAATTTAAAACCTAATCACACTTATCAATGAGTAAATATATCATATTCCAATGGTTTGTTGAATAACAATCAATAATTGTTTCCATAATTTATATGAATTATTTTATTTAGGATAGAAAGTATGAAAAATATTTAATGAAATCTACTTTATAGGCTGAAATACATCAACACATATGAACACATCATTATTCGCAATAAACGAAACAATCTTTAACCTACTTAGTTTCAATAAATTTATTGTAGACAGTTAATGTATAGTGTCTGTTTCAAATTGAAGGCTAATGTATAGTAATACAACAAAAATTTTTCATTTCGGTTTTAGAAACAAGTTGTTAACAATTATAAATTATGAAAAATTTTATCTCGTTTAAAACCAAATTTATGCAAAATTACTATGGTTTTTTTGAGCCGAAGTAGTTATGATGCTGACTTTCAATCTGTGTAAATGTCTTAGTTTCTTACAGTGTATAGTTTCAATGACGTTGACTACAGTGATAAACAGGTAGGTAATCCTCATACTACTACTTAAGCCATTCTAATTTTATCAAGTAAGAAGACATTGTTCTATCAATTTCCTCCCGATGTGCGTAGATCACAACTAATTAACGATAGATCATAATATGCCTAACAAGTTTTGTAATTACTGGTCACACGAAATAACTATATAAACGATGGATTGTTTGTTAGTTTGTTGCACCTAAGGTGTACATTCCATAACTTTCTACTGTGCCTTTCTGAATCCGAGATGTGATATTCCAGTTGTGTTTTTTAAAAGTGTGAACATTTTGTTGCCATCTTAAAAACTTAGTAATTTACATGATTTTTGGAGATATTCTTGTCTTCAACAATTCTCTTAATAGAATCGGATTGTCGGTTTACACCATAAAACTACCACCCACCCCACGACACTACTGTTAAATTGTCTAGGTTTTACTATCACATTTGCCTGCAATTACCTTTAGGTATATTGTAATGAATGCTTTGTTTTTAAGTATACTAGTTCGTAATATTCTCTTTTCTGCAAGACTACTGAAAGAAATCGTTTTATTATTAAATTCGTTTTATGAAAGTCTTTGTGTATCACTTTTGAATTTATAAATTTAAAACTGAATAAATTTTAATAGTGTCGACTTATTATAAGAAATCAAGTTTTGCAATTATTTTAATTAGTTTCATCGGTATCTGTGCTGTTCTTTGTATAAAGTCAGCCTATGAACAGAACCATTTTACGTTTTAATAAATAGTACACTGATTAAATATTATTGCTACATCAGTTGTAATCCTATGACGTAAATTAGCATGACATTTAAACTTCCTCTTAAATTGAGGACGAAAATTTTATTGTTTTCAAAACCCATATTTTATGATTTCATGAAAATGCTCTAACGTAGCAATCAAAGTTTATTAAAAAGTATAATCATACCAAATTTTAATAACAATGGTTTTATTATGTAATCATTTTCGCAGTGACGTGTTAATATGTATTATTTTTTGATCACTTTCCTATATGACATTAAACTGTAAATAGAGAATAACGATTAGTGAACTAATTTTATGTGTATAACAAAGAATAATAAATAAAAGTGCCAAACAACATTAAATCAATTTTATATATCACCTTCAGTTGCTTAAGTTGCAATCATGCTGTGTTTTATGACTGACGAAGAATAAACAAATCATATGAGAAAATATCGTAAAATAGGACTATGCTATTCTGATGTACATCAACGCCTAGATACATCCCAATTTTTATTTGATATTGTTAGTGGCTACTTACTTAAGTTCAATTAACAACCATAGTAGCAAGAATGTCTAAATTATATATTTTAAGTTAGTTCTAAAGTTGAATAGTCATTTTGTGGAACATGGTCTTGAAAATAGTTCAACTAGATGATAACTGAATAAAACAATTTATTTTATCCAGTAGATGAAGTATTTAAAGAAGTATTTTATCAAGAGAAATACATTTTCGCATTAACTGTAAACTGGAAGTTTAGTTAGCAATATAAGTTAACTTTTGGTCAGTACTCGATTCTGAAAATGAACCATATAGACTAGATATCTAGTTGTACAAATAAATGAAGTTTAATTATTAAAATGATTAGATCCTTCTACTTGACATAAATATTGTAAATAACATAACTTGAATTTTTGAATTTCTCAGAAGGCAGGTTTATTGTAGAATAAATATATAGTCTCAATATCATTGAATGTGTCAACACTTACATGTTTTGCCTACAGATTAACAACATATTGAAGAAATGTGTTATTAAATACAAGTCTTTTATGAAAGACTATTACACGGCATGGGAATTTACTGAATTTATGTAAAGTCGTCAGTCAAAGCAATAAATCTTATTTCAAAATTAGCTACCTATAGGAATATATATATATATGCATAATTAACAGTGTGCATGTGAATATGCCACTTTAGATATAAATGACTAAATCCGATGCTTAAATGGCAAAAAATACTACTTGATAAAAAACTAAGTAGTACTTACAAGTTTCATGTATTCTATTAGCTGCATTATCAAAACATTTGAATTAAATCGTTTAGTTAGCCAGTGTGGCGTGTATATAAATTCGCTATTATTTATATCCAAAGACATGTAGCATCCGGAGAGTATTGCTCTATACTTATTTCTACTCCATCAGGTATAAATACCACAATATAATTTGTGTTATATTATTTCCAATTATAAATCACAATTAGCCCTTCAGACAACCCTTCTGTTGCAAAATTCGTCATCTATCGATTAGTGAAGTTTATATTAAAACTTTTCAAAACAATTGGTTGACTGTCATCAGTGAAGAACGTTTTCAGTTGGATATTACGTGTGCTTTGACTATATCTCCTTCATTTCAACATTTAAAAATTTTCATTGTTTACTACATTATAAATTAATAATTTCCAAGTGAATTAATTTAATTTAAAGTGTAAGATACAGGCAGTTATTGTTCATTTAGCTTCCGTGTTATATAATATTTCATTCATATACGTTGGAGAACACGTAATTTCAAGTTCTAACTCAATGTCACAGACTACTGTATATACAGGAATGTTAAAAGTCTGTAGGCGAAAAACAATAAGTGCGAAGATATAAAGAGAATAAAATTCACATCACTTACTCATTCTTCTTTGTCGTAAGTCTGATATTAGATTCAACCAATTAAAAAAACAGTTCATTGTCCTAATTACAGTTAAAGATAAAATATAAGTAAATAGCCAAACAAGAATAAATAGAGGAACTCACATAATTCCAGATAGTTTCCAACTATGTATAATCACAAGAATATTGTAATGATCCGATTATCGATTATTGCATAAATTAGTATTCTTTGTAATATGCAATTGACAAACATATTTGGGAGAATATGGTTGTTTCAGGATGATTTTATTGAAGCCTATTCAATTTAAGCATACATAATTACGAATGTACATGTACATTTACATACAATTAATCAGTGCAATCCTTAACAAACGAATCTTCTTTCATCTTTATCAAATAAACAGCGAAAGCATCATGAATGTGTACACAGTTTGCATATTTGTAGCATACTACATTCTACTAACTAAATTACAGGAAGTGACTACTGTGTCGGTAAATGCTAGTAGATGCCAAACTAAAGATGAATAATATTAACAATCCTTTCTAAATTCGGTGAAATAAAATAAAATTTATTTTCACAGCAAATGATAATTTTAGGAATACAAACTGTATCAGTCCACTTATTTGATGCATATGTAAGGATCTTTGCTCAGTAGGACTTGTTTATTCATGCAATACAATAGAAAGATGAAATATCCACTCAAGTGCTTAATGGCTTGCTACCATCGGAAACAGCACTGTTAAATAAATGCTTTCATCTTATAATACCTAACTACTTGCAAATTACATTAATAGACTTATTCAGCTTACCAGTATCAGTAGCTGAAAACAAACGTAATGATCAAGTTTATATAATACCAGTCAACGAAAATCACCATTTGAAAAAAAGAATATTTTAGCAAGTTACTTGCAACGGTTGATTTAGTAGTATACTTTGTTATTTTAATAAATTTCATTTTTCATTAGGTCATAGTGACAAATCAAGTTAAACAATTAAACCACCTAACCCATAAAGCGATAAACAGCTAAAATGGATGTTACTAATTGATACTACTGATAGAATACTTTTAAAATAGTGCACCATGTATAAATTTACAAATATTCATTTACTGTACACATTCAAAATGTAATACAGCCTATGATACACATCAGCATTTTTGTAATTAGGCAAGCCCACTTTATAAAATTGTTGAATGCATAATGATACCCCTTATAAACGTCATTACAACGTTTCAACGTATGCATCCGGATGTTCATCATATTAATGTTTTAACTCATGATGTTAAAACTAATGCATATTTGGACAAAACTTCCAGTACATGGATATCCAACATATCGCTTCAAATCGGATAAAACTCTAGGTTGTGACTTCTCATTAGAAATTTCATATACATATCACAACATTTATTAAAAATAATTAAAACAGCAAACTTTGCTATGAATAAACGATGCGATTCTTGACTTACATTTAGAATCTGAAATGAAAAATCACTCACTTAAAGGTATCTGGCTTAAACGGTACTTTGTCAAAGTGTCAAATATACGGAATTAATGAAATGCTTGACAAATATGATAGTTTGCATACTGAAAGTAGACAATAATTATTTAGTTCAGTAGTCTTGAGATGTATATCGTATTATTTAAGCACAAAACACATATTGGCATGTTATCAGTTCAAACGTCCAAACTGATCAGTTTGATTTTCAATTGGTGTTCAGGTACTTCGTGATGTAATTATAAATATTTATGCATATACGTATGTGAAGAAACTAAATAACATAATGTGGAAAGTTCTAATGGTAATAGAGTACCAGTTCATGGTAATTTTACGTTAACCTTGTTACTGCGTATATTTACAAAATAACAAACAGTAATTGGCACGTAAACTGTTTGAAAATAATCGACTTAAATGTGTAATTTGGAATTATTCATATAACAATTAGCTTATTGTTAAAGAATTATTTTTATAAAACATAAATTGAAATGAAAAATAACCTTCTGTGATAAGTACAACGTACCCCAGCAAGAACTCCCTTCTTTAAATGAAATTACCAAATAAAGGTTACAGACATTAGTGCAAATCACATGGAAATTTTCGCCTAAATAAGCTGTTTTAGTAAATCTGTAAACGTAATTTTACAGCTAAAATGAGTAACAACCAAATACGTAAACTGTGAAGATGCCTGGCTTTTGGATCCATGGAATAAAACTCCTGATTCAAAACAAACTTTCCGTTTGGCTATACAAATAATACTTTTGATGGTCAAATAAGGTACATAATGGCACTCAATTTTCCCAAGCAAAATGCCAGTATTTTATTAGTCACTTTGATGAACTTTAGATAGAAATTTGAAATATTTGAATAAATAAACTGTCTATAAATACAATCTGAGAATTAATAACGGAATTCGCTGACATGCTTTAATATAAGCAACGAGTTATCTCATGAGTACTAAATATACAAAGTACTAATCAGTGTCCATTTTCAAACTCATAATTCGAACGAATCTTTGAATTATGTTTACTGTAAAGTAAAATAACATTCAACTATTTACATCAGAGAGCTACACTGAGTCACTGCACATAAGATAATTCTGATATTTTTTGTTAAATCGGTAAAATATTACAGATATTAATGATAGAATTCAGATGGTAGTATGACTGCTTAATTGTAATGGTTAGATGGATTAACGATTAATAAATTACATTCAATTCAACTTACTACAACAAACTTGATCTTTAAAATTATAAATATTGTGTTGTTAGAACCGATGTTATTGTTGAAGACATTTCTATCAAATGAAGTTCATTTAATTATGATTGTAGGGTTTATTAAAATAACAAAAATCACTTACCATTCGGGTCGTTATCTGTTACAGAAAGATTGCAATAATTTAATTATTATGTTATTTTGTATATGTTTATCATAGTATGCTAAAAGCCAAACATGAAATTGTTTTTCTATGATAAGAATAGCTAGGCGTCTTATCATGTCAATCAATCAACAATTAGTGCAACTTTGGTAAGCATATTTCATACAATGTTGATTTTTACTATCAGATTTCATCACATTATATGAAAAGTAACGCACTTAATCATTAACAATTCACGTGTCATCGACTTCAATACCTATTATTAAACTGCAGTAATTTCAAAAATCTTGTTCCTTTGTATGGATCATAGTTTATTAAAGCTCATTTGTTTAAATATCACTTAAGTTATAGTGATTATGAGTTATGATTGTTAATTAAATAAACTTTGCATAGTATTCACATAAAGTGAAAACTGAATAAATTAATACAATTTAGCATCGAAACAACTACATATGAGTGATTCTTAAGACAAGATGAAGATAGCTTATATATTGAATTACTTGAGTATAATGAGAATTCAATTAGTCAAGCTTACTAAATACATCAATATAAAATCTTTGCCTTGGCTTTTCAATGACACTTTTATTATGGATTTAATATCCCAAACTAAAATACAATAATTTTTCATCATTTCCTCACATTGAAGGTTACATTATCTTAAGGACCACATGAAGGCCACCAATGAAATGAAATATCCTACATACAGTTGTATACATATCATGTAATCACAGTATGAAAACCGAATATTATAAGTGGATTTGTTGGATAGGATTAGCATTTATTACATTTTGATAAGCAAATGGTATTGAAGTACAGGCACTCATTTAATATATAGAAATGATATGAATATAAATATTAAAAAGGAACAATTTGAAAAAGTTAGTTAATGAAAATTGTGATTAATTCATTGCAGATTAATGTACAACCCGACAAAATTTAAATCTAATTTACAAAGCAGATTCAAAGATTATAGAAAAACACAATCACAGGTACTTGATTAATCATGAAAAGTTGTTTATTATAATCATGAATTATTGTTATTTCAAATGCAAAGTTCACATTAAGGTCATTCTGTTGGTCATTTCACGCCATATGCCTTTATGTAAACATAGAATGTAAAGTGAATACATTGAAGGTGTCATAACCAGTGTGCTTAATAACATTAATTTCATCAGTATCCTAAAGTCATTTCATCTGTTGAATACAGAAACTTCATCAGAAACCAACAGCAATTCAAAATTACTTTCTCTCTAGTTATTTTGTGAATCACTTCTTAATCTCAATCTTCATCCCGGAAATCTAATTAACTCAACTTAGTATTTCGTGCGTATCGAAGTCTAGGAATGTTGCATTATATGATGTATATGTTAAACTGATATTGTTTATAGTATGATCAGGAGTATACGAAATGTTATTATTAGCATTTCAGATGCTGTTTAGTTTATGACATCATGAAAACTGTTGGTTTTGTGATAGAAATAATAACGTACCACAACACATTAACCCTGCAAAACGTAAATGAAAACGTTCAACAATTATATATTTTCAACTTGAGGTTGGTTGCTTGTAGATGACATGAGCTGATAAATATGAACGTACCTGATGAATTACCTGAAGTGTTCGAAATTCCAAGATATAATTACTGTTTAATAGTGACTTACAATAGTAAATGACTGAATACATTTTGAATTAATGTTTGAGTATTGCCGAACTTGTTATGAATATTACATTTATGACATCATAAAATGAAATGCAAGACAATTCATTTATTCAGGGGTATGTGAAATCAATCATTTTTCAATGTTCCTAATGTATAATTGATTAACCCAAATAGAGAGCAACTACTAATTTACAATCTGCACACTTACGATTACAAGTAATACCTTAATGAAAAATTATATTATCATTACAGCATTAAGTTTAGACAGTAATTTTTCATATAGAATATTTTGTTGTGCTCAAAAAAACTGTTCAACAGTTTGTTGACTGTCAAATGAAGATTGCACATTTTCAGCACATCAAATTACAAAGCATTGTTCGACTTATATAAACACTCAGTAAGTCACTTTTACCGTTACTTACTCCATTCAGCTTCCATTGAACCTAACAAAACAAATGCATAGGAATATAAGAGGTTGTTTAATGCTATGACAAAATTATGTTCAGATGAAACTAATTTTAATAAAAATTGAACTCCGTTCTGTTGAAAAACATACCACTTCACAAGTGACCTCTACAACTCTTGGCAAAATTGAATTATGTAATGTTAGCTAAAACCATGTTCGTTGTTGAGATTTCGTTAATATTTCAATTATAACTTGACGTTATAGCTTGAATGATGTATTAGTATGACTTTGTTTAGTTCGTTGTTTTCATTGTCACGGTCTTAATGATAAGTTTCAAATACTAATTGTGATCTCAGATATTTTTGTTTTTTGTGCTGAACTTATTTTTCTGCTGTAAATGAGCAACATATTAGTATTCCATTCGAGTGTTAATTTACATTTGCCTGGGCTACTTGAAATCACCGTGGTTCAAAGAAAATGATTTAATCACAACACTTACAAGCTACTACTAAGTATCTCTATTGGTAATCTGAAGTGTGGTAATAGGATGATTGAAAATTCAACTTCTGTGTCTGATATTTATACTTATAGCTCGTGCTGCATGTCATCAAGTTACAAGAACCAATAATTTTTAAATGATCTAAGTTGTATTCATTCAAGAGTAAACATACATTTGCAAAGACACATCAGGTTGAAATGAATGTTTCTCAAGCTTGTGCACTGTATACAGACCACTATTTAGTTAATTATGGAATAATGGATTCAGTATAAAAGCATAAATTTAAGTAATTTTGCAGACTAACAAGTAGTTCATCTAACACATATTGCAGTCGATAATGGTTTACTTAATCAGTGATTGATAACAATTTTTGGGCATTCTGAAATCGTACAAGTAATGTGCATTTCAACATGCCGCTTGTCAAATATCAAAATTTCAGAATAACGGAACCTCTCAACACTATGGTTCTTAAAATAAATATAGAACAGATTGATATTTTGGATAAATTTGTATGCATTTATAACATGACGACTCGACAACTTACGGTTCAAAAATGGAACAAGAAGCTGAATTACAATCAAAATTGCCGAGTAGGTTGCACAAAGCGATTTCATGTCTTTGTATCGACAATATGTTGGTATCATCGTTCCTCCACTTATATATTATTTTCAGGAAGATTCTGAACATAATAAACAATACAAACATTGCATCACGATATGTGACCATCATCTTATCATGTGAAATCTCTAAACCTCTGATTCATATAAACTAATATTATTCACATCTTTAATCAATCATGTATAAAATCTGCTGACGTGATCAAAATTGTTGTAAAATGATTAACTAAGTTTGTGAATAATCTCGGTGAAATGTCAGTTGTATTGTTCTTCATGTCATAATAATGTGAATAAAGATCATTGATATCATGTTCAACGGCGTTTCTTTCACAAATCAGTTTTTCATAAAATCAGTTCAGAAAATAGGATGCTGACCTCATAACGTGATTTGATCCATGAGTGATTCAAGAAGTGATTACAATTAATTTATATAAACCGAAGATCTAAGGTTATCTGTGGTAATCTCACAAAGTTATGATGACTACATTTCATGAAACAATATTCATATTTTCTCTTGTATTTAGAATATTACTAAAAATAGCATATAAGTGGAGGAACGTTGATATTAACATACTGTCTATACAACGACATGAAATCGCTATGTGCAAACTATTCAGCAATTTTGATTATGATTCAGCTTCTTGTTTCTGTTGAAAACTACGTAGGCGTGTTTTTATACCTGTATATGCATTTAACAGTGCTATAAACAAATCTTGTATTATGCACTTATATTCGTCACAACTGTTCGGGTTAGCAGCAAGGATTTAAATTACTGAATTACTTGTATACGTTATATTGCTATTTGGAGGTCAGAAAGTAAAAGCTGATTGTTCACCTATCATAGTGGGAGGTGGATTTCTATTACTCTTCTTTAGGCATCAGTTCAATAAAACAAGCAATTGTTTGCTAATGCCTTTGGAGTCTACATCTTCATTTCATCTAGTAAATAAAATATGCAAATCTGTTTCATTCTTGTGACTAACCACTTTGCTACCGTGTCATGTCATACAAACTATGATAGTTTCAGAAACTAGGGAATTACTTATATTAATAATTAGTTTTATTAGTGAATCCTTAACGGGGGCATCTTAATAAAAGTCTTTATTGACTTCTTCTCATGTCTGGTCTAAAACTTGATTGGTTATGAAATTGGAAGTTAAGTAATGCGTTCTCCTAGATGTTATTTCACACGTTGATATGACTGAAGTCATAGTTACCTCACATCAATTTAAAAGTATTTAAATGCTCTTCTTCACTCACTACGAAATATCTACTTGATCAAAAATGCTAATAACAATATCAACGCAACTGTAAATACAAATTATTATACCCAAACTCAAGTAATTTACATAGTGATCTTGGTGTTTTTCCACCAATAGTCATTTTTTATTCATTTGTTTCTTATTAAAAATGAATACCATGTGTCCCTTGCATTTTGTGCTCTCTTACTAAATACATACAACCGAGTAAATTCATAATAACAAAAGACTGATTTGTCGATTTCAGTTTCAATGAAACTGTAGAGATGGTTGGTTTGTTGAATACCAGGAATTATAGAAACGATTTTACAGATATTTACGGTGACAACATTAAGAATATGTTACATAAGAAGGTAAAACAATCATGATAAGTAATAGCGTAATAATAAAAATTGAACTAATATAATTGCGTAGTCATTGTGATTTTGATAAAAAATGAAAATTAAATGATTTTGTACGTTTAACTAAGGTAGTTGGGGGCGAGGAGAGAGTTAATCAAGTGTTCTTTTCCACTCTGCTACATATTCGGCTTCATGTGTTATTAATTTCGATTTACTGTGTATCATTCTACTTTACAGTTTTTGTAATGTCTTGGTTAAATATTTACCATTTCAACAGATTCATACTTGCCTCTTTCTGATGTGTACTACGCTAGAAACTCAGTTACTCAATTGTAATTATCAGAAATTGTCAGTGCTCTGAATTTGCTTTATATAATTAGCCTAGAAATATTGGTTTGATATCCACAAATCATTCAAGCATTCAATATATATATTTGCATATATATATTTACATGCTAATTAGTGTTATTATAATATCGTGTAGAATCCTTTCACTTAAAGTTAGCCTTTCAAGCAATTTTCTCAAAACAGTCAACTCAGCGTCTGGGCATAACTACAGTCTCAACAGGAGAAGCTTGGCATTAACCTACATCTGTTTTTGGTATTTAATTGAATGTTGCTAGTCAGGCTAATTACAAATCGAATCAACTTCCCGCCCAACGAATTACTGATCATTTCTATTATACTATTCAGTCAAATGACACAAAATATTTTACTTAATCAAGATAAGCACAACATTTCACTGGAGGCCTTTAGGTTGGTAAATTAAGCTTTCAAAACAAATTAGTTAAATTAGAAACATAAATATCCTTTATCATTATTAAAAAACTATCATCACATGCAACCGTATGTTAATAATAAGCTAGTATGGTGATTTGGACTATTTTAATGAGAAATATTCACGTTTCACGTGTTGCATGCTAATTGAATGAGATGTAACATAATTTGGTATATTATGGTACTGATTTATGTGAATTGAATTGAGAATCTTACAAATACCGAAGGACAGATCTAATATGCCTACACTACTTAAGATTTCAGCTTGTAGATACAAATCACCAAAACACGATAGCGTTACATGTTAAGCAATGTCGTCATGTTTTGACACTTCACTAACACATCATAATATTTATGAAGCAGATGATTCTTTGTGATTTACAATTATTTGTGCTACGTTTGAATTATATATGAAACTCTTAATTAGCAAAATTACATTAATGACGTAGTCTTACACTATATATGTGCGTCCGCATTTTGCGGCCTGTGCCTACGCGTAATTACAAACTTATGTAGCTTTCCTTTTATCATTAATCCCGACACCTCACACTCATCATCTTCCATCTCTCACTCATTAGCTTCCACCACTATATACTTGAATGAATTTCTGTTAACTTTTGTTATTTCTGTTCATTAAAGTACATTTCCAGTATTCTTGACAGTTTTTCATTGCCTTGCTACGAAAAGCAACACGAGATTACCTGACATCATTCATATTCATATTTCATATTTAGTAGTGTGTATCAAGGATGGTGATGGAAAAATAGAAAAAAGACAGGCAGTAGAGCTAATAGTATGATTAAAAGAATGAATATTGCAAATTAATATAAATGCAATATGGTACACCAAATTATTGATTAAGTAACCAAATTGCTTGTATTAGACTTGTCATCACTGAGGAACTCTTGATAATCCACAAAATTGGTGGGATAATCGTAGTAGTATACCAAATGGGTGTTGATTCCAATTAATGTAATGTAGTTAAAGATGTTATACAGGATGTATGACAGAAGTGAAATAATATGAAATGTAATTGAATCTGCTTGCGTGTTGCTATTTGTCAAATATTACAGAAATTTACTGTTCACACTTCATTTTAGAATATGGAAGTTTGAGTACGTATGAAATAGTTTTGTGAGGATAGCATCACTTAATTAGAGTTTTGCTCACGTAGAGTAAACAAGTTACTTAAAGTGGGAAAAAGCAGTATAATTGATTTGGCTCTTCATTTAATAACAAAATGAAGATTAATCGAAATTTTCTGCCCATAAACCAAGGTCTTTTAAGCCTATCGCCCTCACCATCGTTTAGGTCCAGTTGGCTAATGATATAAGTAAGCAACTAATTCAGCTATATACTATATGTAGCCTGCTCTGTTTGAGTTTACATTTGGCTTGAGAGTTTCACAAAATAAGCAGATAGGACTTCTAATCTAGATGACTAGATGTTGGTTAATCCTTGAATGCATTCAGTGTTAATAAACAAACTAATAGAATAAGGTTTGAGATTCACGCCAACGATAAATGGGTAGGTAGGGATAATGCTGAATAGTACATTATTCGAACGCAATACCAACCAATCAGGTGTGGTGAATCATATTAAAGCAACAGGAGTCTATCAAGATTACAAATGTAACACAAGCAAAGAGAATTTAGTGCTGATATACAGTAGTTGGCAGTCGTTATAGTCATCTTTTTTTCATTGGTGTTTATTTAACGAGTAGAATAACTAGATGCATTATAACGTGTATGAAATGTGAATTTTTGATCCGAATGCAAATAACAAAACGCGATGAAATACATGTCAGGATTGGATCGTTGCCATAGCTGAGTGAAGTTTTTTTAAAGGATTTCAATTCAAATCGAATTTTTGCAGGTTATGTTAGAAAAGATATGCTAGTAGCATTCTAAGGTAGCATTCACGCAGTCTGTGTAATGCAAAATTTATTTATGAATTGTACTAACAGAATGTAAACTTTAAATGATTTAAACCAAGTTAATTGAAATTAATTTCTCAATGCAAACATGATGAAATGAAAGTGTGACGTATTAATATATTTATTCACATACATTTGTACTGTACTTGAAGACTTTGTTCAAGTTTTCAGTAGTACAAACTAATATGAAATTAGTCATTCGGTAAATACATATGATTGAAAGTGATTGAGTTTTTTCATGATGCCTTATTCAGAACAAACTTAACCCTTTTGGTCAAGCCAATATTGTGACTGAAATGAAACTCAAAATGATTGTCAGCATTCCTGGGTTTATTGTGTTTATTTTCCACAACTTAGAATTTAGTAAAAAAGCGTTGAATAGGAAAGCAGTGTATTATTGTAAATTTTAAGTTTGCATACATCACTATAACTTAATTTGAACAATCAAGAAGTTAATTTAGAAGTAATCAGCTCTCGAACAATCATTTCAGACCGTTTTCTTATCCTTTACTCTGCAGAATATTATTTAAAAAGTAGAAAGCAAATTAGTCATGGAAAAGCCATTATAGTGAAATTACTGGACAATAAAATTGTTGCTGTAGGATTGAATGTTCACATCTACACAACATCACTAACATAGCATTATTGATTTCTGAGTAGTGATTTTTGTTATCAGTGAACTTCAGTATTACCGTAAATGTATACTGTTAATCTAGCGGTTATGTAACTAAACAAGTAAATTTAAAGTGTGTCACACTTAGGGAAATAAAATACTACACAAAACATTGGAATCACCATTTCAACATAAGCGAAAGCTAACACAAGTTAACGGCCTCATCTTGTAAACATTTTCAGGTTAATATAAACATTGTAAAGTAAAATATCTTCGGTAACAAAATATGGAGGGTAAGAATTAAAAACCTTAAATAAACACAATACTTCGTGTTTTTCTCAGTCACTATGTTGTTTAACTACAGTCACACACAAACAAAATTATTTACAACCGAAAATTTGTGCTGAAATCGTGGTAACGTGCATGCTTAAGTTTGCTATACAAACTGATTTGAACTGTTTTCAATGGAATTACTTAACAGAATAGATCATGCAAGCTAACACTAATCGTCTCATAGGGCCTCATATTTTATGCAATTGTATTTATGTATTTGTATACAGGATAGTGAATTGGATCAGGTAGTTTCTAAGTCATCGATGAAAATAATGTACATTTTGTGTGCAATCATGAGAGGAAGGAATTGATCATAGTTTCATTTTATGCATGTGCAAGCAACAAGATAAATTTCCTGGTGGTCTCCAAACGTATATAGTTATATGTGATTTGTTGTTTATCACTGACAACTAATTAACTACCTTTGTTTAGTCTATGAAAATTATAGCTTAACCAGCTTCTATATACAGTTTCATATGTTGATGTATTACACAGTGAATGACAATGTGAATACTAAAAGACGTAGGCTATTTGGCTGTAGAAGCAAATAATAATCAAAATTATTTCATTAGTACTAATTAGTTTGACTTATACATGTAACTTTTAGATAGAATTGATTAGAATATCGTGCATACTGGAAAAATGTGTTTGAATTTAAGTTTATGCAAAAAGGAGGTTTTTCTTGTGCCTAATGCTCATCACGTGCTTACAATGTATATGATGAAGTAACTTTCAACTTATCAAACACAGCTATGAATCTACAACGACAAAGTGATGACATCAATTACAGCCGACAGGGACTTACGGATAATTTTTGTACTTAAATAAAAGCGAAGCATTGTTCATTGTAAAGAAAAATAAAATGAGTTTTACCCAAATATAAGTAAGTGGAAATTCACAGGTCATATTAATCGAATTCTTTAAAAACACATTTCTCTTATACCAAATTTTATTTAACAAAAGCTACTCAAAAACTTTCATTTGAAGTCGATCAACCCACATTCAGCAGATGACAGAAAGATGACAATGACAATGTAAAGAGCCAACAATTGGTTTGAGACTTCTCAAGGAAACGGAATTTATTGTTTCCTATGTAGGATGTTTTCACTGAATCGATACTAGTTTCATGTTACACTTGTCTATTTGTGGTACTTTACAGTTTATTTTATTTTACATCAAAACAAATTGAATTTATTCTGAATATCCAGAATATTTTCGTATAAAAATAAAAGTTGGTCTTGAAATCAAATAGTAAAAAACTTACATGCCATTTTCAGTTTGTTAACTGTGATAACAATTGTTTTATAAAAGTGACTAGTGAATTTTGGCGGAAGTGGAATATACTGCTGCAGTGAAGTTACGGTATGATGTTATCATTATCTAAAGCAGATATTCGCTTAATAATATAGACCAATCCTCAGTGTAGCTGATGATAATTTACTGAATTCTGTGTTAGATTTTTATAAGTAATACGTTCCTCATTCCTAAGTCAGAGTAGTGTTTGTTAGGATATTTGTCTCTCGCCGATCTATTTTATAACTCAACCAATTAGCTCTAGTAATATGCACATTTATACTAACAATTCTGTCATAGCTAGTGAGAAAGTTTATTAACGTCAACTAAAGGGAACATTTTACTTTGCCTGATGATGATAAACAGTCCCTACATTCTATTGACTGAAGTGCAACTCATTCACTTTTGTTTTGTACACTAAGAAACTCCAACGAATATGGCCACCTCTCTGGTTTAACTCATCGGGTATTAATTTTAACTGATTACTTAATAACCAATAATTGACGGAACACAATGTGCCTATCAAGTTTTGTGGTTACTGGTCAGACGAATCAATTATATTACTTCTGTTCAACGACTAGGAAATACATTTCATAAATCTCTACTCCGCCTCCAAGAATCAGAGATGTGATATTTCTTTAATGTTTCTATTATGAACTTGCAAACATTGCAATGTACCTAATATCAAAGAAAAGTCACACAAATATGTACTACGTCAGAAACACAAATATCAGTCCAATACTTACCCATTCCTTCTTTTTGCTGATCTGTTTTCAGATTTTAAATTATAAATAAGTACATATGAATACTGGTGGATGTTAATAATTTGTCCGTATACATGTGCATTGAGTGTCAATCCCATTTTGTAGTTAAACATTTATCTCTAGGAAGGTAACCTTTATCAACAAGTTTTCATTTGCGCGTATACTGTAAACAGCGTTGCAACAGTGAAATCTATTGAGTTATGTTACTGAAACCCTAAATAAATGAACACAATTTGTTTCATGGTTTAACGCCAATAGATTTACAGACTCTAATTGCTTACAAAAATTTGCAGATTAACAAACATTTGTGCATAGTAACACAAGAAGGGCTGCTATCAGTGAAGATTAACTAAATAAAAAAATTATAGACCGCGTTTTCCGTATTTCCTCATTCATTTTACACAGACTCTGCCAACTATAATCCGTAAGTCATCTCAGTTTTTTAGTTGGACTACAAAATCATTTACCAGTAATTTTTGACCTATGTTGCACAAACAATTGTCTACATAAGATATTTCTAATACGCTGTCCGAACACTACCGGGAGCAACCTACTGTGGTACAGAACGAACCAACCAAAATCCAGCTGAGAAAGAAATTAGTTACAATACTGCGGGTGGATAGAACACACATTCAGGAAATCTTCAGACTGAGTCACAAGACAAGCATTAACTTGGAATACTTAGGGCCAAAAGAATGGACAAAGACGAAAGAATATGTTGAGCCGGAATTTGAAGTCAGACATTACAAAGAATAAATAGCCGTTGGGAGAAACTGGAAAGTAGATTCGAGAACACAGTAGGTTGGAGAATGCTGGTTGGCGGCCTATGCTTTGGAAGGGGTAACAATGGAATAATTAAAGTGTATTGCTTATAATTTTCATTGTTGAGAATTCTCCTACTAGGATAATGCCACGCATGTACAAAATCTTTTATTTTTTAATTAATAAATAAAATATTCTGGACAATGGTTGCATATCTATCTTAAACCTAGTTTTAAATATATTGTGACTGAAGTACACATTGGACGATTAAAATGTCACTGACAAGTGATAGTGTAAATTGAATAGCAAAATGTGCTTACATGTTGTGACAAGTTTCTCGGGGGAGTCTACATGGTTGGAATAGGTAACAGAATTTTCTCAATTTAAAGATAGCATGGTATAAGCACTAGATTAATAATTTCATTATTTTAATAGTACTATAAACATTCAAGTTTAAAAATACAACATTAATATTACTTCAACATTTACAGTCGTCATTTACAACACATTCCGAGATCCGTATACAGTAATCCTCTATATCTAATTGGTGTATTTGTCTCTAAGTTGACTAATTTTATTTTATAAGGAATAATCTGGACTCAGAATTATAAAGCTTAAGGACAATTTATCGGAAGGAACATACTTCGTTCAAACATCTAACATTTCTGTGTTGTGAAACTATATTAAATCACATTTAACGGTTTGAAGGTGACATAGAGGACTATATTATCGTCAAAGTGGACGATTAAACTTACGTATTGGATCTGAAATGACAATGCATATGAACGAAAAAGTAAGTGAATTCATTTGACATCAAGTAAGTTTATGCCAATAGATTTAGCACAATTAGTTTCTAAAAACATGTATTTGCACCGCTTTCCAGCGAAGTGATATTCAGATAACAAAACCGCACATTTGGATGCTTGTACAAATGCCTGTTTAACCGTGAAACAGGCCGACGAATTTCTGAGTTCGTTTGTCACATAATTGTAATTCCACTGCTATTTGCATCTTACTATGAGGTTTGCAAACTTTTTTCTCTCACTCTCCACTCTGCATTATTGGCCCATCCATTTTAGTTTTGTTTCAATATTATCAAATTAAAAAAAATGGCGGCATATATTGCGAAAAAACAATAAGTTCTGTGTAAGTAATGGAATATAAAGAATAATTTAACACGCATAAATGGTTAGTAAAGTGTGTTCCGATGAAATAAGAAGCAATCCTCAATGTCGAGTTGAAATCAGATTATAGAATGCCATGTGATAAGGTAAACAAAGCTAAATTAATAAATATGCTTAAAAACCTTAAATAATTTTCTGTATTTATGTGGGATAACAAAATATTTTACACCGATATGTTCAATGACCCTTACATGAACAAGAATTTCCTTCTAAAAAAGAGATTATCAAACAAAAATCATTAAAAACATTTTATTGATTTAATTATTCTAATATATATATAAACGAAAATAATAAACAATAACACTAATTTACAAATTCCTGCACATAATAGACTTACATATTTGATAGAAAACAATTGCTTTTCCATATAAAGCAATCTCAATATGAAAGTTATTTTGAGTGTCAAACATGAGGAGGATTGCGAAAAGCGGCCCGTGAATAGGTGTCAGAAATGGATGATGTTGAACCCAATTTCAACATAAATGTAATGAAGGTAATGTTTATCTTAGACAATAAATTGATTTATTATACATAACAAACAAAATCAATTCATTCTAAATTCAATTTAGAGTGTTAGTGAAATAAAACCAATTAGGGATTAAACTGGTTAAATCCTGTAGTCATTTAGTACATACACGAACAAGCATAATTGGCATTCAAGAAGTAATAAAAAGTTTCGAATTATGTCACAGCTAATATCAGATAAATATACAACAATATAATACGGATACGCACAGGTATTCATGATAGATTAACCAGAACGGTCTATATGCTAACGAAATGAAGATGGTCATAGAAGCGTAAAATGCAAATACAGATTCTCTCTAATATTCGAGGGATAGAAGTCAAATTATAGGCTTCCACATGCTTACTGTCTTCTATACATGTGGATTCAAATCATTGGTCGTGTTATACAGGCAGTATAATTTTTTATACAGTAAATTATATGAAGCAGCATAAACTGTATCTACACTAAGTTAGCACGTCGACTGCATTCCAATAAATATAATCCGTACATTACAAACAAATTTTAAAATATTGTTTTAATTGGATTGTGACTGGAAAGCGGAATCCAGAATGTGCATTTCATCCTATTGGAGTCATGTGAATTATTGCCATATAAAAGCAGTCAGCTCAGGATGCATATATGGCACATATTGCAAAAGTGACTGATTAATCACAGTCGATAATAAATTAACGAGAAGAAACGATTACATTCTAATTATCATTTTACGGTAATTCAGTCAACTCACCGCAGCATAAATTACCTGCATAAAGATCGCAAAACCGAACAATAACATTAACTTCACATTTAAAATGAGACTTCCGATCAATCGTAATTCATATAGAAATAGTCTTTAATAATAAAGACATTCAGTACTTACCGTTTGTGTTGTTTTCTATCAAACAAATAGCAAAATAATTTGAATGTGATACTATTTGTAAAGAGATCCAGTATCCAGGAAAAAGGATATGCAAATCAACAAAATGTCACACATTATTCCTTAATAAATCGAAACTCTACTGAATACTTTCAATGAAATAGTAATAATGAATTGATGACTTATACAAACATATAATTCAACTACTCGTCTCAGTAATCACTCCAATCTTTATGACACATTCGGTTGTGTATTAGTAGCAACACTCAGTCAATTCCAACATTCCATATTATTATTTCACATTAAATCTAAAGAAACATATGCTAACCAGTGACCAACAAAAATAAATGTGCTGCAATTGTAGCAATCAACATAATCAATTCCATGGCAAATAAAGCGCTACATGAATGCAATCTAATGTTTTTATTTTTAGATAACTGATACAAGGTAGTAGATATTTAGTCCTGTAAATTTTAAAATGCCGAAATTTTGAGGCATTTCACGAATAAGTTGAACAACATTATTAATAGAAATAATATTCACCACTTCACTGCGTTGTCTCCTATTATCCATGTCACTTTAGCAGCGAACAAATTATCGTCAGTTTGCATGACAACCTAATTTTGTTGTGTTTCTGTACTTAAAGACAAATTCAAATTATTCAGTAATTGTGAATATTTATAATTGGCTTTCATCATAGCTTACCAGAACAATACTTGGTTTCACCATAGACAAACATATATGTAAATTTGCAACTTAATATGTCTTAATTGACAGTAATGACCAAATTTCAATATACTAATTGAAAAACAAGATAATTGGATCCGAGGTAAACGGGAAACGAGAAGAATAGGTGTGAACATTATCTGGCTAGTAGCAATATCCGTTTCATATCAGTTGAATTCTGATTACCACTTATTCATCACAAAATATTGCCTTACTTCATTTTTCAGGAAGTTAGTATTCAGTAACAAACTTAGTATCGAGTGATGTTAGTAGGTAGTTGACAGGTATTTATTGCATACAAATTTTAATAAACCAGACAGTAAGAAATGTTTGGATAAATCGTTAGAAATCCAAACCTAGATAAGTAATCTACATCTTGACATGTTAATATGCTATTGATATGAGTAGTAACATCTCCTTTGTAATTGATTTAATGTGTTTAAGCATGAAAAAAGTGAAACAAGAAAAATAAATATACCAGTAGCGTAGATTACTCAGACATGAAGAAACCAGTATCACAAAACTGTAACAAATCTACAAACACAGTTTGCAACAGTGTTGGATCAAATCAAACTCTTTAATTGGAATGAATCATAAAATACCATCGGTCTAGTTATAGGGGTTTTGTCGATTAAACATTAGTGTGCTCCTCAGTATATATCAATTAGGTTGTCTAGTAATCGTAAAGCGCGTGTACCATACCGTGCTGTTTTACATAGAAATCAAACATACCGCAACACATTGTTTCTGAAAAATGAATGAAATTGGTGAAAATTCGAAAATAATTATATGCAAGTTTTCATTAAAAAGATAGGATTAGTTTGAAGTTATGCCTTCTCGTTGTTTTATTTCCTGTCATAAAGCAATATTATCTGATGAAATCCGTTAACATTATACATGCGTGGCCTCGACATTAATTAACACATATCGCAAAAATGTTTTGGAGCTATGACAATTCAGATCTCCTCCTCAACGTTCTTCAACCCTAGTTGATGCCAAGAACTCAATGGCTTGACAAATCTGTTATGTTGTCTCTAATGTATGCAGATAAACTCTCAAAGTGTCATGTTTCTCAGAAAAGTGTTGTTTGTAACGTTATAGTTTTCAACTTACCGTTGCATGTAATCGCTAGATTAAAATGTTTGGTATAAGCATTTATTTGTTTAATTCGAGAAATTTTTTTTGATGCACCATTTATTACTACAAAGTGTCCTAACCACAATGTATGTAGTGACTGACTATGAAAATGGATATTCTTGGTAATTCATAATCAAGAATTTAAATATAATTAACAAGTAGCGACTAATCGTAATATTGTATGTTTGTATAATTTGATACAAAGCTGCAAGTAGTTCATTCTTAAGTACATTACATTGATACGATTCAAAAGTGTATGCCTATGGCAATACTGATAGGTATTAGTTACCGCAACTAAATTAACTGATACTCATCACCTATCAATGACAATCTAATATTGAATGAAGTACATATCATTGACACTAAACCTCATGTTAAGCACATTTATAAAAAAGCAGAGATTGTTTGACAAAAATTTCAAATAATCGTCGTTTGTGACTAAACCAAATGTGTAGTATTTACAAGTGCGTACAAATAAAACATTTGCAATGTAACTCACACCAACCAACACCTAATAACGGAAATGTAATAAGTTACATGAGTTATCACATCACCGATAAGAGGACGTAAACACATTACAATGAATCTAGGGACATATAACTGTCTGTAATACTATTGCATTACGATCCTAGTCATTTGCGATGGAAATAATGATTATAGATACAGATTGTTATTCGATTCCTAATTATGACCCAACTATAACAGTTTGTCAACTTACAGTTTGGAATTCCTACTAGCAGCTGTATTACACTGAGGAATGTTAAACAGCTGGCACAAAACAATTTCATTTTGTTGTATCGTCACTATGCTAACATATCTGTCCTTTCGTTTATATATTCATTTTAAGTGCGGTGTATAAATCAAAGAACATATGACTTATTATTTTGCGGAATGTGTCGAGAGCAGTTTTCGAAGAATTAGTTTGAGGTAACGTAGAGTTTTTGGTTAATCTGAGTTCGTACCATTTATATTTACAATCGGACATGCATCTGACATATTTGAATGCAATTTTTTGAATGAATTTATTTTTACTCACATAAATTTAACTTTTTCCATCACTAATTCTTCAAAATTGAAGCTGGTGTCATGCATGTCTGATTTAAAACAGAAACTGAACTCATTGAGATTAATCGAGTGCTTTATGTTCTGCTTGTTAATGTATTCGTTACTTTCAAAGTCTGATTGTAAATATGAATGGTACTAATTCAGATTAACGCATATGCCTACCTTTGTTGTTCATGTATGTACTAATTGACTACCTAATTTAACCAATTTAATGCTTGATTAGTTTAATTCACTAACTTTTTAAATTGAATTTAGAACGAATTCATTTTGTTTGTTATGTACAATAAATCAGTTTAGTGTCTAAGGTAAACGTTACCTTTGTTAATATCAAAATAATCACTAATATTAATCTAATGAATTCGATTCTCCTTGCATACTGATTTGACATTTATTCATCGGAAGAATTTCTCAGTGCTCTTGTTTCTCTTGAAGTGGATTATAAGATGTTAGCCAAGGTTTTGTAGAATGCGGACACAATCCTCATCTACTAATTTCTTCGGTATATTACCTGCACTAAACTTTATACTACTTCAACTAATTAATAATGCCATTTTACAATAATGGAATATTTCTTATTCGAGCAATGATTTTTGTGATATATTTTGTAACGGTCGTCTTTTTAGAAGGAAATTCATGTCCACGTTAGTTTCTTTAGACTTTTTAGTATGAAATGATTTATTCTGCCTCATTTATTTAATAATATTCGATAATGTTTTAAAGCATATTTTATATCACCTCACTGTTCACCTGGGTATATTGTGTTATATCATAATATTGTAACCCGACAGATAGAATTGCTTCCTTTTACATTGATAGAAATTATAGCAACCGTTGATATGTGTTATATGGTATATGTTTAGATTCATAACCCGCCTTAGTAATACGGTTTCCCGTTAATATGTTGTCATTTAGTGAAATCGTGATGCAAATAAATTGATTTAGCTTGTGCAGTCAAGTGATAGGATTTATTTGCCATGTTTTGATTAACAAAAATCTATGGAAACTATTCAATTTATTACTTTACCTTGAAACCATGGTTAACTAGTATTATAAGGGCAGCTTGATACACTTTATGGGTACAGAGAACGCGCTTAATGTAACTGTATGGAGATGCATGCAAGAGGATTCACATCATGTGATGATACTTGTTCAACTATTTGAATGCATATACATTAGCATTAGTTTTCCCATCACTACAAGAGATTGTTGATATGCCGGGCACCTAACGAAGATTGTCTATCTTCGAGAACTGTGCTTTTGAACATCATTTCAACTATTATAACTGTGGACAGTTCAAACATTTCATTTCTATGACTGTTATGTTCCCCTTGCCTGGTTCTCTCGTTTGTATATTTACTCTTGGCGCATTGTTTATTTACTATGAACTATGCTTACTTAATTGTGTACAAGTTGTAACATTCACTGCCACTCTTACCTTTGTTCTGTACAAATGTTAGATTCTTGATTGGTTTACTGTATGGTCTGACTCTATGTATATATAAAGGCATGATTAGAATATAATAGGCTCTCCGGTTCTCAGTTCCTAGTTCTCTCTCGCTCTCTCCGTCTTCATGTTCTCAGTCCTGGTTGACCTATTGTCGGCCTAGGGGTGTGATAGGGCTTAGGTCAATCGTACATTCTCAACTAGGTACGCATCTCATTGGTGTTCACATCAACCAACCAAAATCAAATCATCTCCTCCTCCTTTTCTTCACGTCATAACAATTGTATGGTTTAAAATTTAATTATCTGCTAATAGAAGCAAATTTTTAATTTCAAAATAATTACAGCTTATATGTACTACCGACGTCTTATTTAAAGTCATATGAAATTACATGTATATGTGTCAATAAACATTATCATTTCAGACCCAATAAGTAAGTTCGGTCGCCTGTTTTCAAACTTTTACAGCCACTTTTTGTTACTTTTAGCACCCTTCGCGTAGTCATTCATAAATGAAAGAGGTTTCAGTGTTCAACTTTATTAGATTTTATTACCACAATTGAGAACCCCACTAGAGATTGATTGGAATTTTTTATGGTTTGAAAGTTCGCTTTGATTCTAATTATTCAGGCATATTTACACATAATTTAGTAAAAATATTCGTAAACGAATCGTTATTCATAGACTTCGTTAGTATGAAAACGTAATAATTTTATTAGTTATTTCATCCTGATAGATTCTCCCCAAGAAATAATCAAATTATGTAAGCTTATTCTGGTATTCCTTTTTCGTCGCCACTTCTTGGTTGAAATTTAATTTCGTAACATTTTTTTCATCATAACATTCTTAAAACTAGATGTGGGATACATTCACAACCAGCGTTCAAAGTATTTTATTCATTTTTAATGATCCAAAACATTGTTCACCTGTGTGATATCGTCATAGTATTAAAGTTCTTATCAATAAAGGTTATTAATGACATTCATATGTTGGAATATTTGTATATTGAGTAATATTATTATTATAGAAGATGACACTGGTTACACAATATATAAAAGAAGTCAAAAAATACGGTCAGGGGATTACGTAATACGACTACTGAATTGAATTAAAAAGTGATTAAAGTGGGTAAATTAGACGTAAGGCAAAGTTATTTCTTCAAATGATCGTCATTAGAGGCAACTATTCATGCCTGACAACATAATAAAGATATTGGAGTATGTTTGCTATTTGATAATTGTTAAAAATGATTCAAAGCTATAAGACTGCTGATTTGATACAGTGAAATACACTTTGTTCATTTACTCCCGGTTTCACTAACACAATCATATAAATTTCACATTTTCAACACTGTTATCAGCATATTTACAGGTGAAGACGTGTTGATAGCTCGTCTTTTTCTAGAGATAAAAGTTTTACTATAGAATAAAATTGGTGGCACTTGGACAAATAATTGACCAGATATTTATGAACGATAGACTATTGGCGTACCAGTTTCACGATATTACAAAATACTTTGCACATATGGAAGTGTTGAAGGTTACTTAGAATTACACGTCTGATATCATAAGTCAGAATGAATTAAGCGAGATTCTTGCTATCAAAATTAATTCTAAGAAACATTGACACATACCAATTTTAAATTTTATATCACGAAACAAATCAACGAACAGGAAGAATGGATATGTATTGATCAAATTATTATGAAGATGATATATTACATATTCACATGTGATATTTCTTTGAATTTATGTAGATTACCAGATTTGCAAGTTATGGACTAAAATTACTCTCAGTTGAAATACCAACAAACTATCATATATCAGATTCATAAAAGTCCAGTAGAAAGCTATGAAATGTACTTTCTTAGGCATAGTACAATAAAGTATGAGGAAATCCGGTGTTTATACAAATAATTCGCATGATCAATAACTGCAAAACTTGTTAGGCATATTTAAAACATTTTTCAGAAAATGTCCAACAAAGACCTAGAAAGATTAGATCCAAGTGGAGTGAATATTATTCAAATTTAATTCAACGAAGTCGTTTTCTAAATACTGAATAGTTAATAACATAAATTCTGTGCAGATAAAACACCGAAATTCACTACTTTTAATAAAATATTTGTTATCACAGCTGAAAGACTGAAGAAAGCATGTAATTTCCTTGTTCTTATTTAAAATAGATTTTTGTTCATATTTAAAAATATTCTGGACATCTAAAATAAATTAACCTTGTTTTGGTGCAAGAATGGAGTAGATTCAACAAAGCATTTTCGAAGGACATATTTATAGGTGGTGGGATGGGAGACGAGTGTAGCAGGAAATTAACCTTAACTGAATCAAAACATCACAAATAACAATCAACGAAGTCTGTTCTCATGTATAGTTCCGAATTCATTGTTGACACCCAGCAAGCAAATGGGCTAGATCAGTAGTCTAACGGTAAAACGTTCGACGAAGCAGTTGCTCAGTGCTTCCTGGTGATCAATAGTTGTCTAGTTTGGATCAATTTGTGAAACTAAGATAATATTCAACCATCTCCACATCACCCAATTACAACCAATTAATATGACTTTGTCTGTTTCCACTCACATCCAAATAAAATCATTTCCATTTTGCATTGTCTCACACTAATAATGCATTTTTGTTTGTTAAGCACAAAAATTGTTCGTAAGTTTAGATCATTATTTTCGTAGTATCTTTTACATAGAAAATGTGTGACTATTTACTTAGTAAGCTGAAAGTTGTTACATCACACATATGGTCAACAATCGGTGTATATTTGGTGCAACAGCACATGGTTATACATCGATTGAAAATTAAAACGAATTTCTTCAATATATAGGAGAATCTAATCAATTTCTTCCTAATGTTACCTGTAAAAGTCAAATCGTTTAACAGCACTAATTTAATTTCATTAATGTTTAATTTTCAAACCAAATCGTCTGCATAAATTGGCATTCATATTGCTATTCACTGTGTAATATGTTAACTTAAGAAACCATTCATATGTAATAAATAATGGTATATATTTAACTATTAAGTAGCAGGTAATTGCAATGATTTACAAACATTGTATGCTATTAGGAATCTGTAGACGTGAACGTTTGATTCTGAAATTGAACGTTGATTGATCACTGATTGCACTATATTAGTTTATTCATAACTAATTTGTTTCCATTTATTATGTTTCAATGAAAATCTACAGAGCATAGGAAGTTAAATTGATTTGAATAGACTGTATGCCAGCAGATCAATTCTAAAATAATTACTTGATTTCTTACATTTAATTGTAATGACGCTTGCAAATGTAATGTTTTCAATAATAAACTGCTTTTTCCTTGTTTACGTCTTCAGTGAATTCTACATTACTGAATCATAATAAACACAGGAGTGCTGACAATCTACTTATGTTTCACTTCAATCAAAATGTTGGCTTAACTGAAACGGCAAGTATTGTCCCAGTTAATATACCGCTGTAAAAGGCAATCCATTTTAATTACGAGTATTCTATGATTGAGTAATTTTGATATTGTTTGATACTACTAAAAACTTGCACAAAGTCTTCAGATACATTGAATAATTTGAGAAATCAAATCAATCCGAAATCCATTAATTCAAATTAAAAGGGTAGATATCATGAGTCAATATAGACCGGATTAATACATGAGAATGCTCAGTGTGGTCATGAATAGTGCATAACTCAAATATTGACGCAATCGGTACTCACTCGATTAGGCAAATAAGACCAGTTTCAAAAACAATTAAGAGTTACTTGTATACAGAAGCAAATGATATTTACAATAGTTATGGGAAGGTGACTTTACGATATTTACAAGTGAATTAATATGGTACTTATACAGACACAAAAATGAATGAAATTTCTCCATAATATAAGAATTCTATCTTTCATGAGTGAGTAGATCACCACTATAGATTCAATGAATAAAAGTTTAAATAGGTCTTCAAGACTTGTTTCTTGGATTAATAATGAATGCGTAGGTTTTAACAAAAATTATTGATTTTTAAAAATATCGTTCTGGCATAAATGATATTAAACAATACACTAGAGTGCTTTCACACATTACAGTGAAAATATTTCATAATAAGAAACCGTTGAATCAAACGTATTATTATTGTTATTATTATTATTAAAATGTTTCACGCTTGTTTCATTATTTATTTTGCAGGCACAATGATTCACCGTTCTTAGTGTTACTTTTTGTCTTTTGTCGGTAAATACATGTCACCTGAATAAAGTATAAACTAACCCTAGTATATGTTTAAGTTGGATTGTGACTGGCTAGCGGAATCCAGGACGCGCGTTTCGTCCTATTTGGGACTCATCGACTGGATGTACCTGCATCCCAATGTTGATGTTCACACTAGGATTCGAACTCACTCCGCTTCGTGTCAAACGCCACCGCGTTCACCACTAGGCTACTGTGTCCAGACAGTCATACTTGTGCAACGGGCTCAGAATGCACATATGGAAACAGAGATTGACCAGTTTCAGTCCATTACAAATCAACGGGAAGATGCAAGCTTATCCTAATAATAACCCTAGTATATATACTCCGAATATTCAAATAGGATACTTTCTCATATGAAGTGATTCGATTTTGGTAGTGACTAAGTAATTAAGCAGCACTTCATAGAACACACAGCATCACTGCTGTGATCCACTAGAGAAAAATACAATATACAGCTGGTGTCACTTCAAATGTCATACTCCAAGTATATTCATTAAGTATCAATTTTTAGGAATAGTTGTTTGAAGGCAGCCTAATATTTTTACCGATATCAAGGACAATCAATTTTCACCTGGTGACAATACATGTACATTCACGTTACAGTTGAGCAATTAATGGAATATCACGATTTGTTGAGCCCATTCTTAGTGATATTTTGACTCTTATCGTAGAACGACACTTGTTGAACACTTAATAACTATATATGTATTGCTTAGATTAAGAGCTTTCAACAAACACATTAACTGTGGTTGTATGTATTTTACTTTTTGATTTATTGTAACTTTATCATGACCCTAAACCACCTCGCCCAGTGCACAGTTTCTATAATCCAGCCTTCACTGTATTTTGTATATTCTGTTACTAAGTGGTTCACTATATGGTATACAGAACCAATTGTTTTTGTTCAATGAAAGACTAAGTCACAACTCTCATTGGTCGATATTTGCGCCATACCTCTGGTCATTTCAGAATTTTACCAACCAGCCATCGTTTTTGAAGTCTACCAGTAGCAGCACAAGTCTAACTGGCTAATTTTCTCCATGTAACGGCATAGTCATTCCTAGCTATATGTCATACATATTACATCACACTCTAGTTTTGACTTACGGAGCAAGTTTTAAATGATTCTCTACAGCTCACTTAGAGTATTTTCAAAGTTTACAGAAAGTAAAAGTGAAACCTAAATTATGCTTTAAATAAAAACAACAATGTTCATTTAAATATTCCATATAATGAAAGGATTTTATTAAGCATAGCAAATCCATGTAACTTACAATCGAGTAATCCAGCAAGCATACGATTCCAAGTCTAGGTTACTGAACTTCTCACAAAATAATTCCATGTTCAATATCAAGAAATACTTCATCATATTAATTCTACTATTATATACTTAGTGGACTTAAACGGAAAGGAAATCGCTGCGAACTGCCAAACCATACTACCTCTTTTTATATTGATTATATCTCCAATAACTTTATTTGCAAATGTCAAATTTTATCCGACTGATTTCATCCATCAGGTACATTGGTGTACTAAATTTAGGTTTATATATCTTTAATGATTTTAATCTTGGATATTATTTGTTGTGGCAACTTGTATTTCTTTGTTGGGTGAAACGATAGAATTTCAAAACTTCATTCGAATACGCATCCTTCTGAATAGTAACCATCAGTTTATGGAAAAGTTACAGTTTCTTATAACAAATGGTTGTAAATAACTAACGCTAATGACCCTTGCGATATACCATAGTATTATACCATAGTATTATAAACAGTACGTAAATACAATTTTGATAAGAATGATTATTTTGAGCTAACTATATTTTACTAAAATGGATATATTATTATATTTGTTTTTCATTAGTATTAAAATTCTATATCTTACAAAGCCTAGTAAAGTAGGTATTATTACCATAGTATATATTAAGTAGCATACTATGAATGTAACTCCGCCTGTAGCCCCTAGGGTTGCTGCCGGTCCCAAGCCCGGATAAAGGAGGAGGGTTGGGCATGGGGCTAGCAACCCCATCCCGTAAAACAGCAAACGTACTAAAAAAAACGCTAACCAGTAAAAACCTTTATAACAATTTTTACTCTGCCCTGGGAGTTGGAAGGTATGTTATGACGCCTGATTGTGAAAGCCGAGTTTCTTCGGAAGCCACGAGACCGATGTCTCTTCTGACAACCAAAGCAACAATTAATATAGGTACGTGGAATGTCCGCACGCTGTGGGAAACAGGGAAGACCATGCAAATAGCTGAAGAAATGAAAAGATACAACCTGAAGATACTTGGAATAAGCGAAACGCATTTGGTGCAAGCTGGACAGCAACGGTTATCCTCGGGAAATGTGCTTTTATACTCCGGCCACGAAGAAGTAAACGCCCCGCACACACAAGGAGTAGCATTGGTGTTATCCCAAGATGCATGGAAGTCTCTTATAAGATGGGAACCTCATGGACCTGGGATCATCACAGCATCCTTCAAGACGAAGAAGGAAGGGATTGCAATGAATGTCATCCAGTGCTACGCACCCACCAACGACAGCCACGAAGACGACAAAGACCAGTTCTATGCGAGGCTGCAGTCAATCATCGAGAAATGTTCAGCCAAGTACCTGACCATTCTGATGGGCGACTTCAACGCCAAGGTCGGAGTGGATAACACCGGGTATGAAGACATCATGGGACAACATGGACTGGGAGAAAGGAATGATAACGGTGAGAGGTTTGTAAACTAATGTGCCTTCAACAAAATGATTATAGGTGGCACCATTTTCTCCCACAAACGTATACACAAAACTACATAGGTTTTTACCTGGACCACATTACGGAGAACCAAATTGACCACATCTTCATCAATAAGAAGTTTAGAAGGACCATGGAAGACGTAAGAGCAAGGAGAGGAGCCGACATAGCTTCAGATCACCATTTATTGGTGACTAAAATGAAACTGAAGCTGAGGAAGCATTGGACAACTGGAGCAGCAGTATTACATTAGTTTAATGCAGCCCTTCTCCAGGATACTAACAAACGCAACAAATTCAAAATAATACTCAACAATAAGTTCCAGACATTTCACGATCTACTAAAAAAAGGTGGAACTAATATGGAAGACAACTGGAAAGAGATTAAGGAAACAATCACTCCAACATGTCAGGAGGTTTTGGATCCCAAGAAACAACACTAAAAAGGGTGGATTTCTGTTAGTACTCTGAACAAGATCCAAATAGGAGGAACAGAAAGATAGCGATTAATGACAGTCAGACAAGAGCAGAGAAAGCCAAGGCAGAGGTCGAATACACCGATGTCAACAAGAAAGTAAAGCGAAGCATCAGGTTGGATAAACAAAAATTTGTTGAAGACCAAGCAAGGACAGTGGTAAAAGCTGCAAGAGAAGGAAACATAAGGCTCCTATACGACACAACGAAGAAGCTAGCTAGGAAATCCAGTTAGCCAGAACGCGGCCAATCAAGAACAAGTCTGGCAAACCAATCACTGAAGTGCACGAACAACCGAACAGGTGGATAGAACACTTCGAAGAACTCTTGAATAGACCAGCCCCACTGAACCCATCAGTTATTGAAGCTGCAGCCACGGATCTCCCCATAAGCACAGACCCACCAACAGTCGAAGAAATCAAAATGGCCATCGGACAGATCAAAAGTGGTAAGTCAGCAGGATTAGACAACACACTAGCGGAGGCACTGAAGACTGATATAGAAGCAACTTCAAAGATACTCTACATTCTCTTCAGGAAGATTTGGGAGGAAGAACAATTTCCAGCAGACTGGAAAGAAGGGCACTTCATCAAGGTACCAAAGAAAAGCGACCTCAGTGATTGTGAGAACTACAGAGGTATTACTCTATTTTCAGTATCAGGAAAGGTCTTCAACAGAGTGTTATTAAACAGATTAAAGGACCCAGTCGACAGCCAACTCCGATATCAACAGGCCGGATTCCGTAAAGACCGACCGTGTATCAATCACATCGCTACTCTACGGTTCATTGTTGAACAATTAATTGAATGGAATTCACCACTTTACATCAACTCCCTCGACTATGAGAAAACATTCGACAGCGTAGATAGGAGAATATTATGGAACCTTCTACGACATTACGGCGTACCCAAGATGATAGTCAACATAATACGGAATTCTTATGACGGACTACATTGTAAAATCGTGCATGGAGGTCAGCTCACAGATTCATTCGAAGTGAGGACCGGTGTCAGACAAGGCTGCTTACTCTAGCCTTTCCTCTTCCCACTGGTCATCGACAAGATCATGAAGACTGTAACGTCTGAAGACACTCTGGAAATACAATGGACAACATCGACGCAACTAGATAACATGGAACTTGCAGATGACCTAGCTCTTCTTTCTCACACACATCATCAAATGCAGAAGAAGACCAACAATATAGCAGCAGCCTCTGCAGCTGGCAGTAGGCCTCAACGTACACAAAGGGAAAAGCAAGATCCTCTGATACAAAACAGCAAACACTAACCCAATTACACTTGACGGAGAAATTCTGGAAGACGTTGAAACCTTTACATATTTGGGCAGCATCATCGACAAACAAGGAGGGTCTGATTCGGATGTGAAGGCGCGGATTGGTAAGGCAAGGGCAGCATTTCTACAACTGAAAAACATCTGGAACTCAAACCAACTTTCAGTCAATATTAAAGTCAAAATTTTCAACACAAATGTGAAGACAGTCCTGTTGTATGGAGCTTAAACTTGGAGAACTACGAAAAGTATCCTACAGAAGATACAAGTATTTATAAACAACTGTCTGCGTAGGATTCTTCGGATCTGTTGGCCAGATACCATCAACAACAACCTGTTGTGGCAGAGAACTAATCAACTTCCAGTTGAGGAAGAAATTAGGAAAGGACGCTGGAGATGGATTGGGCACACACTGAGGAAACCGTCAAACTGTGTCACAAGACAAGCACTGACTTGGAATCCTAAAGGCCACAGAAACAGAGGAAGACCCAAGAACACATTGCGTCGGGAATTGGAAACAGACATGAAGAGAATGAACAGCACTTGGGAAGAGCTAGAACGGAAAGCCCAGGACAGAGTTGGTTGTAGAATGCTGGTGGGCGGTCTATGCTCCACTTGGAGTAACAGGCATTGATTGATTGATTGATACTATGAATGTGTTTTATTTAGATGCCGATAGAGAAGTGTGTGCTCCACCACATGTTGAAGTTGGAAGTCATCCGTTTATCAAATGGTCCATAGAAGCTTCATCAAAATCTATCGGCTGGTTGATGTTTAAACAAACCCTGACATCTATCTTATTCTCCACGTCCATTATTTAACAATCATCTGAAAAGGCATGGTCATAATGGTGAAGCGTATAGTCATCATGAACATAGCTTTATATACAAAATAGTTGTCATAACACTCTCTGGTATTCGTGAATTTCTGCGCATACCTTTTTGGATTAAAAACCCATCACAAACCTCCTGACAATACTATATTGGCATACTGCAAACTTGCAGTACATATCAACATAACAGTTGACACATTTAACTCGTCTATTAGGGCACTATTTTCTCAATGGATTAAAGTGGTTTGGAAACCTATGGAATTCTTCTCAAGACTGTTGCAATATATTGGTTCGGAAGGCAGTACATTTGTACGAGAATTAATATCTATGTTCTGTACTAATCTACATTTTAGTGCATCTTCAATGGAAGAGAATTTACGACTTTTATTTATCATAATCTACATAGTTGAGTTGAAATATGGGATAAAATTAGGTATTAGTGGAATCATAAATCGTACGGAATTACCTCGTGATGACTCTTTTCCACTGGAGCTCATTAGAAATTTAACCCTAACGGCATATGATATTTTATTTTTTTGTGGCTAATATTTCCGGCAGAATGTTTCGGCAACTAATGTCATAGTTAAATGATTTTGGTTTTTCATTAATAGAATACATCTCTCCCTCCCCCTAGGACAATAAGAACTTGACTCTGATACCAATGTAGATTAATTTTAAAAACGATAGTTTAGTAGAATTTACTTTTAAAACACTATGAAATTACTGATAAGTAGCAGTTCTGTCTAATGTAATATGGGAAAATATGATTTTATGCTAAAGTTATTAAAGGATGGATTTTTGTTAAAATATGGGAAAGTGAGTCTGTTTTCCTTTTCCCGTAAAAGCACCTAGATAATATCAAATGATATTCATTTAAGAAGGTAGATATATTCCAGAAAATTATTCTCGGATCTAGTTTAACGATATTTTTATGAATATCAGAATGAAGATACTTATTGGCATTTTACCCAGAGCATTTCATACATTATAAATGACTTTAGTAATGTCGCAATAGTCATTTTTATGGTGGATGTTTTCTTCAAATAATTCATTCACCTTTGATAATTGAATAACACAGGATTATAATAATTATTATCTACTATGTAAAGCTAAAAACATTTTTATATCAACGGTTATGTAGTATACGACTACTATATCATTTATTTTCTAAGCATTTTGTATAAATACGTGTGCGTCCCGTGTTTCTTGAGAGTTTAGGAAGAAACAGTAAATTACACCAGAGGCTAACATTAGTAGGACAACAATTAGAAAGGAGAAACTCTGGGCATTTGTTTCATCGAAGAATTAAATTTAAGTTAGCAGACAACCATCATATCACCGGAGATCGAGTAAGTTCCCTCAAGTCGTTTAGTTAGAACATATTTTCAATTTTTTGTTGCCAAATGTTCTCTACTTCAAATCCTTTAGACTATCTGATGAAATGCTGTATACGGCTTAATGAATGGCACACAGGTGTAAACTACGCTTTATTTCCTTCTGCGAATTGTCCAGCGATAGCATTCGCTGGTGATTTTATATAAATGTGATTTGCCAATTAGACTCAACTAGTCTTAAGTAATTATGGTTGTCTGGGGTACATTTATTATTTTTTATAGAAATTTTACTATTTCATTGTGCATCACATGCACACACACACACATTTCACTTGTGATTTGAACTTAAGCTTATGGCCTCTACACATGAATATTGTCCTAAAATTTGTTTGTACATAAAAGTTCAATTCTTTATTCTGATAAAATGATGTAGAACATAAATGAATGAAATACACATTGTCGGATAAAAAAGGGAGCTTAGAATAAAAATTGGGTAATCATTTGAAGAACACTTTTAATTCTAACAAAATAAAACCAAAAGAATCCTCATAGTCATATTACACTATTAACTTTATATACGTAGAGCTAAATCAATTTCGAAATCCTCAACTTCATTTGACGAGATGTTTGGACAACATATAGAAGCAATTAACTTTTAAAAATTGGATGGATAACTTTGAAATTGCACAGAATTAGGAGTAAGTGCTTTCTTGAAACGTCCGATAATATTTGACATCCCTCTGTTTTTACGATAGTCACACAAGTAGAAATGATTTATACTATTATTTATTATACTGACTTTCTTCTGTAACGAACTGAATATGTCGGAGAATTTGAGAAAGATTAAAAATTTCTTATCTCAGATTTCAGAATTCACGAAACTCTCAGTAAGAAGTTATAGTTACCAAAATCGAATTTATAGGTATAAAGTAGCCTAATTACATAATCAGCAGTGTTTGCCAAAGGATGATTGTTGGAATCCTTTCGATGAAGCTCACAAATGTTCCTGAAGTATAAGATTAAACAAAGAAGTTGATTGGTTGAAATATGTCTTCCTGAAAACAGGTACCCAGAGAATTTGGCTACGTAGTGTAGTAATGAATAGATCAACAGTTTTATGTGTGAAACAATCAAAACATACTTATTACCAACACATCAACCAGAAAATTTAAATTTATTAAATTAATTATACACATTGGGAATTAAACAGTATAGATCGTGATCGTGATCTCGACAATTCCTTCTTTTAACTAAAATGTAGACACTAATATACAAAATGTTAGCTAACGGGAAGTATTTATATATGTGTTTCCGAGAACTTGTTATTCAAAGATACCATAGCCATAAATCGTGTATATAGATATTTATTCTAGTGACGTTATATGATAACCCTCAAACACACATTCTAAAATATTTAATAGGTGAATAAAAGCAATTTGATCGTGCATCACTGAAGCAGTAAGTACAAAAAATCACATGTAAATCTATACTCACGTAGATAAATATCAATTTACCATAGTAAACTACCTATATTATTATTTTTTATAGAAATTTTACTATTTCATTGTGCATCACATGCACACACACACACATTTCACTTGTGATTTGAACTTAAGCTTATGGCCTCTACACATGAATATTGTCCTAAAATTTGTTTGTACATAAAAGTTCAATTCTTTATTCTGATAAAATGATGTAGAACATAAATGAATGAAATACACATTGTCGGATAAAAAAGGGAGCTTAGAATAAAAATTGGGTAATCATTTGAAGAACACTTTTAATTCTAACAAAATAAAACCAAAAGAATCCTCATAGTCATATTACACTATTAACTTTATATACGTAGAGCTAAATCAATTTCGAAATCCTCAACTTCATTTGACGAGATGTTTGGACAACATATAGAAGCAATTAACTTTTAAAAATTGGATGGATAACTTTGAAATTGCACAGAATTAGGAGTAAGTGCTTTCTTGAAACGTCCGATAATATTTGACATCCCTCTGTTTTTACGATAGTCACACAAGTAGAAATGATTTATACTATTATTTATTATACTGACTTTCTTCTGTAACGAACTGAATATGTCGGAGAATTTGAGAAAGATTAAAAATTTCTTATCTCAGATTTCAGAATTCACGAAACTCTCAGTAAGAAGTTATAGTTACCAAAATCGAATTTATAGGTATAAAGTAGCCTAATTACATAATCAGCAGTGTTTGCCAAAGGATGATTGTTGGAATCCTTTCGATGAAGCTCACAAATGTTCCTGAAGTATAAGATTAAACAAAGAAGTTGATTGGTTGAAATATGTCTTCCTGAAAACAGGTACCCAGAGAATTTGGCTACGTAGTGTAGTAATGAATAGATCAACAGTTTTATGTGTGAAACAATCAAAACATACTTATTACCAACACATCAACCAGAAAATTTAAATTTATTAAATTAATTATACACATTGGGAATTAAACAGTATAGATCGTGATCGTGATCTCGACAATTCCTTCTTTTAACTAAAATGTAGACACTAATATACAAAATGTTAGCTAACGGGAAGTATTTATATATGTGTTTCCGAGAACTTGTTATTCAAAGATACCATAGCCATAAATCGTGTATATAGATATTTATTCTAGTGACGTTATATGATAACCCTCAAACACACATTCTAAAATATTTAATAGGTGAATAAAAGCAATTTGATCGTGCATCACTGAAGCAGTAAGTACAAAAAATCACATGTAAATCTATACTCACGTAGATAAATATCAATTTACCATAGTAAACTACCTATATTATTATTTTGATCAAATCATCTTCAGTAATTGTTATTGTGATTATTACTACTACTGTTGTAATCACCGGTGTTATTACTTGTTGGATATGACGTCTTCTTTTTGAGGATATTCGTCAACAGAAAATGTTAAATATTTCTTCACTTATCAATATAGTTTGTTCCCTTCGTTATGTGTTCATTTATACTACTTATCGTTAAATAGTAAATGACATTGTGCAGAAGCTTTCCACAATACCTTGAAGTTATGATTAATAGTTATAACTACACTCGAACTATCATTGATGTTTAGCTTGTTTTATAATCATAATTGTATTACTTTTTGAATCTTAGGCAACATTTAGTAATTTTTGAATTTTGCTGAATTTTGTTTGCTTGTATCAATTTTCGCCAATTTTTGTTGGTTTTTATCGCTTTGAATTCTAGACTTTATTATGGTCTATTATAGCTTCATTTTGTCTACGATTTGCTGTTAGTTTCATTGGAATTTGTCTGTTTGTTTGTAGGAAGTTGTTTTTTGCTAAGACCTGGACGAGTCATTCACACCTATACATCTCACAAATTAGGGATTGCAATCACACATTTATCTCATTTTAGGTAATTTTATTCGATCGAATTTGTCACAGGTTGATGTTGACAGGGCACCATTTAAAATCAGGGGACACTGGACCGCTATTACGTTTTAGAATGAGACTCTTCAGCAGTGCGCACCCTAAATTTAACCCTAGGGGCTTCAGTTTCCCAAACGCCTTACACTCTGCCATCATTAATCTGTGAGGAATTCAATCAACTGAAACCTAATACTAATCCCTACAATCTACCTAAATCAACTATATTACCACAATAAAACCTCGAAGTTACTAAAAATAGTGTTTCCGAGACTTATCAGCGTTAACCTTGTATTTATTACATGGATGATCATTGTCTTCATACTCATATAGGTAGCGATGTCGTTTATTCACAGAAACTTTTATTACATGAAGTTACCTTCTTCCGCTATAATGTTATCTATCACTAATCATTGGCAAATATGTGACGTATTTGTTGGTACGATTACTTTTGCTTGTATTGTAAATTTTGGTTATAGTCTCTAAATTGCACTTATTACTTCGAAATCATGGAATCGATAGACGAAACCCGTCTTACGATGATCGGGTTTACTTCAGAAAGTTCAAGTTCCTGATAACAATCAGTCACATAAGTATAAATATTGCTAAAAATAGGTAAACATATACATGTATAAGCCAGCTTAAATAGAAGGTTTTATGATTGTCGACAAATTTTATAATTTGTACCTAATTTAAATAAGTTTACCCCGCTAGAACAACAAAGGTAGTTGAAAGTAAAATATGTAGCAAATTTTGGGTGCTATTTTAAACTACTAATTAGTAGGTAGAATAATAGATAAGTAATGCTTGATTTGCAAAGTGGTAACAGAACGTGATGAGAGCTTTTCTTCATAAATCACGAATTGTTCTTCATTTGTCACTGATTATTTGCAGTGAAAGTCTACTAATTGTCATGATCGCTTTTCTCACCGTTCCACACGCTAATAAAATTACTCGCCTACACCCTGCCTACTAATAAGTAGTATAAAATACATTCATGAATTTGGACGTTTTTTTCGGAGGGTACTCTACGCAATCGAATCTGTAGTAACTTTATGTTTTTAACTAGCTATAATCTAAGGTACTAACTAAGAATGTCAGAACTAATCTAACTGTTGAAGCTGAGGTTATTACTGACATTAAATGCAATTGTTTGAGTCAGTGAGCTAATGATAATTTAGTTTCAACTAACGAAACTGTTTTCAGTAAGTTTGTGAATCGCACAAAAATGAAAGCTATTTTCCTATAGGTCGAGTACAGTCGTTACACAACTGACTTTTCATCTCCATCACTACTCCGCTATCGTTTTGGAACATAATTTTTTGGCTATTTATGTCACTCATCTCAGGACTTTCATCACTGATTGTCTTCGCTCAGCATTGACTGATTTCACAAACAAATCTATGTAACCTATAAAGTATTAGTCATGATCATATTTATTACAAATCCATGAACTTATTTATTATCGCCGAGAAACACACAGTCAATAAGTGTTATTTATGAGAGTTTGTCAACTATTTAACCTGCTTATGAATGTCCTGTTTTATGCATGAAATTACATATTGTTTACGAGAATACAACCTATAGAATTCTGATTAATATGTTACCTGCACAAGTCTAAAACGACAATCAATCAGAGTTATTTTAAGCTTTTTGGCTACATTAAAACAATTGTGTGACTAATGACAAAGTTAGAAGAAGGAAAATGATATTAAACTTTAATAGCTTATGTGTAGTATACACAGCAATTTATTCAATGAAATAACAGTACACCCAAAACAAATCCCCAACAACTTACATTTCTACGCATTCCATCTTCAAGTAGAATAGAATATTGTATCTTTGTTGAACACGCGAAGAATTACTTGATGAATGGCATGTTAGCTTGATGTACTAGAACGTTCATTATTTCATGAACTTATCATTTACTAAACTAGTACACACTACCTAAATTTTGTAGAATATCTTTCAACTAATTGTTCCTGTCATTCAGTGGTGGATATTACTTATAAAGTCATCACTAAGTAGTAGGTAGCAGAGTGTTAAATGAAATTGGGAAGAATCACTAAACAGCATACGAGGCGAGTTGCGAGGTGGCACGGGGTAAGCCATAATTAAAATACAAAGGAAAATCGAGAACAACCAAGAGAAGCAAGCTGAAAATCGACACGGTCCAGAGGACGTGAAGGATGTGCAAATTGATGATTGGAAGTAATGTATGTAATATTTTATGAGATACTCTGTTTTCACCAAAGTAACGATTGCTTGCCGAATTGGCTGATGTGTGGTTTCCTAGCTGTATGTTGTCTGAATTTTTCGCCACTACTCACATCATGCTATCCGTCTAAATATTGGCCTAGTTTTTATATTACGTTTATGAAAGATTATATAATCCTCATATGTATTATATGCGTAAATGTAGTTTAAATGATTCCTAGTAAATCTCGGTTTGTCGATTTCTCTGAAGATTAGTATATGCCACTCAATAAAGTTGCCTCTACCATATCATTTATTCATAAAGCTCAGTAAGACTAAGAAAAAGATATGATGATATAAGAAGAAACTGCTGCATACTCAAAATCCAATAGTTGTTTTAGTTTATCTTTATGTATTTCATTGCACTATCTTTCTACGTTATTTGGGTTAGTTGAGCATGTTATCATAAAGATGAGCATTTCTTCCTCCAACTTTTTGAATAACAGTCCAATAGCAATCAAAATACTAATTTATTATCATTATTATTATTATTATTATTAACTAATTTCTGATGTCTAGTAATCGAACAGTGACTGAGATCTGGAAACGGTTGACTGAAATTAATTCCATAGTTATCATATGTAATAGTATGCTCCACGTTTTCTACAAAATGTCAATATTATTAACAGCTATAACAATATAGTTAAATTCTGCTCATACTTAGCACACATTAGTAATCTGACTTCGTAGTAGTATAGTGGATACTACTCATAGGGTCGTCCATAAGTAGTAGATAGCGGAACGTCGGATGAAAGTGGTCTTCTCACATTTAGTATCGCTGCCTCTGAACGAGATGAAGGTGTCGGGGCCACAAACATTCGATGATAGAGATGTCGGGGTGTTCCTGCGACACATTGAAGCCATCAAGGAGCTAGTCGGTGTGCGCGGGCAGAAAACGAAGGTAACAGTCCTTGTGACTCTGAGCGGGGGGGACGTTCGAAGCCAGCGTTCGATTATCTGAAGCTCCTCGGTGGTGGAGCGGCTAGAGAGACAACAAAACACTATCCATCGAGAATCAAATCGACGAGTTAGAGCGTCAGGTCGCAGTTCTTTGAATACGTAGGGAGAAGAGGAGTAAGTGCTTTGAACGTGGGGAATTTCGACAATATAGAAGAATTTGCCAAAGAAAACGACGACAAAGACCTGTTAAACATTATGCACTACCTTCTTTCTTTAAAACACTATTTCGGTTTGCTAGGTTAGTTAGTAAGGGTTCGATGTGCACAAAAGTGCGTGTAAATGGGAAAGTACTGACTGGTTTATGATGTCTTGACTCCTATGTTATACACGGAGGGGCACTAACCGAAACCCTAACTCGCTGAATTATCCACGCGAACAGATACTCGCAACCATGAACAACAGCTTGATTACTGATTACCCACCCAAAGCCATATCAAGAAGACACGAACACAACACTGGGAAGATTCGCTTCGATTCTGAACCAACTCTGTATATTTAGTTACAACAATGACCTTGTAATAATTAGAGTAATTAACACACTAAAATGCCACTACAGTCAATCACAAGTAGCAAGGTCAGTGCGAAGAAAATGAACGGCAGTACTGGTTACCGCCAACTTTATAATTAATAACAAAATAGCGAAAATAAGAATATTTACGTGAAAAACAACTCGTTCTATCTCTTCTTAGCGCCTCTCCTTTTTGGAAGAAGTTCACTCTCTTGGAACCTTATTGTTGGTCTTCGTTTTCTTCAGCTGCATCTTAGAGACTATTCATCTGTAGATATTGGTTTCTCGTTGTTTTTTCTGCTATCATTGTTGGTACTCGTCGCAAGGCGTAGACCGTATACACCATCAAGAAAGACAACAAAGAGAAACGTGTAAACATAAGTCACTGGCAAGGATGGATTTTTTGGGATAATGGAGCAAATACGCAGAAACAACCAGAGACCACAGAATCAAGGAGATCAGCGCGCATACAAATGCAACATTTAAACGGAGGGACGAGTGTAGTGGATACCATTCATCAGTTCGTCCATAAGGTCGAGTGAATGTGTTCTTTTCACAGTAATACATGAACCAAGTAATAATCAAAATCAAATCAATATTCACTCCTTCATCCGTCTGTTTGCCGTCGTGGAGCAAAGGCAGCCAACCAGCATTCTCCAACCAACCCTGTCCTCAAATCCAACTTCCAGTTGTTTCAAAGTGCTATTCAGTATGCTATTTATGTCTCCCTTCAAGTCCAGGAGTAATGTGTTCTTCGGCTTTCCTTTTTTCCTTCGGTCTTCAAAATCTCCAGTTGGTACTTGTCTTGTGATGCAGTTTGGTGATTTTCCCAATATGTGTCCTATCCACCTCCAGCGTATTTTCCTAATTTATTCCTCCGCTACAAACTGGTATGTTCTCTGCCACAGTGGGTTGTTGTTGATGATGTTTGGCCTACGGATCCATAGTATCTTGCGCAAACAGCTATTTATAAACACTCGTATTTTTTAATGATACTTTTCGTAGTTCTCCGAATTTCAACTCCATACAATGGAACTGTCTTTACATTTGAATCGAAAATCCTGACTTTGATGTTGGCTGACAGGTGGTTTGATTTCCAGATATTTTGCATTTGTACAAATGCTGGCATTGTTTTGCCAATTGGTGTCATAATATCTGCATCAGATCACTCCCATTGTTTATCAGTAGTGGTGACCGGAAACGTAAAGGTTTCCACATCTTCCAGAGGTTCACCGTCTAGTCAAGTGTGGCTTGGTTGGTGCTCGTTGTAATGTATCTAAGAGTATTGCTTTTGGCCTTGTGATTGTTGAAGCCTACTGCTGTCTCCAGAGCCTGCTTGTACACTATCTGTTACTTGATTCCAAATTCAACCACTAAGTTAATCAAGGATAATTTATAACCATTTATGGCTACTTCAAGATTGAGGTAAGTATTATGAAGACAGATCCATCCACATTTAGAAACTTTAAGTTCAAATTCCGTTTTCAATATAATGATGTATTTAAGTAGGCTAGTTTTGTGAAAATGACTACACCACCTAACAACTACATCCAAAGCAGAAATATTTGTTTATACTGGAACAATAGCAAATACATATCAAAGTACTATATTATATCATACCACTAATAATTTGTTGAACACTACAGAGAGTCTAGTTTATTAGGAAAGCGATTCAGCAAAGAAAGTGGTGAGTTCTTCTTCTTAGTGGTAGCTTAAAATGTGCTTTTGGTTAACCCCGCCGAGAGTATAGGAAGTCCTAAAGTATAATGCCATGATTGTGTTTTGTATTGATGGAATCAAAAAATAAAATAACGTATGTTATGCATTATCTAGATTAAAGAAGACCGTGTTGGTTGTAAAAAAACAAATTTTTAAGAGGTATCATGAATTCATTGATTTGAAGACAAGTAACTTCTGTGAAGTATGTGGATTCCAATTTTATGTAGTCCATGAGTTTAGTAACCGTTACGAAATATCACTGAAAAGAATTGTGATAGATCTAAAATTGTTTATACTTCAGTAGCCGTGTACTCTAGAGAGAGCATCAGGATTGAAAGGTACACAACTGGGCTTTATAGTCATCAGTGGGACCCAATAATTTTTCATTGATGACACTTATACAAGAGGCTTTTTTATAAGGTTATAATTCTTTGCTTAGAAATCGCCAAACTTGTCATATCTGCTTTATTTACTATGATACTTTATTAAAAAATCAGACCTTTATACTTTATTGTATTGCTTAGTTTCTTTACTGAAAAGGAGTCAAGAAAAGGATGTAACATTCACAGTATACCTAGGAGATTATTAGACGGAAAGAAGTCAACCAAGTCCGAATATCTTAAAAGTGTTGAAGATATCCGTGTCTGCATTTTCGTAATGGCAATTTTCCTTGGATATTTTTTGCAACACAAGTGCATTAGGAAGTTTGAAAGTAGGAGGAACCATTTTGTGATAATTATTTAATAACTTTTACTGAATAAAGTTCATTATCATGACAGAAAATCAAATTGGTTACGTTTTTTGACAATTCATCATCCATCCATACTGAGACTTATTTGGAGCCAGCTATAATTAACGACGTTAAAGTGTAGTTGACCAGTATTCAGCGTTATTTCTATAAGCCAATACACTGTCTGTATCCATTCCTACTACCAATATTTGAAACATATTCATTCTTTCCGTTCGCGGTATGAAAAATTAGGCATACCATTCTATATCTTGAGGGCACACACTTATTATAAAATTGATTTAATAAATATACTTACAGTAAATAGGTATCAGAAAACCCCTATACTTAGACACTAATTGACATAAGCGTTCTACAGTAAACTTTACTTCTGAAAGTAAATATAGTAGTAGTATATGTCTATTTTAAAAACAAATAAATATCAATTAAATACGCAAACTAGTAAATAAAGCAAATTTACAATGGACTTTGGGTTGCTGCCCAATTTTCAATACCTCAAAACAATTCATGGATATCATTTAATAAACAATTTTATTGTAATGATAAGCCCAATAGTGACTTTATTTGATATAGGTTACTGGTGTCTTTTCCCACTCTTTATGGATCTTATTCCTATTTCTTCATCTGATACTCGTTGACATAGTTCAGTCATTTTAACGAGCAAAGATAACGATGAATTTGATTTCCTTCACGTCTGACACATAATTATGGGAATTCATTAAATTCTTCATAAAATCAACCAATACTATTGAGTTACAAAACAATGAAGATTTTTCAGAGATGATGATGTTACTCACTTCAGCTGTATCATCGCACAATCATTATTCTTCTATCAAGCGCAGTGATTAACGGACATAATAATATACTCCTTTGAAATGTTCTTGTCGGTAAAAGCCAGTTAACAGTATCAAACATTAGTAAAAGAATAATGTACTTAAATTTATGCTAAAACCTAATACATTTCAGCCTGAAATCAAAAATAACTATTCTTCGTAGTTCAGCTTTCATCAAACACGTAAACATTATTGATAAAATCAGCTCATCACTAAGATTTTCAGTTGGTAACTACTAAGACGAATTTATTAAAACAGTATGCATTGATTTGATGATAAAGTAAATTTTAACACGAAGATTATTGGTTTTAGTAAAGAAAAATAATAACGACTTGCAAAGCTATACTAAGGCTTTCGATTATATCACAAGTTACATCCACAGTTGTACGTGAGTAAATTACTAATTGTCTTAAATACTAGCATACATGAATAAGTCGGTTTGTTTTATATTTTTATATTTTAATAAAATTTTATATGATTTAAGTCACACTCACTTCAGACATATCAACTGTAATGCAAAACACAGATTAAATGTATCATAATTAATGCTAGACACTTGCAAATTAAATGATTATTTATTATCAGCTGATTCGTAAAATGTGCAATTCGTTATCTATACAGAATTAAATTAACTTTCTTCAAAGTGACGTAGTTCTGTAGAAATTGGCGTTAGAATTCTAGCCGATCACATTTGTCACAGTTAGATGATGGTGAGATACTAGTGAATATCAGGGAGTACTAAACACCACGTACGTCATAGTATACAACTCTTAGGCGTTGCACACTCTCATTTTCGCCGAGAGAGGAAAAATCAAATCCTTAGAGTTCCAGTTGTCAAACGCTTATTCTCTGCAAGGAATCGAGAGATCGAAGTGCTCAATATTTTGTCCACGTCTCCATGGTTTTCAATGTCTCCTTACTAATATCAATCTGTGATAAATTCAATCACCATAAAGTGTTTATATCTTTACTCAGAATCATTCATTTGTTCATAATCAACGATTTTCGAAATTCCATAAACATGAATATGAAATAAAAACTACTAACCAAAAAATAATTTTGTATTCATTTATTACTTCTTTATGAATTATTACTGTTAAAAAGAATATATTTTCAGCTGAACGTTTTCTACAGTAAAACTTAATCTGAAGTTCTAAATTCAATCTATAACGACATTTGATACACAAACAGGCAGTATAGTACTGAAGGCTTTAAAATTTCACCTTGTACTATGTAACTGAGATTGACAGAAATAATGATTCAATTAGAAATAAAGTCATACGGTTTATAAAAACTAACATGCATATATTCTACATTAAGTATTAAAATATAAAAATAATAATAACACTACTAACGGAGTGATTAAGTAGACAACAGATTCATAGAACTTAAAGATATGTTGATTTTTAGTAGGCATACGAAAATCTTCTATATCCTACTGACATCTATTTAGATGAATATTAAGAAACGAATGTTGTATGTTCAATTAGTGTTGAATTCCTGATATTACTTTGTCTGCATTATTCACTCGTATAAATGAAATTTAAGTAGTCAAGTAGTAATGCGACCTAGTAATGAAATGTTGAGTTGATTCACTGAAACAGTAAACATCAATCAATCAAGAGCGTAAATAAAAGCCATAATAAAAAACTGAACTTGGCTGTCATATCCCAAGAAATGCTTAGTATTTAGTTTGGTAATACTAATGTACCAGTCTGAACAGTCTTGATTATTTAATGAGAACGAAGAAAGTCAAGCAATCTATCACATTTAAATAAACATAACATTTTTACCATATATTTTTAGTTTTTTTATGTATGTGTGATTTTTTCTTACTTATAACTGATAATAATTGTTAGCATGACAATCTGATCCTATTCCTGGTACATAATAGGTTTGTCGAGTTTGTTGTTAATACACAAAGTGTAATGTACTGTCAGGTTAGCGTCGTATAATGTAGTTCCCAAATAATATAATGAGACAAATTGAGTACTATTGATATTACCCTCACACTATCATATATATATATATATGTGCATTACTCACCTATAGAATCAGAAACCGACATTTTTTTTCTTTCCGCCTCGGTATCATTCAAAACTGAATTCAAAGTAAGAAAGATTGAATAAACTTAAGACTAACTAAGTTATTTCTTTGAAATTATAAAGGTGAAATGGTTAAATAGTAATAATGTTGATTTTAGTTACAACGATGCATTTTCCGGCTGATGTGTTGTACTTTCTGTGAGGTATTGCTTAAAACAAAAAAATGGTATGAAAAATTAACATATAACATATATAACATATAACATATATAAATTAACATATAAAGACTATCTTGAGTCGATAGTATACTATGATATTGATGACAAATGCGTAGAAGTAGGTCATCGGCTATTTATCATACCAAAATATGTTCACCAAACAGAAATTCCGTTTAGATTACTGCCTACTGATTATTTTATAAATGAGTCATTCAATCAAATTCCTTCAAGGTTCTTTTTAGAATACTGTATCTTTCAATAACCATAGAAATTGTGTCACGTAATAATTATGGATAATAAAAAAAAAAAAATAATATTCTACTCAACAGCACTTTTATCAATTGGTATTATTACAATAATAAAATCACGTGTAGTTAAACCATTCAACATGAATATTTTTGTTAATTACACTTTATCGAATATATAAATAGATGTCAGAATATGATATGAAGTTATATAAAATTGAAAATGCAGAGTTCTTCTATGAACTGTTTAGTAACTGTGTTTGTGATTCAGTTGATTATTGCTTACACATATTGTAAGTTGAAAGTATATGTACTGTGAATCCATTTACTTAATGCTTGTTATTATTAGTATAGTGATTTCACTCTGTTTTTATTTTTTTTTTAACAACGAATGAACATTTAGGTGTTTACACAGAATGAATAAGAATAATACAAAAATAAGAATGTATCTTAGTTTAGTTAGCTAAATAACTTGTGTTATAGTATTCAGAGTTTCGTGATATTCGCATTATAATTGATGATAACAATCGCTTTACAGTATTTTTATTATAATGTAAAAAATTACAAAGATACTTAAAAACTATAATCGTGTATTCCAGATATTAAATGAAATCTAGCAAGTTTCATCTTTGATTAAAGAAGTTCATTGAAAAATTAATTTGCCGTTTCGTTTTAAATTAATATATCTTGTTAGACATTTGGAGTAGATTGTTTATACATATTAACATATTTTGTAGAGATGATGAGATTTAAGATTCAATTGACGTAATATCAATTTTATGAAAGATAACATTTAAAAACAATGGAAATGAGAATATTACAAATTAAATAAATAATAATGATTATTCCACTGGTAGGACTGTGATACTACTATATTATCAAAACAATAATTCTAGGTATTCATGACTTGGAACGTGCAACATATGATACGCCTATGGTTAAATTAAACCTTAATTGAACACGGAAGTACTTAATCAAATAACAATAATAAATCAAATATATCCTATATTACATGAATTAGAATAAGTAACTTTCGTTGACCTAATGGTCCGGTAGTGTAACCTATAAACTAAACTACTATGAACACTCGTTTTTTAGGACTAATTTCATGTTATTCATTTATCCCTACCCTGTATCAATACTATTTATTAACGTTTTACAAACTCATATTTATCATCTTGATTGCATTACAAGTTACATCAACTGTTGCAAGTAAGTTAATTAATAATTGTCTTAAATACTAGTATACATGAATAAGTCGGTTTGTTTTATATTTTTATATTTTAATAAAATTTTATATGATTTAAGTCACACTCACTTCAGACATATCAACTGTAATGCAAAACACAGATTAAATGTATCATAATTAATGCTAGACACTTGCAAATTAAATGATTATTTATTATCAGCTGATTCGTAAAATGTGCAATTCGTTATCTGTACAGAATTAAATTATCTTTCTTCAAAGTGACGTAGTTCTGTAGAAATTGGCGTTAGAATTCTAGCCGATCACATTTGTCACAGTTAGATGATGGTGGGATACTAGTGAATATCAGGGAGTACTAAACACCACGTACGTCATAGTATAAAATTCTTAAGCGTTGCGCACCCTCATTTTTTCGCCGAGAGAGGAAAAATCAAATTTTTAGAGTTACAGTTGTCAGATGTCGATTCTGTGAATGGAATTGAGAGATCGCACTGCTCAATAATTTTACAATGTGACAAAACATCTGTCAACTTCTTCATGGTTTTCACTGTTACCTTACTAGTATTAATCTGTGATAAATCCAATCAACTAAAAATGATTATATCTCTTTTTAGAATCATTCATTAAAAGGTGTATAGTTTCAGCTGAAATCATATCAAGACAAATACTAGTTTTATTGTTGTAAATTATAACATGTAACATATAATTCATAAATATAGTAATTGGAATTTGAATTTAAGACGGAAGAATGTGATCATATGACTAAAATTAAATTAAATATACCTTATACTAAATGAACTAGACTAATTCACATTGAAATAAACAAATGAAAACTGAAACTTTCAGAGCAATCGTTTTAATGGCCCATATGTGTCCTATAATACTGGTGAATTCTTTCTTACTTGCATAAATAATCTTTACTATTATTATACAAGTACATGCTAGATAGTTTGTTTGATACAAATGATTTTCAGATTGAATTAATCATTTAGTAGTATCTTCACAAAACTATGATAAACTTATTCAAATTTGATGTTTTATTAGCATTTCACATTCTGTCAGTACTTATTTTCCGTAGCACATACATATTTTTTTTGCCTAATTGAAGTATTTTGTTCATTGTTACTCAACATTCACTTCACTTATTCAAATTGTATGCTTCATTTTTTACAAACGAATTTCATCAAGTGCCTAGTGTTGCATTATGTAAGTAAATTTTACTTTTCTTACTCACATTCCAGTGTAGTTCTATGTTGTTTACAATCTAATAAGACTAAGAAAAAACATCCGTTGCATGTTTGTTTATTCATCTTTACTAAATTACTTGTAATTAATTACCGACACAGTAAAGTGAATTACTGGTATTTAGAATAGTATTTGACTACCAAGTAGACTAGAATTCTATTTCGTAGTTTCATTTCCCAGTGTGTATTATAATTCTAAGATAAAATAAAACAGTACTTATTATATAAGCCTATTGGTTTACAACAAACTAATACGAGATGAAGTGCTTAGGACAGTCAAGTCTGTAGAACTAATCACTTGTATTCGAACTTGATTTTATGGCATGTGAAAACTGGATATGATAAAAAAAAATAATCACCAGTTCATAAAAGCGCCACTTATAAATGAGCGATACTGGTAGTGGACCATCAGTATATCTTGCATAGTGCCTCCAATTAATCAAGTAAAATTCATTTATTATAATTGAATGTTATAGAGTTTGTTGAAATTTTTTATGATACCACGCATCGATCTGAATTAGACTACACCTGAAACCAGGAACCACTGGACAGGTGGTTCTACCTAGAATGGGGTTCTTTAGCATTGCATTCTCTTTAGCCTCACTAGCTGTCGAGCTCAGGAAGTTTAGGTTTGTAGGTGAAAGCCTGACCACCAAATACCAGTTGATATTTCCTGATCTAACTAAAACCTATTTCTAATATAATGTCAAAATTCAACAAAATTTACAACACCCAATTACAATCAATATAAACTCACTGGGTGCTAACTTTGATGGCATTTCTCGCAGTTCTAGTGACGCGTGATCAGTGGAGCTCAGCTTTGTAGAGTGTGAAGCAACTACTCACCCAAGACAATTCGTAGTAGTGGCTCAAAACACATTACAAATTAACTGCGTTAGAAATATCAACCACTGGGTGTCGACTTGGTGCTTTAACGGTCAAGTTATCTCCATGAAGTCTGAATATCCTGGCCTCGCTTCTTAATGTGATGAAGAGTCCCATACTAGAGTAAAGCAGTGCTGAAGTGCCTCCTAGTTTCTAATGTTAATCCGACTCAGATTATTACATGATCGTTTTGTGTAGCCAAGAATTTAGCTAATTATCATTAGATATCCCTTTAACTACCTTACCTTCAATTTTCCATACACTATCATCTAAGGTTATGAAAGTAAGTAAAAAATCACTCTTTGTCCATTTTCAGTAATATTTGATTAACAATTTAGATAAAATCTTCACACTTTGTTTCATACTTCCTGATATTCAATGTTACACAGACATTATGAAAGTCAGTCAATTTACTGAAGTGTAATCCATAATTTCACCACTTTCATTAAGTTTCCCAAAGAATGTGAATATGTAGTAACTAAATGACATAATGATGGAGAGCATAATTTGTCAAAAGTCAAAAATGCTTAATGATATGCATTGTCGGAGTATTTACACTTATTTTTTTGTTATACAGACAATCAAGTGAACTCTTAACCCTGATTAAATAAAATATACCGATTGTGTTGGTTTTTGCATTGTATCTATCTTGTCTATCGTGTCCATCGTATCAAATTTGTTTAGATCTGATCGGAATTTCAAAAGTCGATTTTCTTTAAGTCTAATACTATCATATTTGTTTTTAGAAAAAGAATTCGAAACTACCCATCTTCTGTAGTATTTCACTGTATACCTGTTTTTAAACCCATTTCATTCAAATTCTGTAATATTTCAATTTTGTGTCATATTACTTCCGCTAGAGACCTTGTGTGATATGGCTCAAAATCGTTGGTAATGGCGCAGGTGCATCCACTCCTTGTCTTCCTCCAAATTTTAAGTCTCTGAACTTATCATAATTTTCTCTTTACTGAATCATATTTTCTTAAATTTTATTTCCGATCTCTATTCCTTTCCATTAATACCAACTCTGTCACTACCTCCCCTACTCTGGGATTTGACCCGATAATTTAATCTCTGTCGGCTAATTGAGGCATGGCAACTTGAACTGACGTAGGGATGTACCAAGTTCTACTCTGTAACTGTCTGTCTGTCTGTCTCACATCACTTAATAATGAACGATAGTTTATATTTAATTAAATTATACTTGTATTTTCCCGTTGACTTGTAATGGATTGGAACTGGTCAACGTCTTTTGCCATATGTACCATGTACAGAGGCTGACGTGAAAATACAAGCTTATTCTAATTACATATACTCGTTGCACAAGTCTGACTGTCTAAACACAGTAGCCTAGTGGTGAACGCGGTGGCGTTTGGCACGAAGCGGGCTGAGTTCGAGCCTCTTTGTGAACACCAACATTGGGATGCAGGTACACCCAGCTGATGAGTCCCAAATAGGACGAAACGCATGTCCTGGGTTCCACTTGCCAGTCACAAGCCAATTTAAGTAGTTTATATTATTATTAATCAATAAAATTGACATACAAGTTATTAGTGATTACCGTACGTATAAATTTATAAGCGTTCATGAAAATCATTGGTATACACCTTACTTTATAGTTGCAGAATATCGCCACCCCTAATCACTTGCATTTATTTTATGCGCTTTCCAGTAGTAATATATTACTTTACATCAAGACTCAATTCGTGTTACTAATGTACTTGTTTAATTTGGTATCCCTTGTTGTCAGTGTGGTAGTAATCAACCGTCTTTCAGTATTGAATTTTATTTAATACGGTAACGCAGTCCATGAAAATAGATAGACATCTCTTAATTAAATCGTCAACTTCGATTACCTAATTATGATATGCATTCCCTGTACTTCAGCAATTTTGTTACTTATTCCATGTATACGGTTCTAAATTCACAGATTTAATATTAGGACTCTTCAATATTTTGAAAAATTTTCTAACTTGAAATTTTTTTTAATAAAACAGAAGAAAACTACACTGGTCCTGAGATATGTGAGTACTTTACTATTTTATTGTATTTGTGTTAAATCAACTATCATTCTTATATTAATTATTCTATAAAAATGTTGGATAATCCATCTAGTATTCATACCATGCTTTTTTTGTTACGTGGCATTTTATGTATGAAGTTGAAAATAAACTTGTTTCGAAGTTTCACATTCTAGTTTAAACCAAGCTTTCAGAAGTTGTTGGTCGCTTTATTTGACAAAATTATCTTTTGTACACAACAGTACCATTGATCATTAACATATAACGACCGATACATCACTTTTAAAGAAATGATTTGAATAGATATGTATTTTCAGCTTTGACAAGCTTTATCTATATCAGTAAACATTACTTTTATTCTGCATGTAGTTGCTGTTTTTATTAGTCATCCTAGTTAGATTAAATCACTATATGTTATACTCTATCATTACACAACTACTATTTAGTGAAAAGTACAATTATAATCACTCCATTGATAGAAATTTTCATTTTTCCCTAAACGTCTCTAGGTAACGTTTTGTTTCATTGTTGGATGTTTGATTACTTTCAAGATACAATAGGTCATTTATGTTTAATCCAGTGTGTCTGATATTAGTTTGTAATGACTGACTAATTTCGGTAAATGTAAATGTACTTCACTTCATCGAGCACAAATGTTGACAGTAATGGACAGAATTTGTTTGATTTATAACCTAGTTGCTGTGAACAGTTGATCAATCTTCCCTTTATTCATTTTAGGTTACGAAGGTAAGCGTAGCATAGTATTATAAAAATTAAAAGATATATGTTTCCATTCAATTAAAGTAAATCAGTAGCATCGAGAAATTAGTTTTACTAGACAACGATGCGAGACTGAAGAAATAAGCCGAAAATTACAACACATTTCTAAATTCATCAATTATATTATGCATGTATGCCATGAAACATAAATACCGTCATGAAGGTGAGCTTTACCGAAAAATTTATTGATAGCATCAAGGAAAGACATTCGTTTGTTTGTTACGAGATATCATATGAATGTAACGTAAAATTTATACATGTCTGAATAAATGATAGATTGACTTGACATCTTGAATATCTTTTTTCAAAATCAAGACACGTCATTGAACTTTGTTTATTTAATTGCTATGTTCAGTTTAATTCTATAATGAGTTATGCAGCATTATCGGTTAGAAAAAAGTTTCCTAAAATGCATACATTTCCGTACATTTTAACTCAGGATCAATAACACTGTTTTGAACTTCCGGGTGCTTGATAGTTCAGAGAGAAATATTCTGAATTGTTGTTCTCAAGTGTTTTGGTGTGATTTATTGTAGTGGTTTTAAATTAAATTTACAAGAATCTCAAGTTAGTGACACAAGTACAGTAATGTTCACTCAATCGAGTATACTTCTATGTTTGCTATATACTACTATTCTTCAACAATAAGAAGAGTTTAAACTTTTGTCTTATTTCAAAATACATAGCAACGAACATCACTCATATAGCAAGAAGTAAGTGTCGACCGAGTTTGTTTTGTATGCCATTATGTAACATAGTAGTGATTAAGATTCTGATGTTTGTAGTTCCTTTAAACGCCGAGAATTGTAGGCAGACATGAGAAGAATGAATAGCATTTAAGAATAACTGGGAGGCAGAGTCAAGGACAGAGTTACTTGGAGAATCCTGATCGATGGCCTATGCTTTATGAGGGGGAAACAGAAGAATTAATGAAGTTCCGTTGAGTATAATTGCCAACATATTACCAACTAATAGTGTCGTTGCATAACATCTCATCTAGTACTTAGTTCATGAAGATTAATTTAATAATGTAATGTGTCTCAATGCTACTAAAAATTAGGTAACATACATTTATATTAGTACATAATTTTATTATTCTACGAAATCTGCTGTACAGAAATAAATCGATAATGAAAGAAAATCTATTTCAGTTTTTGTTCATTTTTCACTGCTGAAACAATAATATCTGAAAGTAAAAGTATGATATTCACCAATTAATAATAATCAATCAGTTAACATAAATATCATTTGATACAGGCAATAATGTTTGTTTCTACTGACCATACTACTGATTTCATTAAAATTTATAAAGTCAGAGTAGTGTTAATTGTTTTATTGTCTAATAAGCCGATTGTCAGTAATCATCCTGTTTGCTGAAACATTTACACTGAATCGCATTCATTTAATTGACGTTGATTAGCTTATACTAACCTGAAGACATTTCACAGTAACTAAATGTAGTGAAAATTACTGTTCGCAAATCAATATTAGTCACTAATAGGTTTATGTTATACATATTATTGATTCCCAGCATCTATCAGAAACAATATTATACAATTTCAACAGGATAGTTGTTCTTAGATTTTATACTACATTTGGACTAAACTTAAAGTTTTTATTTATTAAACACTACTCATTTGTCGTATTTTAAGTACTACATTAAAACAACCTGCTCTCAAGTCTCTAAAACTTGAAGTTCGTTCGACTTTGTATTCTTATGTGTTAGTACTTATACTATCATCCATGTAACTGCATAACAGTTCATTTAGACTAAATAGGTTTGATTTTCTGATAATAATGCTGGCCATTCTTTTACGATGTCAATCCCCCATCGAACTTACTCGTTCTGTGAGAGAAAAAACCTCGATTCCAACACTGTGTTGGTGCTTTCCGCTTTAGTAAACCGTATGCTTATTTGAGCCATTTTAGCCTATCTACTGTCTTCTAAATTTCATGAATATGTGTATATACTCAGTCATAATTTTATTTTAAAAACTTTAGCTACTAAAGGGCCTGGTGTTGAACTATGTAAGTAATTTTTATAATTTTTGTACAAAATCCAATTTAGTTTCTTTCTGCTTATAATTGAATCGTGTCAACATTTATGACTGACGTAATTATCAACTCCATATAATATTTAGTATGACCCATGAAATCGTCGGATGCATTTATAATATTTTGTTTAGTGCAATTATACTTTCGCTTTCAAGATGATGCAAAGCATGTGATAATTTCTTATGACAATCGAAATAAAACATATTACGTGTTCCTATAATTACCTGCATGTATTAAGACTGTAGAAATTTGAGATAAGAAACTTTATTATTCAGAGAAAGATAAATAATTTAATCAAATACAATCTGCAGTATGCCGGCTAATGACGAATCAGTGGAACTGGTTTATAATGACAAATAACATTATGTCACTCAATAAACCTATACATTGAAGATTTAAATATTATTCAAAACTTAGTTGCAGTTTTGTAAATAAGGGGTAATTCCACTAGCTAAACTAACTACATCAAATTAGAAAACTGCGTAGCGTTTTAGGTAAAATATACCTTTCGATGGGAAGTAATAATCAGTTTAATTAGGTGTGAGTAATCACCGTTTATGCCTAAATTGAAGTATTTCAACATTGTTTTACTAGATTTAATGAGCTTAATTAAAATCAAATTTGGTAAATACTTCTCTAATACTGAATAGTTGTTTCATCCTAGTATGGAACTTCTCGGCAGTGGGCACTTTTGACTGCATCAAGGAATTAAACTCAGTACCATTGAGTTTTGTAATTAACTCTAAACAACATCATAACTGAGACACCTGGCATCCAACAGTTAACATATCTCACTTTAGTCTAGTTGTAATACTGACCGAAGCTATAACTGTTAGCAACTGTTTGACAAAATGTACTACATTTAAAACATAATACTTCCAATCTGTTGCAATCTGTCATGCTCTTATTTTCGGGAACTACAATTTCAGGCTCTCATGGTAAGCAAAGTGTAATGTGATTAAGATCAAGAACTACTCATATCTTTGTACTTATTCTATTTTAATGCTTAGAAACATTAAATAAAGTTTTATATATGCTTTACTCAATGTTTTAATATACTGTAAAGAATCTCGATTGTTCGTTGAGAATTAAAAACGACATTTTCAAGCGATACTTTTAATTACACTCTGCCAAAATCCCATAATTTCAGTTTCATCCCGTTTGTTAAACACATGTGAAGGCACTTCATCACTCTAATGGAAGTAATTACATCATATGATTTACTTCAAATCAATAAATGTATATGCTATCACACAGAGCTTAGATACTGAAGTATTTTGGTTCCACTTATTAATTACCGGTAAACGGAAACTCTTAAAATAAACTACCAATATGATGTGAATTGTCATCACATTATGAGCTTAGTGATTAAATGAAAACTTTTAAAATTTTTACCATCCTACGTACGATATGTAATAGATTGAAATTTACTGGTTTAGATTAGAACAGGAATAATTTATCTATTAAACAGTGTTATTGCTAGATGCTCATAAATGTCTTTAAATTCTTGGAATATATCTTCAGGAATTCCATACAACTTTGAGCATTTATAAATTAGAATGAAGAAGAACTAACGAATGTTACAGACTACAATGAATTTATGTATTTCACAGGGACTCTTCAGCTGCTTTACAACCTAAATAGTAATAATCATAAAAATTATTTAGGATTACTGTACACTTTTCATATCATGTGTATCATGTAGAATTATAAGAAATGAATAATTATGTAGACATTGCAAACAGGTGATCAATGTATTAACAATATAAAAATTCTGGAGGTAAAAGTTGAAAACACATGGAGACAGGTCGTTACATGATGTAAAATATGTACGATAATTTTAAATAATGTTTAAGTTTATTGCTATTTAGGTCGTAAAACAGCTGAAGAGTAACAGCAAAACAGATGAATTCATTCTAGTCCGCTTTATTCGTTATTCATATTCTACTCAAATCTATCTTCAGTTATGCTGGGTATACACGATTTAATTTGCTTAAAATATTATCAAATGTATAACTAATATCATTTTTTGATCTAATAATATAAAATTTTTTCATTACAATAAGATTTGAACGGCAATGGTGAAGATCAATGTAAGTATTTGCATTGTATTCTGACATGTATTACGTATATTTTGCTTAATGTTAATACGAATTCGGTACAATATTTTTTTTGTGAATCATAGTTCTTAATGTAACACACTTTTAAATATATCAAAAAGAAGGAGATTTACAGGAAATAATGAATTCGCTTTATTTCAAGGCATCAAATCAACTGCAAACAGACTAAAATTACAAGGAGTTATATAGCAATAAAATATTTAACATACTTTATCTGTTGACGTTGAGTTGAATGTTGTGAATGAAAACAAAAATCATAATGATTGCAATAGAAATACAAGATATATTAATAATTGAAAATTAAACTTGATATTCACGTATATGATACGAATTAACAGTAGAAGGAGGAGAGGGAAGGACAATAACGTGATCATTGCGATACTAGAAAGAAACACCATTATATAACCGAAAGAAAATCAAAATACCTGATTATATAATTATTTAATGGACTTCGAATAAAAGCCATTTTTATTTATGAACATTTGGGTGATTGTGGAAGAAAAAATTATGCTGCTCACTGCGGGAATGAAATGCTTTCTAGGTTGTCCTTTTATGCACATTGATTAGGCCTAAAACGTCTGCAAAACGTAGTAATATTGATACTGCTTGTCTGTTGATTATTTTAAATCCTTCTGGAACATTTTTATTTTGTTCACTATTGAAAAGTTGTCAGGAGATTGAACTTGTGAAGACACTGCTGCACCATACTTTTAAATGAAAAGTTACATGAACTCAGACCAGTTTGTTTGTCCATATAATAAGGTCGTTTACAATGGCATTATAAAACTCACTTTGCATCAAAGTTTCATAAATAAAATAAATCCACAAGAATCTTCCTTTCGATGGTAGTAGCATTCTTCTTCAACAATTCTATAATTTAGTTTATCTCCATCATATATGTAAACATTATTACAACATTAATGTTTTCAGGATACTATGTATTATATAAAACCACAAGATATCATACAAATCCTGCAAAAACGTAATTTCATTTCCATTCTAAACAACTAATTCTTTATTAAAATTTGACTTAAATTGGCTTTTTAAATATCCGTTGTAGTTGTTCTCTATTATAACAAATTATAAAGGTTTGGTTCATTGACATCATAATTAATTGGTACTATTCAATACATTCTTTTGACACAGTATTCATCATATGATAAGATTAATCGTCAATAACCTGTATACATATGATAAATTGCAAAAATGGATTCCGCTTTATTCACAAATTGCTGATACAGTTCTATTGAAATGTTTCGTATTTCATAAACTATTATTTTAGGTATTCAAGGTAAGTAAAATAAAATCGAATGTTTGCATTCTTTATTTAAATCAAAAGTAAAATATGGAAATCAAATCAGTACTGTTATATTTGTCATTTTTCACATGTTCATGTTAAACGTCGCCTACCATAAATTCGTACAACTCAATTACCACTTAAGTACTTACATGAAATGCTTAATTGAAATACAGAACACAATCCATTATTTTTAATGATCTCTAAAAATAATCAATTTGAATTATTGCACAGTTTAAACTTATTCTGATGTTAACTGATTACCTTTTGAGACCTGGGAATTCCATACTCACTTGAAATATATTGTAAGATTTTCTTTAATATTTGATCGAATAAATTTATAAAATTTGTTCTTCAAGTAAATAGAAAATGTAGATCGTAAATCTTATTTGCAAGGAATTCAAGAAAACGAAATAACTTAATCTTCAAAATCATTTGTCCAACCCACACTGTCACCACAACAGTTCATTAATACAAGAGTTTCTAATTAAATGGCGGGTAGTAATCTTTTAATTTAGGATTCTCCCTGATATAAATTGATTTCAGTCTGCAATAAAAATTATTTTCAAATTATTTAAGTAATTACGGAGAAATTACCTTTTATTATATTTATCAAATAACTGTTTCTGCTTGATAAGGATCTCACTGTGCAATCAATACACTTTCAAGATGAAAATAGTTCATTTTTGATTCAGTTCAACCACAACTTTGGAATACAATTTAATCCTCTTTATATTTGTATCTGAAGCCTATTGTTTTCAAAACACTAGGTATAGAATACGAAGTTCTAAAATATAGCCCTGCTCCGATCATTTTAAGGTATTATGTAAATATAACTTTCATAATTATAAACTTACTAACAAAAATATTGTTAAAAAATAACCACATATTACACACATCACAAAACATAGATGAATAATGCTGATATACACAGTCTGACTCCATGTTCTTTCGTTGTGTCAATATACATTTACACACACACAAACTATGATATAAAACAGTTTTGAGTGGTTGGTAAATAATTCTACTGTTTTGCTTATATATTTGACATTGTTAATTTTATGGTTAACTTCACTGAACTATTTCAACGAAAGATAATTAGGAACTTTAATAAATTTACAGTTATATGTGAACATTAAAAATATTACGTACAAGTGATAATATACTAGTTCAATTGAACTAATTTTGAAGTCATTAAATAGTCTATATTAATAAGAATAAATATATGAACTCATTTTAATTTCAAATATTTAGTGACACCACCTAGCAAGGTTGAACTCTGTAAGTACATTTTACTATTATTGAGTATAATATCACGAACTACAAATCACCATAGAAAACGATATTTCGTAGTTGTTATTTCTAATATATCATGATAGATGAAAGCAGTCATGCAGAATACGATACTAATACTTAGCTCAGACTGTGAAGTTAGTGCTTGAAGAAAAAGAACGTCATAAATATTATATGCATTACTATTGATCATCACTTTGCACATCCTTTGCATTTCTTGATCAGTATCGGTTGTAGGCTTGCTTCCCTTGGTTGCCTTCAATTTTCCTATGTATTTTATCCAGGCTTTGCTCCTTTCCAACTAGTAACTCACTTCACATGATGTTTAGTGATTCTTTCCACTTTCCTGCGACTTTCCGGTACCTACTACTTATAAACAACCTTATGAGTAGTATACATTACAAAACCACTCATTTTATATCGTTGAGACATGAGGTGGACTTACATTTAGATTCGAAGATACTTATAGATGAAGTGGATTCATATTCATTTTTTCTATCATATCTGTAGAAGACTATTACGACATTAAGTTAAGTATAATGTCCAAGACTATAGGAATCGACTGTGTCTGTGCTGATCTCACAATACCTGAAAATAAAATATAAAGTAGAAATGGATATACATCATTCAACAAGAGTTTATTAGTCAGGAAAAGCTTATTAATGAGGTACCAACAGTGGTAACCTCAGTTGATAATAATTTGCAGCGGTTTGTTTGTAAATGTCTACGTAACTAACTAGTATAATTATTATTGTGTATCAATGGTCCATGATTTGTATTATCAATAGTCACACATATATATATATACTCACCATATGAAATTGATTAATTTTGAATGAAGTCTTCATAAATTGCGAAAAAAAATGATAAACTTCTATTACTTGCACAGTTATAATAAAATTTTACTAAATTCCCCCCCCCACTCGGTTCTGTCTTTTTTGTGGTGCATTATTTCAGGTGCAGAATGTAAGCATAAATATTGTTAAATCTGTTTGATAGATTTAAACCGCATGATCTGATATCAAAACAAAGAATTATTTTATTCAAGATAGGGTGTTATTTAAATATGACAAATAGGTATATGATCACAGCCCCAATTTGTGGAGTAGCTGGACGTCTATAACGTTTCCAAGTTGTAATAAAAGGGATGTTTTCTAAGAAGTATTACGACCTTTCAGAAATGTACAATAAACAACAGATAGCAAGCAGCTGTATTAGTTTATAATAGCCTCTACAATTTGGAACGATATAAACGAACATATATCGAGAAAATTAATGCAAGTAGAGTTCAATGGAACTAAGCAATTGTTAAATTATAGTAGAGGATCAAGGATAATGCACTTATAGTAATAAGTAAGTTAGACACTAAGAATAGTTCATCTATATAGGAAAATATTTATACTTATATGGAAAACTGCTACATAACGCAAAACTACTATTTAATTAAAAGTAGTATAAATAAATACACAAAAGTAAAGTAAATCCCATAGGATTTATCAGTTAATTGTAATGTAAACATTCATTATATTCTTTAATCAGTAATTTAACTGTTCACAGTATTAAACTTTGCAAAATGTTTGCTCATATTCGAAATTTCCGATTGCACTAAGAATTGAGTATTTTAAGTGAAACCTACTGTTACCAAATGGATTTTAATAGGACTTTACTCCAATATGAGGCAGAATTTATATTACTTACTTACTTATGCCCGTTACTCCTCGCTGAGGAGCATAGGCCGCTCACCAGTGTTCTCCATCCAACTCTGTCCTGAGCAATCCTTTCCAATTGTTTCCAGTTGCTGCTCATCCTTTTAATGTCTGCTTCCAATTCTCGCCGCAGCGTGTTCTTTGGCCTTCCACTTTTCCGTTTCCAAACAGCATTCCATGTTAATGCTTGTCTGGTGATGCAGTCTGATGGTTTGCGTAGTGTATGTCCTATCCATTTCCATCGTCTTTTCCTAATTTACTCTTCGGCTGGAAGTTGGTTTGTCCTCTCCCATAGTAAGCTGTTGCTGATGGTTTCCGGCCAACGGACATTCAGTATCTTTCGTAGGCAGTTGTTTATAAATACTTGTACCCTTCTGATGATGTTTGCAGCAATTCTCCAAGTTTCAGCTCCATACAGCAGGACTGTCTTCACGTTCGAATTGAAGAGTCTGACTTTGAGGTTAGTTGATATTTGTTTTGAGTTCCAGATGTTTTTCAACTGTAGAAATGCTGCCCTGGCCTTGCCAATCCTTGTCTTTACATCTGCATCGTATCCTCCTTTTTCATCGATGATGCTCCCCAGATATGTGAAAGTATTCACCTCTTCCAGAGTTTCGCCATCAAGTTGAATTGGGTTGGTGCTCCCTGTGTTGTATTTGAGAATCTTGCTCTTACCCTTATGTATGTTCAACCCTACTGATGCTGAAGTTGCTGCTACACTGATTGTCTTCGCTTGCATTTGTTGGTGTGCATGTGCTAAAAGAGCTAGATCATCTGCGAAGTCCAAATCATCGAGTTGCATCCTACTTGTCCATTGAATCCCGTACATTCCCTCAGATGTGGAGGTCTTCATGATCCAGTCGACCACTAGGAGGAAGAGAAAAGGTGACAGCAAGCAACCTTGTCTGACTCCGGTCCTCACTGAAAATGCATTTGTCAGTTGTCCTCCATGCACAATTTTGCACTGTGTCCCGTCGTAAGTGTTCCGGATGATGTTGACGAGTTTCTCTAGTACGCCGTAGTGTCTAAGAAGTTTCCATAGTGTTCTCCTATCTACACTATCAAACGCCTTCTCATAATCAATGAATTTGATGTACAGGGGCGAGTTCCATTCAACTGATTGTTCAACGATGAGCCGTAGTGTTGCGATTTGGTCCGTGCACGACCGATCCTTACGAAAACCAGCTTGTTGATCTCGAAGTTGAGCCTCCACTGAATCTTTCATTCTGTTCAACAATACTCTGTTAAAGACTTTCCCTAGTATCGACAGTAGCGTGATCCCTCTGTAGTTGTCACATTTGCTCAAATCTCCTTTCTTTGGTGTCTTGATAAGATAACCTTCTTTCCAGTCTGCTGGAACTTGTTCTTCTTCCCAGATCTTTTTGAACAAAAGGTGGAGTATCCTTGCTGTTAGGTCGATATCTGACTTGAGTGCTTCAGCTGGTATACTGTCAGGTCCTGCTGCTTTCCCACTTTTGATTTGTCTGATGGCCATCTTGATTTCTTCCATCGTTGGTGGAGTGACATCTATCGGGAGATCTGTAGGTGCTGCTTCAATGTCCGGTGGGTTCAGTGGAGCTGGCCTATTTAGGAGTTCCTCAAAATGTTCTACCCACCTATTCTTTTGTTCTTGAATCTCAGTGAGTGTCTTGCCTTCTTTGTTCTTGATCGGTTGCTCTGGTTTACCATGTTTATCTGCCAGTTTCTTTGTTGTGTCATGTAGCTGTTTCATATTTCCTTCTCTTGCAGCCTTCTCCGCTGTCGTTGCAAGGCCTTCGATGTATTTCCGTTTGTCAGCTCTAATGCTCTTCTTTACTTGCTTATTTGCTTCTGAGTATTCAGCTTGAGCCTTGATTTTCTCTGCTCTTGTTCGGCTGTTGTTGATTTCTATTTTCTTGTTCCTCCTTTGTTGAATTTTGCTCAATGTCTCAGTGGAGATCCATTCCGTATAATGGTGCTTCTTGCGGCCTAGAACTTCCTGACACGTTGACGTTAGTGCTTCTTTGATTTCTTTCCAGTTGTCCTCCATAGTGGTTTCTTCTTCTTTCGGCAGATCTTGTAAGGCTTGGAACCTGTTGTTGAGAGATATTTTGAATTCCTTGAGTTTGTCAGTGTCTCGGAGAAAGCCTGTATTGAACCGTTGTACTGCTGCCACTCCAGTTGTCCACTGCTTCTTTAGCTTCAGTTTTATTTTAGAAACCACCAAGTAGTGGTCTGAAGCTATGTCAGCTCCTCTCCTGGTTCTTACATCTTCCATTGATCTTCTAAATTTTTTATTGATACATATATGATCGATTTGATTCTCTGTAGTATGATTCGGTGAGACCCATGTAGCCTTGTGTATGCGTTTGTGGGCGAATATTGTACCACCTATAACCAATTTGTTGAAGGCACATTGGTTTGTAAATCTTTCACCATTGTCGTTTCTGTCTCCCAGTCTTTGTCGTCCCATGATTTCTTCATATCCAGTGTTGTCCATTCCGACTTTGGCGTTTAGGTCCCCCATCAGTATTGTCAGATCCTTTCCTCGACACTTTGCTATAATTGATTGCAGTCTATCATAAAACTGATCTTTGTCTTCGCCGTTGCCGTCATTGGTTGGTGCATAGCATTGGATAATATTCATTGTAATCCCTTTCTTCATTGTTTTGAAAGATGCTTTGATGATCCTGGGTCCATGTGGTTCCCATCCCACAAGTGCATTACGTGCCTCCTTGGACAGCATCAGAGCAACTCCTTGAGTGTGGGGAGCATTTTCCTCTTCGTGGCCGGAGTATAGTAGCGTCTCTCCCGAAGCCAATGTTTTCTGTCCAGTTTGAGTCCAATGGGTTTCGCTGATTCCGAGTATTTTCAAGTTGTATCTCTTCAATTCTGCAGCTATTTGATTTGTCTTCCCGCTCTTCCACATTGTTCGAACATTCCATGCACCTATAAAAATATTTGCTCTGGTTGTTAGAAGGGGGGCATCGGCCTCATGTCTTCCGAAGAATTTCGGCTTTCATCATGAGGCGTCATATATCCTTCCACTCCCAGGGCAGAGTTTAAATGGTTTATCTTTTTTAATCTGGTTTGCGTTTTTTTTAGCAAGTTTGGGTTTTTACGGGATGGGGGTGCTAGCCCCATGCCTAACCCTCCTCCTTTACCCGGGCTTGGGACCGGCAGTAACCCTAGGAGGGCTACAGGCGGAGTATTTATATGGAAGTATGAAAAATGATATACCGACCAAAGTAATTTTGAATCAGTGGTGACAATGAAAGATAGACTGTATAACTAATCATAATACATGAAAGGCGCAATTAATGATAAGAGGACAGGTATGATAATAGTGACAAGAGTCTCAAAAGCCATTTGAATAAATATTTCAACTCAAGAAGTATATCAATACATCGGAAAATTAACTTTTCACTACAATAATTACTATAAATCACGTAATTTTAAATGTATGAGAGGATAGAGTAGAAATGCAGATGTAAACGTAGAGATATAAGTAGGTTGAGAGGAAAGACTCAGAACCATTAATCAAGAGTTAACAAAATCATTTAATAACTCATACTTGGTCAAGAATGAGATATAGATGTGACGATTTTCCGTCGAACAAATAGGAGAGGGTGGTTGGCACAAATTCAATTTCTTCTGGTATGTTTAGTAAATGAATTCGGTTGCCGTTGGGTTATGGTGATGGTTTATTCTGCAGTATCTTCTATTACATGTCTATTGTCAACCCAGTATGATTAAAAGAAACTGCGTATTGAAATTATCTGGCATTCTTAAACTCCACTGGATGATATTCATATACTAGTTAATTAAATTTCCTGATGGTACTACATACGTAGCATTCTCCAGAGGAGTAACCGAATTCAAACTTGTACGAAGAAGAGGTAAATTCTATTAAATTCATCTTCATTTGAGTAAGCATCTCTCTAGACCAGAAAATGACGAAAAATGCTTAATAGCATTAAAAGTCATCTAAACGAAATTTATAATTATAATCTCCGATGCTTCACCAGTGTCAGTTCCACTTAATTTCGGTAAGGGGAATCGAAGATATTTAAATCATTAACAAATTTACTATTATGATAATCATTCTCGTCATCTCGAAGTTGGTTACCCCAAATTCTTTATTTTTTCAGTTGTTCCAAAATTCATTCACTAAAATAATTTAATGATTACGTATCTTTTTAGCCAATCGATTAACTTTTCATCACTCATATTACTGAAACTAACATATATTCGTTACAATAATACGGTAATTAGCCAATCAATTACTGGATGTATTACAATATCCGTAAGGACATAAAGTGTAAATAAACTATAGAACTGGAGATTTCTCATCATCCTGTTGAATTCTTGAGACAGTAAGGTATGTTTAACAGCTATCTTCAAATACTTAAAGACTACCAAAAGTTGTATCATGAAGTAAAAGTTTGGCTTTTTGTGACAATTATTAGTTAAGAGTATGCTAGTGATACACGGGATTGTAATTTATTATTTTATCCGCCCTCAACACTTCAATTAAAACATGTCAATATCTTCAGTTGCGTGTATTTATCACATGTCGACATCTGAAAACCGTGGAGCACTGAGTGGGTGTTTCGTCCTAGTATAGAACGCTCCAGTGGTGCGCATCCTAGATTCCTTTAATAAACGGTAGAGTTTTCATTAAAATCATTTGTAATGCAGTATGAAGATTGGTCTACCACTGGAAGTCAGGCCAGTGGTACAGATGGCTATGCGTTTTCCATTAGGCCTGAAGGTCCTCAGGTTGACTGCTAGTAGGGATCGAGAGTACTCGCTACGACGAAACAGCTGTCTGGTGATCGTTAGATTTTCAGTAGTATCCAACCGATATTAATCTGTACCGAATACAAATAGCTGGATTTAATATTTATCTCTCTAATACGACCTCAGTTCAAGTATATTTTCATCTATTTTGGCATTAAAATTACCACATTATGAAAACATATCTTTACTAGTTATTTGTATGCTTCGTATTTCATGTTGTTTATAAACTAAATTTCATAAATGTCCTTATTGAGACAAGTACACGAGTTATAACTTTGACTAATAAATAATTACGTTTACCATCCACATGACTATTCAGTATTCACAAGAAAATAAACATATATTTTAAAATAATTTCAATTTATACAGTTCCAAATGGCACTGAAATATGTAAGTAGATTTTACTGATACAACTGAATTCAGTTTTGTCGTTAACTGAGTAAGACTTCAGCATTAATAGTCTATCAGTTATTAATATGCAACTAATGTTAAGCAGAATTTATTAAAAATTACTTTAAAAAGTTAAATAACAATCATGATAAAAATGAGAGTTTGAACATGTTTCTACTGTATACATAGTTTCAATTCGAGTTAGTGGGTAGTTAAAGCCACCCCATAGTGCATACTTAATTTATTCGGTTGTAGCCGACGCTTCAGACCTTATGGATGATATGAGAGAGTGGTTCTGTTGGAGCAATTTATTCAAAAGTTGCAAGATATTTGAGGATAAAGCTATCGATTGACTTATATAGTCGTTTAGACAACGAGGCCGAATAGTGTTCAGCGACTCTTTTTTAAGGAGATTAATCTATGCTATCAGTTTAACTTGATACTAAACATGTGACATTTTACGCACCCACAAATCAAAGTCTCACTGGAAAGACAACATGGAGCGGAAATGAATGTTTGTCGTTAAGCTCCTGAAAATTTATTATTTAAAATCTCTACAGGTATGTTATATACATTTTGACATTCTCTAAACTTTCGTTCTAGGTTTTACGAGTAAGTGGATTTCTAGCCAAAATATTCTGTAAAAGTAAAAATTCAATGCAATTAATATTCACAAACTTTCTTTTAATTCCTTTTAAATTCTATGATTTAACCATCCAATTCATTTTAGTGCTTCAAATTAAAACATGACATAACAAAACTAAATAAACATCTCGTTATAGTTTATGACATAACATCAGATTGTTTTTACTCTTAATAATGTTAAGATCTAATCATATGAGAATAAATTAATCATTACTGTTCAAAAGATGAATGTTTCCAGTTTTATTTAAAAATATTGAATGGAGACGACAAAAACTCATTGTCGTCATAATCTGTAAAATTTTGTAAAGATTACATTCAAACCCAGCGAATTATCTCTACTGGATATGATATCCAATTTAAAACTCGAAAGTATTTGTTTACTTTTAGATTTTAATTTCATGACTGAATATATTTCAGATTTATAGTTTTAATAATGATCACTTACTTCAGTACGGTATTAAGGCTGAAAGCAAGTCTGTTGTGAAAATTGATTTACTTGACTTCTACCATAATATACTCCTGTGGCTTATCAAATATCATGAAGAATATTCTGCCCAAGCCAGTAACTAAGTCTCACACAATTTTTAGCAGCTTAGTTTTCACGTAATTCATCCATTCATCAAATAAATTTTACAAGTGTTTATAACGTATTCAATAAAATCTATAGTTACATGCTTATTATAAAACGTTATTCCGATTATGTTGCACTAATGTGATTACATCATTCTATTTAATTTATTTTAGCTACTAAACGTAAGTAAAGCTTTTTGTAATGAACGCGAATACTTATTCATCTACTATTACTATCAAACAATAGACGTTATATGTGACTCCATTAACTACATTCGCGTTATGATAACTGGTTGCATAATAGTTAAGTACGTGGCGATATTCATTCAGTCACAGAGAGTTAATTTTACCAATTATAATGTCACGCCATATGTATACATCAAAAATTGATGTAAGTTGCAATTCTGCAATTGGTTGCCGACCCAGTGGTGCAAGACGGTTAGGCACTTGCAGTCAACCGGAGGTCCGTGGTGCAGGGTCTGGGGTGCCCACTGCTGAAGAGTTCCACACTAGAGCGAAACAACTGTCCAGTGCTCCATGGTTGTCAGTGGTACCATGCCAACATCAATCTGTAACATATTAAATGAACGAAAAATACCAATATTCACAATATAGCCGTGCCAACTGAATTTTAATTTCTTTTAACTAATGTAAATAAACGTTAGAGCACCTCATTAAATATTATGATTCCGCATGTTATTCTCTTCACTATAGAGAAGGATTATCTATCGAAAATCAATCTTCATCTACCGTATTGGCAATAAAATCTCAAACTCACCGTACATTCTAACAAACATGTAATGGAGTATATAAAAGTAGAGCTCCAGAAATGAATGCTTCCAGTAAATTATGAAATATTTGAGCGATAGGAATTTGTATATTTTCTAAAATTGAAGAATCTAAATTGTGTAACACACAACAAAACCCATAAAACGATTGTTGACTACAATACACCAGCAAAACATTGAATCTAATCAGTCTCATTCCATGTAATAGACACAAAGATATACCTTATGACTTCATATGTCAATGATGGTTACCTTAGTTAATAATTGATTTTTGTTAGTGAATTACAAGCATTTTTTCATTACCGGCAAGATGCTATCAAAATATAGTATTTATACTAATATTCCACTTTGATATGAGAGGACGTTTCTTTTATCTTGATACGACTAATAATCTCATTGAGTTACTTCCGCCTCAAGTCAATAAACTTGTTTGTCTCAGTGAGGAAAACAAAACTATTAGATGATCTCACAACCATTCTTATAACTGTTGAAACCCCTACGTTGAATAATATGAGCTACTATGGATTAAATCAGCCAATGTATGATATATATGGCGACATTACGTCTAGATAACTAATTTAGTGTAATTTCGTCGACATTTCTCTTTCCGATGTTATAGCGTTTGGAAATTTAATATTATGTTACTTGTTTACTCGAACTATCCCTTCCGTTTTATAATATTTAATAAATAAGCTACGAAATTCCAGTTAAACGGTGAATTCTTTTGATTTTTATAGTCAGAATAAAACCTACTTCATATTTTGTCATATTTAATATTTTCAAGAACAAACTTTCAAATAATTTCTTGGAAGCTAACTTCAACATATCTTCCACTAACGAATGTCAATCATTGCTCCTCTGAAATAATATAAACTGACTTTTGCACTGTTGATGAATTGCTAATTTCAGTCATGTACCGAAGCATAGTATCACGAAGAAACACGTTTTATTTACTTTCTACAGACTAACTATTTTGATCTCATTGAAGATCATATTCATCACAGACTGATACTAAACAGTAAACTATCATTTGCTCGCTGGTAACTTGATACGAAAGAAGTACTCAAACGTTTGGTAAGAAGTCCTGTATGTAAAATTATCTAAAACTGGAAAGAATCCAGAATAAGATGGAATGAAAATTGTGTTGTCCTTAGTTTTCAAAAGGTTATCAACCAAAATCAAATATTGACGAAAATTATTCTTAAATTATAATAGACTACTATTATCTTATCAATGAATATGAATAATGTTTTTCAAGAGGCAGACACGTCCATTCCATCTAAAACGTATTCCTTTATGATTTCATTTGTCGTTGTAATTCATTTTAGCGCCACTAAGTAAGTAAGGTCTATATAGAAATATTTATTAAATTCCTCAGGTTGATTGATTTTAACATAACTTCTAGCAGTGTAAATACATAACACTGTAAATACCACTACAAAAACTCATATATACCTACTTTATATTTGTAAACGATTGATATTTCAAAGCTTCTCAGTAAAGTGTTTACTGAACCATTTTTAACTGATGAAGACTCGCTAGCGTACAGTAAAATGCACTATGAGAAACTTTTATACAGCTAGGTGGCTTTTAGTGCTACAAACAAAATATTTAAGCTAAGGTCACTTGGAATTGTCTATTAAGTTTTCACACTATAGTGAAATAGCTGAAGTGTTTGGGGTAAGCATAAATTATTCATTTGCTCAAAGGTATTATACTTAATTACTTCAAGCATAATTTGAGTTCCAATTCCATGTTAAATGGATAAACACAAAGTAATAAAAAAATAAGTACTTCAGAGATACGTAAGTATTTTAACTATGATCGGGCAGAAACATATTAGTTTTCCTCGATACATGAAACACTGCATATTCAAGTATGTATTAGTCTATTGTTTTCATGTGTTTAAAGTTTATGGATCGATACCTAGTAATACTTAAATAATAATTTAAATAACTTTAATAAAGCTACAAAGCCAGGTAAGCATATTTTGTTGTCATAAATATTATTATTATTGTTAGCATACACTTTGTTTCCAGGTTAACCTAATGAGAATTGGTTAGTAGTATTTCAGCTATGCTATTCATATCAACGTCGGCAAGAGGATTACATCAAATTCTATAACTAGAATTATGTCGTATTTTTTGATTAGAAAGATATACATATATACTCGATTACTGCGTATTACAGATGTAATTGCAGAACTATACAGAAGATTTTCACTTAATAGTTTTACTTGATAAAGAGATGTGATATTTGGTTTACTGCTCCATAGGCTGTTTAATATAGCAAAGTCATTGATAAATTACATGTATTTAGCTGTTGGAAACACGGTAGCATTTATCATCAAGAGTTTCTATGATAATACTTACAAATGAATAGAGATTGATATGTACATTTTAATAAATGCAATTTTCAGTGAAGTAATTTCAACAAGATTGATTTGCGTATTGTTATACTTTTGATATGGTTGTTCCTGTTTCCAACTGTAATATCTTAAATATATTCGGGCTAATTAGTCGTATGGCAAATATAGTGTGTGACCTTCATAATTACTAGTCAGTGTCCACACGCGTCTGCCCCGTGACTACTAGTCCCCAAGCCGGAATGAAGAACACAATATGAATGAGCCAACCAGATCGAAATCATATTGTATTGCATACAATCCTTTATATATACACAAAACCAGACCACGCAACACACCAGAAGGGAGGGTAACATCTACACAAAACGGGAACAATAATGACTAAGGACGGGGAGGAAGAAAACGCATGTACATGATTAACTGATCACAGTTCCTGAATAACAAATGATATGACAACAGTTCATAAGTCTAATGAGAGGTTAGGGTGTTGGGAACATGGCAATAATAGAAACAAAATAACCGAGTTACACATACTCAAAATAAAGGAAATAGTCTTCTGAAAAATAGTTCAAAAAGTTAGTTACATTTGTTGCATCTCTCGATATAGCATGCATCATACAAAATTTCATGAATGTTGATAATGTATTCATTTAAATTTACAGCTCTTAGGTATCTGCAAAGTGTATAATGAATACCTTTGAAATGTCATAAATATATCTTCTTGTACAATTTCATCCTAGAGGTTGCACGTAAGTGTGCCATTGTGTAGTGATCATGCATAAATATTCAGTTACCTAATACAAAATTTCAAGACATTCAATATCATACAGAGGAATTTTTCTTCAGATTTAAACGAAGCGTTTCATTAAATGTGGGCGCTGATTGTACAGAAGTCATTTAAATGGGAATTATATTTAAAACAATTATAACTAGTAAATATAGTAAAAATAATTCCAAAGTTTCGTTCGACAGATATTAAACAAGATTCACATACTGAATTCCTAATGTTCAGTAATGATAGAGTCTCATCTCTTTAGAGGAAATTTTTTAAATTACTGATGAAAAATTAAATGATAACAGAATAATTTACAAATTTCAATATAAATGTTGAAACCTGAATGTAGAAACTAACTAGGAATTTCGAGGAAATCAATGTTAAGTTCAAAGAATCTCCTAAACAACTGATTATGTTTTAATAACAGAAAAGCATTGGGTATGGATAGTTCTCACTGTGATTCAAATGCAACATAGATTGCCTTTCTCCTAGAACCACTGAGAAAAGCAGTCTGTAAGTATTAGTTAAAGGATTCTTTCGAATTTGTTGATTGTCTTAGTACTTCAAACGTGTCAAGTAAGATCATGATCTTTTTGCATGTGTCATCATCCTTTACAAATGTCCTACTACACAAAACAGTAGGCTTTAATTGCCAATTCATTGACAAGCATGGAGTGAAGGTTGGTATACTTAAACTTTATCTAAAGAAGTTCATCCTCAGATGTATTCTGAATATTCTATTCAGCTTCAGTACGTACCAGGCGACTGTCAAAAATAGTAAATGTACCGGAGAAATAGATTTACATTAATTTGGAATTCAAAGGTAACATAGTAGACGAAACCCTAAGGAATCGTTTGACGAGATCACTAGAAAGAACATTCTATGCAGCATCATTTTGAGCATCCCAAAATATCTGTTCACTACTGCATACTTGTCCGAAGGACAAACCATCTTGTTTAGCTAGTTCGATGTGCATCTATTTGTTCACCTGATCCTGTGGAGCTAGGTACATGGGTCGTGTAACGAGGAGCATCCACAGACTCATGAAAGTGCACCTTCCAGCGTGGCTCAGGAAAACTGCAGCTGTAAAAGTATAAGGTCGTCTATTGTACAGCATACGATTGATCATAACCATGCAGTAGGTGGATCCAATTTTGAGATTACTTATGAGATCAAACCCCATCTACTGAAAGGTATCCGCACACATCCCATTTGTATTGCAGAGACACCAGCGACACACAATATTAAACCAGACTTATGTGTACAGAAACAATTCGCCAGGTTACTTTGTTACCATGGCCCAAGGTTTCGCTGTAATCTCCTTCCGTGTAGTAGTCCAGTTTTATTTATTTTTTTTTATCATACCTTCAATTCACATATTACCCCGCTTTACAATGTCTGCATTTGAACAAATTCTATAAGGACGAATTCACGCCACTTAGTATATTATTATTATTACTGCATATATCACCTCGAATATTCGTTCATAATGACCTTTATTTACATAATTGTGTGATAAAATGACAAAATATTATATCCTATAGTTATTTCTCTTAGCCTTTAGTCACCCATGCCATTTTCAGTCTGTTTGGAGACTCGATTGTGTTGCATTATCAGTTGTACCCATTCTAACAGTATACACTCTATGATTTCCACCTATCATATGCATATGCACTGACAAACAGAGTCTATTTATCACATTTATTATTTATTATAAATTACAATTGTACAGCTATTGAAAACGAAATCGTGGGGAAGAAGGATTTCCTTCGCTGAATTATTTGTTTTAATAAGGCATATTTTAGATTTTGAAATGATTGGTAAAGCGCATTACATTATTAAATAACAATGACGATGTTTTAGTGAGAAAAACTTTCTTTCCGATGAAGTCACTCATTCGAGTTATATAATCGTATTTAACAGTAGCCTATGACAAAGTAGGGAAGGAATACATCATATAAAAAAGTAATCGAAAATTGGTCATGGTCTTTAATATACAAGTATCAAATAAGCGTCATTTTTATATAGATTGCTTACCTTACTAATTATTGGATTCGTCACAGATTGATGTTGGTAGGGTGCCTTTGAGAACTACGGAGCACCAAACGGCTGTTTCGTCCCAAAATGAAACACTTCAATAGTGTGCACCCTGGATCCTACCCCAGGGGATTCAAACTGATGAATGTCTAAATCTCTGCACTACTGGGTCAGCATCCAGTAGCAGAATTTCCACTTCCATCAATTTGTGATATAGCGCGATGTTCATTCGTTGCTTCACTCCTGACAAGTTTGAACTTCACCTGTCACAACTTCGCCCTAGAGCTCTAGGAGCACCCTAAAGTTACTCACTAATAGGCTGATTATTGTAAGTAAATTTAGATGGCTTGTGGAGATTGGTAATTTTAGTTGATCGAATTAGTCAGAGGAAAAGTCCCATACTAGGACGAAACAGCTGTCCGATGATTCCTGATTTTCACTGGTAGCCTACCAACATCAGTCTATGACGAATTCATCCAACTAAAAATACCAATCTCCACAATCCATCTCACTTCAGTTACCAATAGCTATTTAAATAAAATGCCAGATGTATCTACAATGAATCAGAAGTGTATTATCAATAAACACTGTCTTCTGTCCTATTACTTATTGACTTTACTAAGTACATAGATATTAGTCAATGATAATCTGTAAATGTGTTCAAATGGCACATATTGAGCTTATTATAATCATAATTTATCGAAAGTTGATGATTTACATAAAGAAATTATTATACATACGAGAATCATAACTGAATGCCTACAATGTCTTATGTTGTCAAATTTTCTGTTACCATTTAGCTATTGATTGTGAGTAACGCACATTGTAATTAAACTAAGTATGTCTTTCTTGTTTACTATTTTTCAAACAATATTATTCAACAATTTGTAAAACAACAAATAGGCATTTATCAACTACAATATTCGTCAATCAAAAGCTCTTCAAATAAATGTAGCTTTTTTAACTTTTAAATAAAATGAACAACTTCACTACCACTCTTTCTAAGTAATCATTTATTTGTTTTCAATCTTAATATATGACAGATGACTATTATTATTAAGCTCGTAAGTTTATAGGAATAGTTATTTTTCTGTTGAATAAGTTTAAATTGACATGTGAATAATGTTTTCTAAATGATTACTGTGAAATATTATTGTACACTGATCATAGAAACATTATAAGAATAACAGGAAATAGTTTAGTCTACAACATAAACTATTAATCACTTACTGCATATATTCACATCATTGATTTTTGAAACATATTAATATATGCCTTTTCTAAAGAAGAGATTTTTTTTTATGAATCTTACTCTGCTAATTTGAAGAATGAACTATTCATGAATTAACATAATCATCAATACCAACTAGAATCGAAATTTATTCTAAAAGTTTTAGCGAGACGCTTAGGTTACTAACTTTAGTTTATACCAAGTATGAACTAATTACCTACAGATGAAATTAGATTAAATTGAGTATGTATTGACTAAAATTAAAAAATATGATCCATTCTAAAGGTAAAGTGTTTGTCTGTGAACATGAGGACCGTCGGCACAGTTACAGACGGATAACATTTTCTGTGGTATCGATTTTAATACATTTCCTAAATGCCACATCTTAATTTTTACTGACATATATTAGTAGAGACTTATCAGTATGTAAGCATTATATAAATAAGTGGCAATTAAACTAGTCGCATCTAAGCTATCATAGCAGAAAACGAAGTAAGTTCGATATGTTAGACTCTCCAATTTCAGATTTGTCAACGCAATAATTTACCTACAACTAACTAACCATCGATTAACAATTCACACTAATCAACCAGGTATATAAAACAAAATATTTGATGAGTTGAGGTTACAGTTATCTTGATAAAGAATACCTTCCAGCAATAAATAGAATTCAACAGGTTTAGAAATTTACCAATCAAAATTTTCTCAAAACCACTAAAAAAATGATCTAACGTAATCTTATTCGTAAATATATTTAATGGTATTCTTTTCGATAAATGCTCATCAGGTTCTACATTTATGTATCTTTCCCTCTTTATATACATTTCCATAATTTAAGTTTACCCTATCCAAATACTACTCTCTTTGTTCACAAATATGGATATTAATTATTATTATTATTATTATTATTATTATTAATAATCAAGGTTCAAGGAATCAATTTAAATACCATTCAATCTTCATTCCTAATTTTAATGACTTTGCAACATTTTAAGACCGAATAAATGAACTGATTATAATTCTTTCTATTATTGTTATTATTACTACTTGATGAATTTTGATTATCACTCACTCCATTTTACAATCACTTACCTATTCGGCTTCATTTTATGTAGGATTCAGGCCTAATCTACAATCACCTGATCTAATCGTATTTTGTTACCACCCCACCACTTATGTCACCCATATACAGAGATTCCTATATATATTTGATTTGATTGGATATATCACAGATTGATGTTGGCAGGGTACCATTGATAACAAGGGAGCACTGGACAGCTGTTTCGTTCTCGTGTGGAACTCTTCAGCAGTGTGCACCCACGATTCCGCACCAGGGGCTTCAGGTTGACGCGAACGCCTAACCATCTGCACCACTGGGACGGCATCCAATGGTAGAATTTCCACTTCCATCAAACTTGTCGGGAATTAGACAGTTATCACCAATGACAATGCATGGTCGTCGCGCTATGTATATCACAAATTGATGGAAGTGGGAATTCTACCATTGGATGCCGTCCCAGTGGTGCAGATGGTTAGGCGTTCGCGTCAACCTGAAGCCCCTGGTGCGGAATCGTGGGTGCACACTGCTGAAGAGTTCCACACGAGAACGAAACAGCTGTCCAGTGCTCCCTTGTTATCAATGGTACCCTGCCAACATCAATCTGTGATATATCCAATCAAATCAAATAACCAATCTCCACAAAAATAACCATCTCAATTGAACTATATATATTTGTTTAAATAATGTTGTTTATTTCAGTTGTCGTTAAAGTTTACCAAGTTACATGATCATAACTATTTCAACATCAACATTCGTATTTTATAAATAACCCGAAGAGTAAATAAATTTATATTCAAATTATCCTTGATATCTAAATGATGTTGTATCTACCTCAGAACTGACTATTTTTGTGATTAATAACTTTGAACTGATAAGTGTAGAACCTGATGAGCATCTATCGAAAGGAATATTCTTCGTTGAAACATCTTTGTTTCTGATAATTTTTATACAATTTAAAGGTATATCGTTGAAATCATGTAAACTACTTACAGAAACACAAACTCCACCCGATTTATCTACGACAAGTTGTTAAATCTAAAATCTGTCTTATTAGTTTAGATTACCATTCCGTATATCTACAGGGGGTATAAATCATTTGTTTATAAATTACTATACATAGCTTACAAATAATTGATGAAACATTATTTTCTTCAATCTTCCAGAATACAGTGAGATCAAAATGGAGTAAATTTCTTAATGTAGACATTATTGACCACTCTCTATATGTATTCATTTACTGTTTAACATACATATCTATCTGATCCAATATTATTTTGAGACTTAAATACTTAGAAAATAAAGCATCTTTCATTCATGAGCATTTTATTATTGAATCAGATTCGTCTGCTTGTGTGCAAGCAAAATTATTTGAGTTGGATACAACTGAAATGCCTTATTAGCATTTTAACAGCTTTACAAAAATTGAATCTACATTGAATGGTGTTTAAGCGAAATGCTTATCCTCCAGAAATCAGCAGGTCACTGTGGTAAGAAATTGATATGGACAAGTCAAGTTTATCTTGTAATTCCTTCATCTTTAGTAGATTACGATGTGCAAACCAAAATGAATTCAATATGGCTTCTAAATAGTAAGAATTAATAATGGACTACTTATTTTTGATTTTCACTAGGTGACTACTGGGATTTTCCAATTTTCGTTAAAAAAACGTTCATTTAATCCCCAGTTGATTCTTATTTTCTTCTTAGCACCCAGAAAATATATTAACTTTAGTATACGTTAATAGAACAAGGTTATATCACAAGATTTACTTGTGTACCTGACAAAGCTTGCCGAGATATTTTTTATGAAAAAAACGGTAGCTGAATTTGTTAATATGTTATATATTTTCAGAGAGCAGTACAAAAGTATAATAAGTGATTAATTAACTATTAATCCTATATGTCTAAAGCTGAAGCTTTATAAAGGCACCTTAACACTGTACTAACTTGAAAATACATCTGAATTACGAATGAAGTAAAGAACAAGTCACATTGTGATCGATGTACACTAAAACATGTATTAGATACAAAATGGCGCCTTTAATCAGCCAGTAGTTAAGAGGATTGTCGCATACACTAGCCGATGCAATTATTTAAAAATTCTGGAGCATAGATGCTCTGCCGCTTTTTCTAGTTGTTTCGTTTATATTATGAAACGTATGGAAATGAAGAAACTAAATAAGACATGTTGATAAAATCATCATTTTTAGAAATTTTCTTTATATCTAATACAACGAAGGCGGCTCACTTCAGACATCTTCCTGTGATAAAGGATGTCAATCAAATGATTGAAGTGATAACCGCTTTTTATTTTTAAACGTTACATAATATAATCCATTTATCCGTGCTTAGAAGTTTTTCAGCGCTCAAAAATCTTAACAGATTACCACTTAAAAGTTCAGAATACAACTTAAATTCTTCTGTAATACCTAGAATAACCATATCATGCCAATGGCTTTTACAATGATGCGCTTATGACAATTAGACTAACACCCACATATTTATTGTGAATATATAACCACGACTTCCTATGAGGATTTATGTAAGCTGATCCTTCTATCCTTCTAAACTATAAGTCTGTTCGTAAATAAATAACTGTATTTAAGAAACTCCCTTCATCGTAATCATAGATGAACATACAACTGAAGTTTTAGTAACTGGATGCAACCAGAAACTTAAAATGAGTATATCTTTCATGATATGATTTACTCTACAGGTAAGACGAAAGTCGATAAATACAGATTCCTAACCGTAACTGGCAGAAGTATGCCACACAAGCTAAAGACATTGTAAAACTTTCCACAATGTTGTCTTTACAAATAGTACACTTAAAATAGGGACAAAATATTTTGCTCAATAAAAGAAATAAACTTGGACAATATCCCAAGCATTTACTTTTCATTTATACATTGAGATAGAAATTAAATATTTTTACACTTCATTCTAATTCTTGTTCATCTTGATTTTGTAGACAAATTAAAATAGAATGAATTTCAAGCTGTGAAAATGAAGTAGTGTATTTGCTTCGACAGACGTCTGAGTCTTTTCACAATCATCGTTTCATTTATATACTTGATTGCAGGTTTCAGAAATGCTTTATTATTTGCTGAGTTTCCAATTTCCCATTTATCTGTGACTCAACAATCAGTAATTTATGAGCATAATAATAAGTCCCTGAAATAACATTAGTATCCACAAAAACACTGTGATGTTACTAAAAATCGTATCATTTTGCATTTTGTAGTCCAAATACAGAACAGAAAAACAAATGTTTTGTAAGCAAAAATATATATTCAAAGAACAATCAATGAACATTTAAATTATTGCTCCCCCCCCCCTAGTAAGCGAGCATAGAAACAAAAGTAAATAATAATTTCACTAAAAAAACTAACAATCTTTGAGAAAACCAATTTTCAAGAATAAGGAATCATACAATTGTTGCTCTTTACGAATGGGATTACAGAGAGATCGACAAAATTTGCAGGATACCATGAATACATTATATTTCGCGTTTTCAGGATGACTTAAATGATAAATCATTCCTTTAGTAATTTGAACTTCTTCGATTGTATGTAGCTGATGAGATAACACGAAATATAACTAATTCATGAAGTTCTGCAAATGTTGTCGTTCCCTCTTTATTTAAAAGAAAGTCAGTTCAGCCAGAAATAAATAAGAATTTAGATAGCGTTTTTTATCAAACACCATAAGTGATTATCGTACAGACATTACTTTATTAGAATATATATACCATAAATGGGTAACCAAACCACAATTACTAAGCACGAATAATCACGTCACAGTTTAGAGAATAAACACTTCATAGACTAATAGAAAATTATCACAACAGACTTCTTTCCATCAATAATGAAAATTATGGTGCTATGTAGGATGTCAACTACGCTAAACAAAGAAACATAGCTGATGAACAGCAGAAAACAGATATCTGTATTGGTTAGGAAATTAAGCTGTTTCATACCAAAACATTAAATTAAAATACAGAATTTCATAATTAAAAACGTGTGAATCATAAACAGTATGGAGCTATACACTAACGTAGTTTAGTTCAAGTTGCTACATCACATCAGTAAGAAGAAATAAATTGACACGATAAGGAACGAAGTTGAAATAATGCAGTCGCAAACATTGAGAATATGGTTCGAGAAGATAAAATTAAATGTTATGTCAACTATGCCTAGTACTTTATCCTTAACCTCAGTATTGCTCACTTGGTCATTCCACGAAAAACATGAAATGCTTCAAATGTACCTATGGCCAAAACTCTAAAGCTAATGTATATCTACGACTTACATAACTTATAGTTCGCATCGATAAAGTAATACAGAGTGGGCTCCTGAATTGTATACTCCCCTCCACTCCCATGCAGTCGGAAGGATTATAAGAAATGATACTCAAGATTTAAACCACAATTAACTGAACAAATAAGATATCTGGTAGATAAGTAGGTCAAAGCAAGAAACATTGAGGCTTTTTTACGTTTAAAATAAATATGTCATAGTAAGTTAACAAACTTAGATTCAAGACCATTGTAGTTAATCCACAAAGTATATTTACAGCATCAAACATGAGTATTGTATCTCTCCTATAATTTATTAATGTTATGTGGCAAGACAATTCAAAGTGGCTGTGATTAATACCCACATCACTTTTTATAGTCAAAAGAAAGATCCTAACAGTATAACTCATCACAACCTTTCCCATAAAATATTCGAATAACTGAGTCAATCAACTAGTCAATGAACAACCAGTACATACGTATTCAGTACTTTGAACCTCTGCTGGCAAATAGCTTGTTAGTATTCTGGGACCATACACTCAAATGTTGTTTGTCACTCTCATGTAAACAAATATAAGTGCAGACAGTAAACCTTCAATACGTAACTACTTTGGATGGTGAATCACTATTGATATGAAACATCTGAGAGTTATTAGGTTATTCAATTGTTTCATGTTATTTAGATGGGAGTAATTAGTAACGTGGCCTGTAGGTAGTCTTAATGTTAGTTATTCGAGGGATGTCAAATGACTTATACTAGTGACTACATAAATTTAGTCAGCAATAGGAATAGGACAACAGGATATTGTTTACTACTAATTGATCTATTAGTATAAAACTCACGGTATTCAGCAGATTAAGATACGGTCACGTAAAGCTAAATCATGTAAATAAAGTTGTGAACTATACTGATAAACTGGATAAGTTGGTGCACCATTAATGAGTAAACAATAACTTGCGTGTTATGTATGTAATTGTCATTAATACACTGAACAAGTAAAATATATAATTTGTTCAAGTTATGCAATCAAGATCACCAAGACTATAAAATCTCTTATGGATAGTACAGAAGTATTCCAGAAAGACGATTACTTATACCTTATTATTGCTTACATATAAAGTTATCAGTAGACTATTAGATGCCTTCTTTAACTATTAGAATCCGATGCTTCAACCAGATTAATTTGCCTAAGTACAGTTTATTTTCGGAGATATTACTTTATTACGAAATAAGACCCACTTCAATAGCTAACATATTAATTGATGTGATTTTATTTCGACGAAGACATATTCATGATTGAACTGGTAATTTTGAGCATTGTAATATCGAATGAATTATGAGTATGTATACGAAAGTAAGTGAATAACTACTTGATCAGAAATTTTAAGACTGTATTCTTCCGCGTCTTAACTGACAGAAATTATTTTTTATCGTTTAACCATTATGATATTTTTAAATTTACTTTCTTGACTTTTTGGATAGTCGAATCTCCTCAATCAAAAGAAGTCATAGCAAGATTATCTATCTAAGTTCCCTCTCTATAATTCATTTTATTAGTAGGTCTCCTAATGAAACAAATACATTATCATCGTCTGCATGATACAATAATTTCCTATCTTCTGATACTGACACCAATAATATTTGAAGGAACAATAATATCTAATTGCACTAGTGATAAATGGTGACTTACATTGTTGAGTGCACTTATTGAGTCCTCTTTTGCATTTTTATTCTGATTTTATCATGAACTCCGTATATATGTATATGGACTACAGTTGTTCTACACTACACCGTATGCATCACCGTCCCAAACATGACCTATTGATCTTTTTAAGAACGTACTGGAACCTGACTACTCAGTTTAATGTGACATTTACCGTTCCAAGAAGTTCATAACACCGTAGTTAAACCAGCTTTTATGTAAATTAATGTATTTAGTATGCTACTTATTAAGAATTTCTGTCTATAGGAATGATTGCTGTTATGATGTGTTGGAATAACAACTCTGCACTCTAAACTCATGTCAACTCTAGTCAGGTACTTGGTTTATACTTCATGGATTACATTACTAACATAATTGTAAGGAATTTGCAGTAAAAAAATAGTTGAAGTTGGATTTCGATTGCTGATTGGGATCCAGGAGAGGCGTTTCGTCCGGCCTAAAATTTGACAGCCGTATGCACATGCATCTCAGTATTAGTTTTCATACTGAGACATGAAATTAGTGAAATTAATTTACAAATTACGCGATTTCACAGAATTTCTGTCAGAAACAATGTAGAGATTGACATATGTGTGTTAGCTTAGGTTGTCATACTACATTTCAAATAATGTAACCGTTTATTAAGGTTATATTCATTTTGCACTATCATGACCATCTTTGCAAGTTGATATACATTTAATATTTATTTTCGATATACAAACATAGATGAACATCAATTATTTTGTAAGCAGTCAGAAAACACTTTTCATAGAAATTTCATGTAATTCCCATATGATAAAAAGGAAAACTGTCAGGAGGACAATAAAAATAATGAAAAGCAATGCAAATAAGTGAAAAGAAATTCAGTTCTGATGTTCACAGACTTCATGAAATAAATGTTATTATTACTACGTTTTCGTTGTATGCGAAACTATAAAACTAGTGGGGTAGAAAAATATCACATTTACAATAAACTAACGGCTGTTTTTTCATTTTATGAAAAAAAAATGTATATCACATGAAGGACTCAATAATCAGCGTGAAAGTATGGTTTTTTCACTGTCAAGTAATCTGGAAGCAGAACGAATAACATTCATAGGTAATTATTGTACATGATGTGAATATCTAAAGTTGTTGATAAGATAAGCCGCTGGAATAGGCAAAAAACGTACAATAAAATAGCATACCACAACTGTTTGAAAGAAGATAAGGGCTAATAACTGAGGGTGATAACAATAAGATTCTATTATTTCCATTCTTGATGGTTTCGTTATTGTTGTTTGAACATTATTTATCACATCATTTTCATAGCATTCGACTGCAACATTTGTTGCATAAGTTCCACGAAGTGATGATTCTAGTTTGTGAAACGAACACTCATAATTTAACTGATTACCATCAATACGATTTTGAACTCCACACTTAGTTGGCCAAAGATTCACTAGTTTATCTGTGCTTAACGGAAGTTTTGTCTCATTAAGATAGTAAAATAGAAGACGAGGGTCATCAGATGATGGCAATGATCGGTGAAGTTCTACTACTAAGCAACTAGCCAAAGGAGGCTTCCTTCTACAACACAAATATAAAAAAAATTCACTTCATTATTAAATGTAATTCTGTGTTTCCGATTAACAACTAGTAATCTTATGAATTCGTTCTATTTTTTACTACATTTACTCTTCCCGTCCTAAATTGCTGTTTTGACGTGCTGGTGTGACTCACATATCACAATGATCCGAGTGATCAATAATTTCACTACGACCGTCCGTTTAAATCTTATCATGTCAGGAATGCCGGTGGAAATACAAAGCTTTTTTATGAAAGGAGTTAACACATCTCAAAATACTCACAAAAAAGCCATATAAGATATGTTTAAAGCAGTTATACCTACACTCAGGAGCATAAGTACATAAGGCCATCCTTAATGCAGATTCGTTTTGAAGTCCCTCAAAAAGAAGTATTCACTCATAGCGTTCACATCTGCGAGGTAAAAATTTGCATCGTGTGTCTAACAGTTCTCAAATCACTCATTGTGTTTTTCAAATCTATTAGTAATTGCGATACACGTTTGAATTATCTTCGTTATTCCTCTATTTCATTGACTGACTATAATCAATTTGAAACATAAGACGTAAACACAATTCAAGTAATGAATACGAGTAACATCAAGATGTGGCCAAAAATCAACGGTCGTTTAAAAACAACTAACGTAAGACATAAATGGTTTTTGACATGGATTTACGCATTTTATCGGAATAATAATTGACGTAGGTTTTTAAGTTTTAGAAACTTCTTAGAAATGTGTAGGTGTCTCATGGTGATATGCCGGGCACCTAAAGAAGATTGTCTATCTTCGAGAACTGTGCTTTTGAACATCATTTCAATTATTATAACTGTGGACAGTTCAAACATTTCATTTCTATGACTGTTATGTTCCCCTTGCCCGGTTCTCTCGTTTGTATATTTACTCTTGGCGCATTGTTTATTTACTATGAACTACGCTTACTTAATTGTACACAAGTTGTAACATTCACTGCCACTCTTCCCTTTGTTCTGTACAAATGTTAAATTCTTGATTGGTTCACAGTGTGGTCTGATTTTATGTATATATAAATGCATGATTAAAATATAATACGACCTTGGTCTGGTTCGCCGGTTCTCAGTTCTCGGTCTTCCTGTTCTCAATTCTGGTTAACCTGTTGTCGGTCTAGGGGGGTGAATGGGCTTAGGTCAATCGTACATTCTTAACTAGGCACGCATTTTATTGGTGTTCGCATCAACCAACCGAAATCACACCCTCCTCCTTCCTTTCTTCTCGTCATAACACATGGAAAGCATGGAATGCAGTGGACAACATGGATGGAACTAGACGAAATGAACTTCGCAGATAACCAACCTAGCTCTTCTATCCCACACACAACAACAAATCCAGATGAGGAAGAACAGTGTAACATCAGCCTCTGTAGCCAGCAGCAGGCCCCAGCATACACAAAGGGAAAAGCAAGATCCTCATATATATAACAATGAGCACCAACCCAAATACATTTGGTGGAGAAACTCTGGAAGTTGTGGGAAGTTTTGTATACCTGGAGAACGTCATCGATAAACAAGGAGGATGATGGAGATGTGAGGACACGATTTGACAAGGGATGGATAGCAATTCTACAACTGAAGAACACCTGGAACTCAAACCAGCTGTCAGTCAACATGAAAGTCACAATTTTCAATACAAACTTAAAGATAGTTATATCGAGCTGGAACTTGGAGGATTATGAAAACCCCCGTTCAAAAGACATTCACTGGCCAAACACTATCAGTAATAACCTACTGTGGCAGAGAATAAATCAGAAAAAAAAATAGATGAGGAAGAAATTAGGAAAAATTCTGGAGGTGAATAGGACATACATTGAGGGGATCGTCGAACTTCATCACAAGACAGGCACTAATTTGGAATCTTGAAGGTCAAGGGAAAAGTGGAAGACTAAAGAACGCATTAAGCCGGGAGTTGGAGGCACACATCCACAAGAGTTAATAGGCATTGGTTTGGATTGACTGACTGGATTCTTCAGAGCAGAAGAAATCATCTAGATATATGAAGTAGTTAACCCCTATTGACGCAAGCTAGTATCAAGACTAGCTATAGAGTCAAACTACATTTAGAGCATTAACTTGTATTAATCCTGTTAATTTATTGTCATGCTAATAAAGAATAGAAACTTGAGCGAAAGCTCATAAATATGTCAGGCTTTACCTTATTTGGGACTGACGAATATTAATGACTTACGATAAACATATGAAAAATGAATTCAAAACATTATTTTACTTCTTGCTTCAAGCCATACACTTCCATCAACAAAAAATGCACTCTAGAAATAAGTTAAGATAGTCAGAGAAGTGCTAAGTAACTTAAGATAACCAAGTAAACCCCATCAGAATGGGAAAGGCAATAGTGAGCACTTATGAAATAAATAGATGGTGGTTATCCCAATAAGTGTTAAATGCACAAAAAAGAAATATTTTGCAATCTTTATGCAACCGAAAACTGAAAAATCGCTTTGTAATTGAATGGACTGAAGGAGAGGTTATAAACTAAAGTACAAAGTAGTCACAAACACAGCTCAAATCACTAATTGACTCTACCGATAATTAACAGCAAATAATAAAGCCTTAAAGAAATACTTATACAACATTCCTAGGATGAACTGATTTTAAAGTTAATTTTATTTCCGTATTAGTCATTATGTAAGTTTTATTTATTTGTATGTGGAGTAACATGTTCTCTACATATTTTTTCCCGTTATCCACATCTTTCATATCAAACTTTGCCTAGTAACTTTTGACTACTTACTTACTTTCAATCAAACACGTGTAATACAATAAGTTCGTATTCTGACGAAACTTCCTATCTGACCCCTTCAAGACATATAACGTTGTTACCGCTGTACATCAATCTTGTTTAAAAATATGTAAGTTAATAATTAAGTTAGAATTCAGAACACACCCCTTTTATTAACTATACACCAAACTAGCAGTTACTCTGTATAACAGTATATGAATATTATTCTGCAAACAAATTGTTCACAGAAATCTAATGTATTATAGTTTAAAGCAATATATAGGCTAAATCAATAAAGTAAGCATAACTGACCCATTATATATCTCTAAATGGCTCATTATGGCTGCCAGTGTAGAATCATGAGCAAAATAAGCAATAAAACGACGATGAAGCTGCTGTGAAGAACGCTTATCATGATCAGTGTTTTTTGCCTCATTGTCAATACCCTCGCGAAATAAATCCATTATATGAGCAGCCAGTGGACCACCTCGTAATCTTGTCAACTGTGGCTCAGAAAATCGAATGTAATGCTTATAATCCAAAATATCAGCACACTGTTTGTAAACATCACTAGTAATCCAACGAGGAAGAGAAGGCAGTGAATGATCTACCCATATGGTAATAGGATCGCATATACACCAGGCCGGGTAAAAATTATCTGATGAACTCTTGTCTTTAGGAAAAGTATACCCTAGATAAGATTAATTAGAATGGCAAAGAACTTTGTACAATTCATATTATTTTGGCATAGTGACATTATGTAACTGCATAATGTACATATTTAAATTTCAATTAGTCAGTCAATGGATTAAGTTTACTTTGACCTACTCTGCAAACACAATCGTAAAAGTGGTTTCTAGAGATTGATAAATGACCATGCGAAAAACTAAGGGGCGTTGATGAGCTATTTTGCTTAATTTAGAATTCCCCAATAGCTTGTACCATGATATCAACATACAAATCAGACTTAACACCCTCATTTCCTATGTTAAGCGTGATGCTATGCTACATAGCCACTGAGTCGCTGCCCAATACCTTTTTCCAAATGCTATAACTTTGCAATCTAGTTGCTTATCAACCAATATTATCGATGAGCATCGATCCTGACTTACTTGACCTCAGATGAGCTAGTCATTATGTAGGAATCCAGGAGCAAATCACTAACGTCCTTCCCGTTATTGTTTGGCTAGAAAGTAAGCAGAAAAAATTCTTGATCTAAACTAATAAATATATAACACAGTCATCATATATGCAAAGTTTCTTTTACACATTCAGTTATCGTATGTTAGACATCAGGTTAGCACCAGAATATTTCGCTTGAGACAAATAGTGTTGTCTAGCAAGAAAAACACTGTAAAGCTTCAATTTGAATTACAGTCGACATGCCCAAAAGACAAGTTTTTCAAGAATATAACTTCATTTGTACGTCTAAAGAGGCAACTCAACTATGTCAAGACATTAGGTACGGTTGGGGTGTCGATGGATCGGTGAACATAGACTTTGGGTTAATGAATATAAAACTCTTCAACAGCCACCTACTGATATGAAATGTTGGTCAAAATTAGAGGTTGGAAACGACCAAAAGCCATCAGACATCGATGTGTAGACTACTCAGTAAATAATTCTTTTTGTGAGATAATGATATACTAGTTGGGGTTCATGAGACCATACAAGTTGATGGCCACAAATGCTCGCTAACTGTCTTACATTAACAAATACTAGGTAATTAATTTTCCTTATTTGCTCAGATACTTTTAAACATTGTTTCTGTGTTTATTTATCACCCAGGTGACTAAACTTTTCTATTTTACCATACTCCTAGCCACATTAAATTTCTTCCGTTGAAGAACCAAACAATTAATTATTTTGTTTTTATTAATGACAATGTCTAGAAAATAACACATCACTTATGAAAAAAAATAGTAATCAAGTAGAGTCGATTACTGTAAATTTAGTCTCTAAAACTTGAAAATGCATAGTTTCAACTTTAAGATGTTTATCTTCATCTACAAGTTGGCAACACAGAATAAGTGAAGTCATCATGTGTAAATGTGGCAATTCACAACTATAATTTTCGGCGACTTACCCGTCATATGCTCCAGAAGTGCAAAGAAATTTCTTAATGTTTTTGCTTTTTGGGATACCACAGACGAGTTCATGACATGGTGGAAAAGCTTTTTGAATTTAGGACATTTGCTAGACATTTTTAGCAAGTGATCTTCTTCTGTCTGTCTAGAAAATACAGGGGGAAAATTATTTACACTCTTTATTTCTAAGTTATAAAATCCTCTGATGAAATTATTTGCGGACATTAGTGTTCTTTCAGTGCCAGAGCTACGAAACAAAACTTCATCCTATCAATTATGATTTAAGTAAAATATAACAGTACCTTGTGATAAACTTCAGGAATAAAACCAGAATACCTATTGCGGATAAGTCGTCCAAGTTCATGATGTTGTTCTGCGCCATAAGCTGTAAGTTGACCATATCCCATTTTCCAGAGCTTTCGATAAGGATCTGTTGGGAAAGTATGAACAGGAGACCTATCACCATGTCGACATAAAATAAAAACCATCAGTAAATTATCCATTGTAGGCATGTTTTTATGAGCTTCCACCTCCAAACAAGGAGGCATCAATACGGTTACCACAGATAACGAAAATAATAAGTTTACAGTCATACTTAACATAGTGTTCAGTATGTGTGTACTGTGAGGTAAAAAGTGTGAATTCATATTGTTTTGCATCGTTACGGTCCTTGAAAAGCTGAGAAACGTTTGGGTAGATAACTGGTCTAAGAACGTTAGAAATTCCATGGTAATAACTTTTCTAACAGATGGAAATTATGCATCATATGACGTTATTAATATTCGGTTGATAAAAACGTAGTAGCCAAAATTTTTAGACACATTGAACACAAAGGAAAGTTTGCACATTCACTGAAATCAATAGATGACATTATCCAGAATCTCGTTTTTTGTTATGAAGTATTGTTTCTTATTGTAAGTATTCTATGATATGGAAAATCAGTTTCTAAATTATATGTAGCATGAAATTTACATCTTACTTGCAAGCAGGAGAATAGTTTTCAGAAAATTAACAGCAAGTTTTAGCCAAATAACAGCGCAGTATCAATCTCACTAATAAGCAGAAACCTAAAATAGAGAAGGAATAAAGTGTTTAGTCAGTGAGTCCAACAACGAAACTCACAAAACGTCAAAGTCGACAGTTCGTTATGACTGTTCTGCTATACATATATTAATATATTCCCAGCCTAAGTTAGACTCCAGCCCATGTTTCAGTCGGAGCACATATGCACATTACTCAATAAACAGATGGATACTACAATCGAAAACCTCACGGAACTCATTTCAGAGATTAAGTGGGTTTAAGAGAACACCCGGAAAATGGTAACTTTACGGTACTGCTAATTCCACTGTCGAGAACATTACATGATCTATAAGATGCCTGTGTTCAAATAGATGTTTTGAAAGACTAAAATTACCTTCAAGAATGAAAACAGATTCAATATAAAATAATAAAACACTATCTTAGTTGTTTAAACATAGGAAAATTAGTACAGATGAGCATTAATAATGTACGCGCCACAATTAGAAACACAATATTTGGAAAAAATGAAAAAGGGGAGGCGATCATCATAAAAGGAAAAGAACTTGACGAGAATACACGAAAGTCGAATGACATACACACCTGGGGTAAAAGCAATTAAGAAAGAATTTTTTAGACTGACGAAGATAACCTCACTTTTATGGAGTTTAAAAGAAAACTACAGCAGGATCAACGCTGGCTTATAATCTGGCCCATATCTGATATCTTAAGCTACTGAGTGTGTTACTTTTACGACCCTAAGAAGAGGACGGTGATGAGTTGATAGGGATCAGTTCTATGCAGTTTTCTTGCACTACAAAATGTCATGTCATAAACTGACCACCTCACCGTCGTTTCCATTGTTGCAGAGAATAAGACGCCATACGAAACTTAAGACATGACTAAGCTGCCGATATCTCAAGACAGTGACTGACTGAACTGTCACATCAGCCGAACACAAGTTGCTGAACCTCAGTAATGATAACATGGTGTTCCCATAGGTTGCTAACTATCATTTGGGAACAATAGTGGTCAAACAAAGCTCCAAGATCACATTTTACAAGCACAGAACAGTATAATTCTTAGCGACGCCTTATAAACCAGACCTTGTAAAGCTAAATTCGTCACAACGGCATCAAAGATAATCTACGTTGGCATAGGCTGACGAGACTTTTATTACGCGTAGACTGATTTCATATGTCACTCCACAGCTAGTATTCATACTACTCAGATGCAAGGACTCAAATACTCTTAACGACTAAGCATAAAATGTGAGAGCAGTCAGGCTCTTGCCACCGAGGACAAGTACATTACACGTGGATAATGCAAAGTAAATGACACAGACATTATTGTCAACTGACTAAGTACTACCTGTATGGCTTGCATACTTAAGTATATTAAATCTATTCCACTTGCATACTTGGAGCCGAAACCGCTTTTTTTTAGGTAAAAAGTCAATATGTGCATGCACTTTCACTAAGAATGTCTCCACAATATTGTCGAAGAAAAATTTAGAAAGGAAGAAAGGGAGAGCCGTCTGTAGTTCGGCTTGTTTATGCATTGAAACAGTACCTATGATTTTGTGAGGAGACTGTAGAATTGTTTAGCAAAACTTAAAATGCGGAAAAAAAAATTCATGTGACTATTATATACAGAACGATGACAGGTACACTTTACAAACATTCTGACCCTATTTTACATGCACTCACAATATACGTTTATTTCGTGTGTACCGCAAATTCGGCAAGCCATTAAACAGCATTTAGGGTACTAATCTAGGAGGTGAACAAAGATTTTACTCATGTTCCGGTATTTAAGTATGATGCAGAACGACTGAAAATAACGAAACTATATCCCCTGCAAATATAGGCGACAAACAGGTGACTTCATGATCGCCAAAAAATCCTAAACACCAGGAACATTTGCTTTAATTTATATCATAAACTTAGGTTAGAGGGGACACTAGAGTTAGGGCTTGAGCAAAGACTACTAAAACTACAGACACGCATAATGAGCTATTAAGTTTCATAACTCTCTAACGGCTGATGTAATCTATGCCAGATTCATGAAGGCCCTTTGAAAAACTGACATACATTTGTGCATGTATAATACTAATCTACCAGTATTTTTACTTCCGCTCAAATCATGTACCCACGAATCCACCGAGATATCGGTGAACGAATGTTAGTAGATGAGTACAGTAACTGAAGCCTACTGAAGGAACACTCAGTCACACGAGACTTACTGTGATACACAAAAGACTGAACACGGCTGTGAGGCATTTCAAAATATAACTGACTAAAACGACAATCATAAAAGTTTGTGATGATTAGTCGGTCATGGCATTACTGTGAACTCGTACTGGCCACAATGTATAATAAAAATGGTAGGACAAAATAATAGTGCCAGACCAATGATATTCCGGAACTCATTACGGTGCAAGGTATCTTTATTGGTTCAATAGAATGCACCGCGTAATTTGGATGAATGTGTCAACAATTTGTTTTTGTAATAGGGGCATATTTCACAGGACAAGTGTTCGAAGTTACAGACATGAATGACTGAAACAAGATGTTAGCAGAAACGTGAGAAGTAATGGTCACAGCAGGAATCACTCATGAGCGACACTACAATTTAGTCCCACCATTAAAACAGGCAGGAAATAATTGCGCATTAAGTAAGGTTCAGAAAAATCACAGTACGTACAACTGGGCACTACAAATGTAAGGTGGACAGAATTGGTGTTATTCGCATGTATTCAGTCAACAGATGGAGGAGGCGATCTTGGCACCAAAGGTGAACAGTCTACAAAGTAGAAAACGGGACAAAGCAACAACGAATGAATTCTAGAGTGGCGCTTAAATGAGCCATAAAAGGAGCAAATAGGAATGACCCTGAGTAGCAGAAAACTCATACCCTCCGCAATCACGTATGTATCGCAAAGTTATCGGTAATAACAAAAGATATGTATCATGGTCTTGGTTACTCTTACAATTTGAAACTTAGCAACTTATTGCTTTGGTTAAAACTTTGTCAACTAAAGTATCATATACGTCAATTAAATTTTCGTGTCTTGTACTTTACCTGTTCTTCATTGTGTTATCTGATTTGACCATTCCTAATACATAATTGGGCTTTTATGCTTTTACTAAATTCTATTCACTTAAAGTATCAGTGCAACAAATAAAATTTTGTATATACTATGTCAACAACACTTATTTGATAAGTGTTATCTCGGCCTGTGTATCGTCAAAAGTAATGTAACGGTGATTAATACCCCGAAAAAATAGTTGCATAGGCTCTAGTCATTGATATTGACCATGTTTGTTTTAGCAAGCACAACTAGTTGGAAGCGCCAGGTCAATCATCATTACCAGATCACGACACGTCGTGGCAAGCAACTCTCTCTCTAGTTAACCAGCCTATATCTTGTTATCCTAATGACGCTCTACTTACGATCAAAAATAACTTCTCCTCCATTCCACCCCTGTCTCCTAATATATTTCCATTCGTACGTGTAAGTTAATCGTTTAGACTTGCCCTGGTTATACAACAAACGTAACTTGGTCATATGCAGAAAGTATTTCAGTGATATCAGAAGAGCGAATATAGTTATGAATAGGAAAACATTGATTTCGAAAAGTACAAATAACAATGCTGATATCATAAGGACCTGTTTTTTCTAAGAACGAAATATAACTCAGAAATCTTGGATATATTATTTGTTAACGTTTGCATCCTATGGCACAAAGTGTTTGAGTTAAATCTTTTATATGGAAGTACTTCGCTGCGTGGTTGATTCCTAGAGGCTGATAGATGATGATTATTCTATGCCATTTTTCCAGGATGCATCTCTGCTGGGTCTCAGAGGGTTATTAACTATAAAGATTAGAGGCATATTTCTGCATGTTCAGGAAATAGTAAGTCAGATCCATATGAAAGTGGCGTTTGCTCGGCAGCTTTCTATCTGAACCTAAGCTTAAGACACATTACGGATCTTACATTCACAAACGTGAAGAGCACCCCATATATGACCAAGTTACGTTTGCGGTATTACCAGGACAACTTCTAACGACTGAACCCACTCTTACGAATGAGAATAAATCAGAAGGCAATAAAGATGGAAAGGAAGTTATATTTAATTGTGAATAGAGCGGCAGTGGAATAGCAACGTCTAGGCTGGCAAACTAGAGAGAGAGATGCTGCCCACGATGCAGCGTGACGTGATCTGGTGGTGATGCGTAACTGAGCGCCTTCAACTAGTAGTGTCCGCTAAAACAAACATGATCAAGCATGACCTATGTAACTATTTATTTTGGGGATTATTTACCTCTACAAACAACATACGTCACCTCAATGGCATGCAAACTTATGAGTTGTATAATCCACAATTTTTACCAACGTGAGTCTAGATTGGTATTATACAAGGTGTGCGTACGCCCGCTACTTGAATACTGTCCACTCATACTCAGCAGCCCCCGAATAAGTGATAATCTAAAGATTTAAGGAATACAGTGATACTCCACAAAAAGACACTGGGGATGGATTGTGGACTAAACTACACTACACGGGAAGATACATGAGGCCTAGAACCCCTGTGGAAAAGAGGAGTCATGCTCTATCTGACATTCTGTTTCCAAGTTGTACGCCGTTTACCATACTCCCTCCACACTATATTAAGATTTATAGACGCACCAAATTACAATTTTAGAAACCATACAGGTATAGTGTGGGTGAAACAATATAAGACTAAAATGAGATCTAATTTTTTTCGCGCACAAATTCACTGCTATTTGGAATAGTTTACCAGCAGAAATCCGCACGTTGGATAGGATTGACCACTTTATGCAGGCTATAAGCTAACTATTTAGTGATTCCACAGCACTGAATAAACTACCGATTTATTCAAATTCTAGCATAACATGCGAAGTACGCGGTCCGCTCAATGTGTGACACGCCTATGTAAACCAGATACCACCGAGCAACAATATATCTAAAGGTCTGTACCAAATACTCCACGTCTTACCACTTAACCTCAACTTAATCGGTGATGATTCGTTGAGTTCTAAATCATTAAATACTACAAGCATGGACGTTGTAGTAGGAAAAATAACAGAAAAAAAGATTCTGGATTAAAACTGTTTGTATTACAACTACTTGCTAACTTTATTTATTTTTATTCTTTCCATTTTGCATGTCCCTCTACATCATTATCTCCCTGAGCTTATGAACTGCTCTAATAAAAATTGGGTCTCCATGACAGCAACTTCCTCCAAACGCTGGACAACAACGTACTTAATGCATCACTAGCTCACCGTTCAAATCAACCCACACAAATTCCACCAATACGGTAGAATGCCCCCTATATTTGTGCTTGGTTGGAGTCTATATCCAAGTTCCAAACATTGTTAGTCTTACTCCGTACCTGGTTATGCTGTATGCTCCATTCTGTTTACTCCCAGACGGCTCTTCGAGTCGCAGCGCCAGCAACGAAAGGCGAGCACTTACTGGTCAAAAATGCACTATACTACAACGTATAGCTCTAGCACCCTAGTACTGTAAATTTTGATATCGTTGGCCTCGCATTTAATTAATACCTCCATACAGTGTGAATCCCTTATCAATGATTCTATTAAATTCCTTGTATGTAAATGAACTTATATCATGCTGGTCATGAATGTAAACTGATATGCACTGATGTACAGAAAGCTACATGAGAATAAATCTGTTATTATTATTATTATTCTAGGTTAGATATATGAGACATGGTTAAAGGTCAGATCACCACAAATGAAAGTGAACCAATTTTATCACAGGGGAGTATTGCTCACCATGTGTTAAAATTATCTACATTATTGCCTTCACTATAGTTGAATTTTCATAATCCACCGTTTCGCCAAGCATATCAATAATGAAAAGGAGAGCTGTTAAAGGAAACTGTAACATCATGTTTTACAATACAATACTAGGAAGAAAATGTCTAAGAGTAAAAAATTCAGAGTTCCTTCCTCCTTAACTTTTGTAGGCATTATACTTCATGTTCATTGGAATTGAATTATGAAACTGTTCTGTTTGTTTCATTTATGAAAAACAGCTCTCCATAGGATAGTGTCATGCGCTGAATAATATACAGAATAGGTACGACATTTTGGAAGTTTGTTCTTCGCCATTAATAATGGCTGGATATAAAGGAACGAAGGGATCAAGGTTCTACAAAAACACATGGAGTTCCATCAAATAATTCGACAAAAGGATCATTGTTGATGATACTCAAGAGTTCAACTGCCATTGCCATAGAATATTCCAGTCACCGACTTTGGCATGGTGGCTCGCCGAAACGGGAGTACAACAGACTGTCACCTGACAATTTGTGTAAATAACCTTAGTTCTAACAATCAAAAACCAGAAAGCAGATCGAGGTTTCAAGTAATTCAAAAGAAATCAGTTTAAACAATCTCAGTCTCACAGGTGAAAGATACCTCATTGGGCCCTTTAATACCACACTCTCCTCCCCGTTTGTTGGATTTCGTCACGACGTAAACCAGTATAAATCATAATGTCTAGTTTAAATAATGCTTGTGAACTGGGTTTTGAATGATCTTCTTCTTACTTTAGTTTAACACTGTATCTCTTTTTCCTAACCGGGTAAGGCTGACAGTCCAACCCTTCCTCAGACACTATTCTATGCAAAGTCCACCATGTGGATGGAAGTGTTATGCCGGGAGATTAAAGAAAAGTAACCAACTCTCAGAACTGTATTTTGCAGGACTATTCTCATTATTGTATTCATGAGTAGTGTAATCATTTTATTTCTATGGCTGTTACGGTCCCCTTTCCCAGTTCTCTCGGCTCTCTCTGTCTTCCGGTTCCTATTTCCGGTTGTCCTATTGTCGGCCTGGGGGATGAGTGGGCTAAGGTCAATCGAGTATTATCAACTAGGCACACATCTCATTAGTGTTCGAGTCCACCAACCAAATCATTCTCTCTTTTTTTTCCTTACGTCATAATAAGAAGTAGTTTCAATGTTCTTTTCTTTTTAACTCAGGATGGACAAATGAACCATTTCCTGAATCAGGAGTAACACATTCGATCGGCTGCTGTAGTTTTGGGAATACTAGTTCGGTATTACAATTAACATCAATGGTTTAAATTGCATTTAGATTTCCACATTCAATTCTCTAAGTAATGGACATTTGGCAGCACCGGTTGGCCAGGTGGTGGGTAGTGTTAGAATGCAACTCAATTAATTTACTGGGACTCATTATTTAGGAAAACCCATCCTTGACATATGAAGAATAAACTTTATGATTATTTGACTGCCATGAGTAAGCGACCGACGCGTTGATAAGGTTATTATGGCAAGATAACTATCTTTTATTTATACACAGCCGTCCTCAGCTTCTCGACATTATCTTATCTCTTTTTGTCGGTTGGCATTCCTTGACGTAGCATTATTTAACTTTTAGTTACATGTGTGGTATGTTTTCGTATAACTGCAGGTTTCTCGGAAGTTTTAGGTGCATGCTACGGACACGCTTAACCAATTAAACACTCAGACTGTGACACCAGAAAACACTATCATACTGAATGGCACCGCATCGTACCTTTTAATCCTGTCGACGCGAAGTAAAAAATAATAGGCATGAAAAGTTTGTCCCCTGAAATCAGGGGTCTGTATGTCTTTTTGTTGAAACGGCATGTGTTACTTTAGCACTTAAAACACGTTGGTAGCTTCTACACTCCAGAATGCAATGGTTTTCAAGTCAAACCTCAGAGTTACTTTATTGTAATATTGCTCTTTTAATTGCCAAATATAGCGTTACGGAGGATAGTTTAGTTAAACCGACTGAATACAGTTATCTTTATCTTGTGTCCAAATAACAGGCCGATTACACGCACAGATAACAAGGTTTACGTGATGTATATTAAAATTCTGATCAAAATAATCAAACAGATACACTAATTTTCTACTTTTCTCTAAATCTTAATTATTCTACCGCTTTATCTGTCGAAACTAAAGTATGCTGTTGGCAAAAACGTATAGAAAAGCGGAATATGCAAAACGTACTGTCTTCACAGCCGATATATCAATAGCGCAGTCTTCTGCCATGATTAGCTGTGATATATTCAACTTTTAAGCATAAATAGAAGGCAGAAATCTCAAACAATTTTTCTTCGCTACAGAGACCAAAAGACCTGAAGTGCACCCAGTATTTGACCAAGTTACGTTTGCGGTATTACCATAGCAACCCACTCCTACGAATGAGAATAAATCAGAAGGCAATCAAGAATGGAAAGGAAGTTATATTTGATCTTGAATAGAGCGGCAGTGGAATAGCAACGTCTAGGCTGGCAAACTAGAGAGAGATGCTGCCCACGATGCAGCGTGACGTGATCTGGTGATGATGCATAACCGAGCGCTTTCACTTGATCGTGTCCGCTAAAACAAACATGGTCAGCATCAGTGTCGAGGACTTATGCAACTATTTATTTTGGGGATTATTTGCAGCTACAGCTCCAACAAATTATTACAATAAATTTACAATACAACGTTAGATAGAGAAGATTTGTCCCTTAAACTTAAGTTTCTGTCAGCAATTGAATCAAATTCCACCTACAACGAACCATCGTTACAGAGGTAGTTTACATGCATGATCACAGTTGCTTAGTGACTGGTATATTAGGTGAAAAATACTTTCGAATTTTGCACACTCGTGCTTTGAAATTATAAAGCCTGTTTAGTAGATGCACTCATACTTCCGTACCTCCTTCCAACTTAATGTAATATATTTCGCATTCCTAGTAGGTAGAGAAGTAAGTTACATGCTGAACTGGTTATGCTGACAAGGATAGCTGCTTTAAGTTATTCCTACATTTGACAACTAAATGTTTTAAGCAATGATGTTCGTCATCTATTAACATCCAGTATATCAATCAGTGATGACATTTTTGTACAATTATTATCATATCAACAAAGAAACTAGGGTACAGTTTCTTATATAGTTAAACTAATAGTGATGGTTAGAATGGTATGGATTAACAGATAAATTAGTGTGAACATTATAAAATCTCCAAGAAATCTAGTATTTGTATTAAACAATTCCTTTTTTCTAAATTATATTTAAATTGTTTATTTGCATTCTAATCATCAGCGTTTACTATTGTAGGGGCCGCACTTACTTCTGGGCATAATAAATTACTGACTGTGCATCGCTATGTTGGTATACTTTTTCAAGGTGTGACTGAATTTTGGTACCACGATGTAACACTGTTGATCATTGGGTTCCTTTATTTGATTGCTTGTTGGATCAAGGTCAGTCCCAAAGTATTCCTGTCAAAATCATCGTTACCGACTTTTCATTACACGCGTATGCTATTATTCTTATATTGTGTTTCCAGTCAGATGGTAATATGAAGATATTGGTTCATAGGAATTATACTACTAATAAAACCGAACATAGTGACAAATCCGACGGCATCAGATTAATTACACAACAATAACTAAGCGTAGAAATTGTACATAAAATTTGACCTTTAATTCATTCTATATACTCAATTGGATTAATTTACAATTTCATAATCTTCTGTGACGGATTTTATACTAAAATGAATTGTAGTCATTCAATCCCTCCCTTCGAGTTACACAAGCATTTTTCAACATCAGATTTAGTCTATTAGTTATCGAAAATTCTTTCCGTGAAAGGAATAAAATTATACGTTTACATCTTTTGAAGACATTTGCATTAATAATCCTTGTACACTTAAACAAAATATTAAACAAGAAAAGGGCTGATGTCGAAACATCTGCAGATACTATGCATAACACTAAGGAAAGTTTGTAAGTAGTATTTTGTCTCTCAACTATGTGAACCAAAAATTTTGATCGACTATAATTTTTGGTATTATTACTACCAAGTATGTAAACACGTGATATATTTGCTTATCATACTCTATTTAGCAAGTTTCTGATTATTGCAGAATTCATACATTTACGAAGTATCTGTTAATCAACATCAAAATAAAGCTTGACATGAATGAGCATTAGCTAGACCTGACATACTAAATATGCATGACGATATGAAATTAATAAAAAATTGGAGACAGATAAGTAGCTATAGTGGCGGAAATCACTGTACATTAAAGGTATTATTAATGAAGGTAGAATAAAGAGATATACTTGAATGAGTGCTGGAGACCAAGATCTTAGTACAAATCGAGAGTGAACGCGTCCGTGCTACTGTGATTGATTCTGATTTATATCGCATGAATTCGGCATCCACATAATCTACACGTACTAACATTGCTCAGACTAACAGCCAAATATTTCATGGACCGTTGCCTGGCTCCACTTAGGTTTACACTTACCTACGCCTATTGTCACCAGTATCACGCATCAATATAGACGGTGGTTAGGCATTTACAGCATAACTCCCAGCCATTTCAGTCGGTATAGATTCATAGTACTTAATACCTAGACTCAGCACTGTACACAGTATCATTCTAGGATATTTAAGCAATATTTAGGTAACAATTGCGTCCAAAAATCTGTAGTCAATACATGCTTTCTTCTTCAATAGACCATATCTCATATATTTTAGAGAAATGAAAATGTTCAAAGAAGCAGTAAAATATAGTTTAATGACGGAATTGATAATCCGTTAAGACAACACTTACAAATAAGATTTTAACTATTCAATTTATATATTCTTCATTGGTTTAATCAACAGTCATTTTGTCATCTAATCTATTCATTTGTTAGTTATTAGTTAATTGAGGATTAATTGAAATGAAACAGTCCAATTTACGCTTGACTTGTTTTTATGAAGTAAATAAAAACTTTACAGTGAGAAAATAGAAAAGTGTTCATCTCTAAACTATTTGTTTTGTGTTATATTTTTCTTATTTTGATGTAAAAATCTTAAAAGCAATTAAATTAATTATCTTATAATCTATTAAACAATATTTACATTTACTGTTTAATTAAAACAAAATGGGTAACTACATTAACTGGTACAGTTATTCTGATGAAGCATTATTTACTAAAATTCTTTAAATTTATATGTTTATGTATAGTTGTTTATAAATTTATTGATATTTTGTTTAAAATCATAGATTCATTTATCAATGTTTTATATATTGTCAGTTATTGTGTACACTTTAATTTATAAATATTTTCTTCTTGGATACTTTCATTTAGTTAGTAGTCTACTTATTGTTTAGATTAACAAAAATAGTCAATATTATGCTGTAAATCTATAAATTAAAAATATGCGATAATTTGTTCCGGTTAAAATGTTACACAATCTTCTATTAATTGTAAATTCAAACAGCTTTTATACAATCAAGTTTCTCTGGAATCCATAATTTAGCTATTAAAATATTATTCGAGTTCAATGAATTATTTCGACTCCATGGTGGACTATCACGATGCCAACTTAAACTATGTCCAAAAAGAATTTGTTCTGACTGCTGATATGAAGTGTTTATTGTTAGTGATTTACTATTCATATGAAGCAGTTCATTGAAATTACCTGTATCATGAAGTGTTGTATTGTTTTGTACAATCATATTTTCAAATACTTTGGAAAAGAAAGAATAAAATATACTTTTAAAGCATTACTTTTTTAATAAATGAACACAGTAATATTTGAATTGTGTTTACTATATTTTTCATTTCCGTTTTACCGTATACGTATTCTTCATATTTATTCATTATATATAGTAGCAGCAATGTAATGTTAAACACAGTCGACTGGCAATACTTTGCTAACTTACTTGCCTGTTTTGTTTGCCGATAGCTTTTGTCAGAAAATGACATCCATTTCATCCTGCAGTGTGTAAGACTAACCGACAGGTTAATGAAACAGTATATAGTCAGTGTAACTGAACATCAGTGGAGAACTGATTTTGAAATCAGTAATTAAAATATGCTGTATCCATCACTAGACGTAAAGGTCCTGTGTTTAATTTCCATTCAGATTCTGAGTGTGTGCTACTGTAATATTAAACACCATAATGAATGAGTCGTTAGTGCATCCTAGGTTGGCGTAATCCCGTAGATAACGAATTCCTATAATTACCTGTCACAAACGTGGTTACATCTGGGACTAACAAACTTTATCGTTTTAACCATACAACTAATACATACATCATTCAAATATTAACTGTATACCATTCATTAAAACAAGCAAAATTATGCGTGAGAATATATGATAGTAACTTTACTTTAGAAATATAAGAACTGTCTTATTTACATCGGATATATGTGATTCTTTGCAAAGTAATCATCGCACTTGCACTTCACCTGGGTTGTCGCTTGATGGGTGGGATGACAAAAGTAGAAGCAACCGTTCATCATCAGCTAGTATTAATTACTATGGTTACATCATAAATAAATAGTATTCCATTTAAATATAGAGAACCTGTCCTATAACAGATATATTCTGATTACTAAATTCTAAATAATCCTAAACAAAAACAAACTCAGTACTTAGATTGGACACAGTGTAAATGAATTACTCACATCAATAGGTTGTTGTGTCACTGTTATTTCAGACATCGACTTCCATTACTATAATTAGTCGAATAAACATACACTATAGACAAATTCATATTTTCGAGGACAAATTACAAGCAAACTAATACCAACTATATAACTATCGAAAGGCATGTCGAACAACACGTATTGCATTTAGATTCTCAGTAGTGTACAACCATAAACGTAAATGGATTCAAATACATGGGTTTAAGGTGTTGTACTGATCATAATATCATATGAACAGAGTCTATGTTAAATGATTCACATGTTTCAAATTTTGTCATTTCAATCCATCTCCAAATAGAATCGACATAGCATCTTAATTAAGTTAGATCTCCATCTTGGTATACGTTTATGCTGATATATCTCATTCCTATTCATGGTTAATCTTCATTTAGACGAAGAAATATAATAAATGACCTAGTCTCATGTAATCAACGAGGTTAATAGTTTCAGTCAGGTGTTAACAATCTTATACTAAGTGATCAAAAATAAACAATTAAAAACTGAAGCTAAAATTTTGGTTAATTGTTTGTCAATTATCATAACTGTGTAAGATCAGAAGAAAATAGTTAATTGTTGTTTATTAGCTTGTTGATTGATTTATTGTTACTTGTAACAGATAACCTGCTGTGTTTACGCTTATCTGTGATCATAGAAACGTTTATTCAGACTAAGGTTAAACTGAAAATGGACAATGGTGTAGAATAGTTTGCGTCGATTGACATGAACTAATTATCAAATAGGATGTAATTGTTAGTCAACACAGTAAAGTTATCAGATAAGGTTTTAGGTAATCACTGTTCCTAACTAAGACATAATAATCAAAAAAGGCTATTATTTCACTCTTTTTTATATGAGAATAATTTAAAATTGTTCTATACATCAGATTATGACCTTTCACTGCATATGTCTTGAAACTATGTAAAACAACAGACAGGTCAATTTGGAATGAAATCTTAATCTGAAATTCTCAACAATAAATGAATAGAAAATAGTCCGATGCACAAGATACAGGGCCACCATGAACTTGTAAAGTTATTGTTAAAAGACTCACATGAATATGACTGTGACTGAATCAGTTTAGTTTGAAATTTTAATTGAGTTGGATTATGACAGACAAGTGTAATCTAGGATGTGTATCCGTCCTACTTGTGACTCATCAGTTGATTGTGCCTCCATTTCAGTGTTAATGTTCACACCACAAATTAGACTCAGCTGGTTTCATGCTAAATACCGTCGTGTTTACCGATAACCTACTGAGTACAAATAAGCATATCTGTGCTAGGGGTATGTATATACAAGTTGAAAGTATTTGTATCATCCAGTTGATTTGTGATGGACTGAAATCGATCAATCTTTATTGCCGTATATACATCTCGAGAAGATTGTCTCGATACAGAAGTAGTTCAAAAATAAGAAATAATTTGAAGTGTGACTGACAAATGGAATTGTAAACGAAGATAAATCCTCTCGACGAATTCTAAGTGGGACGAAGCACATGTCAATTCATGCTTGTAAATGACTGCTGTATCGAGGCAATCCTGTAAGGGTACACATACAGTAGCGGAGATTGATCGACTTCAGTCTATAACAAAACAATTGTAAGATAAAAATACTTCAAAATTGTTCAAAAACTTTACTAAAACTCTGATGGTTGAAATTTAACCACATTAGAATCCAAGAAAGCTTTGGTATTATGTACATTGGTATTATCAAAGTTAACAAATATGAATAGGAATAGTCACCGACTATAACATGCTAGTCATTTAGTTGATTAAATAACTGGGTAAGATGAGTAGTAATTATGCTAAGACTCAAATTCGAAGATGATTTCAATGTTCAAAAAAAGAGAATAGGGCCACAATCATCTAAATGATCATTTTAATCTTCAGTTTTATGAAATGCATCTGCCTATTCAAATTATAATCTTTATACTTCTAGATCTTTATCATGATTTTTTTTCTATACGGAAATATGTATACATCTGAAACAACAGATAATAAAGGTGGATAATCGATTTCATCTGTTGTTAAGAATTTTTTTCCATGGACATATTTTCAAGCATAATTTCATGATTTCGTTTGCAAAAAACGAATATTCATTTATTCATGCATTAAATTAATAGTTGATAAGACAACAAAGATACTTCACAACTATGCAAATCGAACACTGAATACTAGTTTATTAAGTATGCATATATGCAAACAATTAAATTTTGTATATTTATTAGGTAAATAAAAGCTCAAAAATATTTACTTATGCATAATGATTTCATTTTTGATCCGGGTTTTAATCAATTATAAATTATATTTCCTATAACTGGACACACGAAAGATAAGAAAACATAGTAACCTCAACGTAAATGATTGGCATATGAATGAAATGTATATAAATTATTGTAGAACAAGTAAGCGGGTTCTTTTTTCTTTACACAAAATAAGCATATTTAGTAAAATTAATTCAGGGTGGAAAAAAAAATCTGAAAAGAAACTACGTATTGATAGTAGTTATTTACGTAGGCTCTCTTTATGTTTTTTGTAGGCAAACCATGCAAACTAAAATATTAGATGGATACTACTTAAATATATATACATATATATATATATATATATATATATATATATATATATATATATATATATATATATATAATTAGTATTTGTTTATTATATATGGAATAATTATTCAGTGAAATATATTGTCTTTTGACTTAGAAACACACTTGCTATGCACCCGCATAATTAAATAATGTTTGTTAATGAGGATTAAATTACTCTGATATGGTAATTATTGAAAAATCTGTAATATACAGTAATATTTATTAGCATAGTCAAAGTACATTTTTATACTGTCTAGTAGAAAAATGATAATGGACAATAGGTAAAAGGAATGATAGATATGATTCCATTTACCTATTGCTTTTGTACTAATAGTTAGATATATAATTAAACTAGCTACCTAGCAATATTAGGTAGAAAAAAATTTAAATAAATTTGTAAATGGGTGTTCTAAAAAGTGTTGGATATCTATTTGATATCACGAATTGATCTACGTTAGACGACTACTAAAAACCAGTATGAAACTCTTCAGCAGTGAGCACTCACAATTCCACACGTTTTCTCAATATAACCCTAGGAATTACCTCCAAAAGTTAGTCAGTAATGAAATGACAGTGATATCAAATGGGTATTGTGATCAGTGTAACATAACCATATCGGCTTTGAGGTACAAGCCCAATGACAGCAATACGTAAGGATGTATTAATATATCTCAAACTGACTGATTCAGGAATATCGACCGTTAAAAGCCGGCTCAGTGACATATTGATTAAGCGTTCGCCGTGAAGCCTGGGATCTATTCCATTGTGGATGCGCACTGTCAGATAGTCTCATACTAGGATAAAACAGATGCCCAGTGATTCCTGGTTTCTAGCAATTGTCTGACTAAGACTGATTCTTAATATCAATTTAGTGAGGTTTGTGAAACTCATACTATTCTGAATGGCTGTTATATCTTCCGCCTGGCTAAGAATATAATATTCAGAAATGTTAACATTTTAATCAATCAACTACTTTATCAGTTTTTATATTTTAACAAACTGTTTAGTGGATCGATAAATGTTTAAAACGTCACCCTATATTTCTGAAGGAAAAACTACAATCATCATTAATGAGGGTTCAGAATAAAATTAAACCTTAGTTACTACATCTGATGCTCTTAAACCTAGAGTGAAGTATACAGTCGAATATCTAACACTTCAATAACTAGCTGTTGGTGATCATCAAAGCGTAAATGAAACTAAATAGGACAAGCTCTACACTAAACTTTATGGAATACCGTATAACGACCACTTCTAGTGGCTGTAGATGTCAAGTAATATTTTCGATTTTCATCAAATAACCATCTTTTTCTAGGTTCCATGAATTAAATTATATACTCGGCTTTTATTGGTCCTAATATATACAAGAAAAAATTCATAGTCAATTACTTGTAATAGACGCCTGTCATTTACAAATGCAATCAGTATTTTCAAAGTAGATTCAACAACTACTTTCCATTTTAGTTACCCTCTGATAATCAGATGGAGTTTGGAAGCTATATGTTAAGAAAATATATCTATGCACCTCGTTTACACGATTAAGCTTCATATATTACTATATGATGATAACTAATTCAACGTTACTTCAATTTACAATACTTACCAATCATAATGATAAAAATTACTTACTTCTTTTAGGTAAATTTAAAATGATCTTTCTTTCCCTATTAATTTTATTCTCATCTTCCGTGTTATAATTTGAACTGAATTTATTAATTGCAAAAGAACCTCGTGATTGTAATCGGTCTTGTTTGGAACTTCCAGTAGGTATGGATGAATTTTTTGTCAATGATGATGCATCTAATGAATTTTTCTTATGTAAAGACCTATTTTGTTCATCACTTCCAATAATTTCTTCACAACCATCAATATCATCTTCATCGTGAGATTGATTGCGATGTGAATTTGTGTCAGAATTCGTTGACATATCTTTCAAATTTGTTTCATCTTTCGAATGAGCTTGAACAATTTCTTGCAAAAAATGTATATAACCAATAGCTAATCTAAGTGTGTCCACTTTAGACAAGCGTTTTTCATATGGTAATGTTGGTATGTGTGATCTTAAACCTATTTTTATTGGAATGTAAAGAAAAAGAAGCTTTTTGTTTGATTTGAGTACAACAACTGGTTAGTTTTCTTAATAAGTAAATATTTATTATAATATCCCTCGATCAATTCAATACAAGTCTATTATAACAACTACATTTCTACAATATTAGATATAATGGATCTGTATCTCATTAGAATTTATGAAGAATGCTGTTATTCTATTATTTTCTACAAGAAGAACACCTAATTATGAAATCTTCAGACCGAGAATAACACTTTGCTGAACTGGATCAACTACAAAGTATACACTACCAATACTGACAACTGTTGACAAATATGTTGTATTGTATCTTTCTGACACATGAGTTACTTTAGGAGGTCAGTTGCCGTCCGAATCGCTCAGTAGTTTTATTACATCATGATAAATTAGAAGCTTTGAGTTCGAATCCTATGAGGAGCATAATTTCCATCACAATCTAGGTTCAGCAAGGTTTTATATAGATTGCGTGCATTAAAATATGTCATATGATAGCAAGTCACTTAGGCTACTAGCAAAACTGTGACTTTGACAGAGGGAACTAGTAAGCATTAAGGTCTTGGCAGACATTAAGATATTCGCTACTTCATAATCAATCAATCTAAGTTACTCATTATATATTAGCAGACTGAAAAAAACAACTAATATAAACCTTGTCTAGCTAAGACTCATTGTACTGAGCTATATTTATTGTTTTAGAAATGTGAAAACTTGTTTTTGTGAGGGGACTTTTAACCTTAAAACAATACTAAATTATAATTTCAACCATATTAGTTTATTTATTCAAAAAAATATACACATACACACATTGAATGTTGATACATGGAGACATTGATTTTATTCAGCTACTTTAAGATTGTACTCATTTGAATATTTTGTAATTAAATTTATCTACCTTTTTCCATTCTATTCATCGTAATTGGTACATGTAATGTTATCTCATTAGAAAATATACTATTTTATTAATATTAGCACACGGATTGAATCTTTAATGTTATGCTGTTTTATCATTCTGAAAGTGAACATTTCACCTTTTTTCAAAAATTAGACAGAAACACATCTGTCATTGAATTCCTCTACGATTTAAGCTGAAATTTGTTTTTCTCAGAATGAAAATGTTACAGTTTCTATCATAGTGAATAACTTTTTTTTCTTGTCTGTTAATGAAAATGAAAATATAGTTCAAGTGAAATATGATGTTAATCATTTTCAGAACTATCTTGTTTACAGGATAATTAGCTATTTCGAAGAAAATCTAAAATTTTCGTTAAAAATACTAACAAGTTTATTGAGATTTGAATGTTTGGCGGTTCATTCCAAAAGAGGTTATTGCCTAACAAAATTCAATATTATGAATGCTTTAATTAAACAGTTAATAAATGGTAACTGATTAATGTTATCTTGTCGGTTAATTCTCGAGAAAAAACATATTGTAACATACTTTGAGTGATTATACAGCATAATCATAAAGCCTAAATTATTGAAATACTAAAATATTAGTTTCTTAGTGAACTATAAAAGTTCTTTCCGAGTTACGACACTTTATGTAGTTTTATTTTTAATATAAACAGTATTTGTACCGACAAAAGATGGAAAAGTTACGAAACTACGATAAATGTAAATCAAGCCTTGTGATTTACAATTAATGTACAAACTATATTTCAGGTTTCTAAATTGCATTCAATGACGTGGATTTCCTGGTTCGGCTGAGAGAAATAATCTCTTGGTTGGAGTTATTTGATGCCATCATTTCTGTAACTAGTGAAAATATTACTATAATACACTACCTTTCCCCAATTTTATTTGACCGTTTCAAAATGATGTTTTATTTGCTTTGTCTTTCATCACCTTCTTTATTTTATTTCCGTAATTTCCTCATGTTGTAGTGACATATAGTATGGTCATTCCAGTTGGCATGCATTCATGGCCAGCATTTTGCTGATTTTGACTGACTTATTAGTTAACTTTTATGTTGTTCATGTGCAGGATAGAAACTAAAGCTCTTGAAATAACTACTTGTACCAAAATCATCTAAACTGCATAACTTCTGGAAGCAGACTACAGATGAAACCTTGCCTCAATGTACATAAATATACAAACAAAGGAGTCAAATTATAGATAGTTTCAGCGGCCAGACAAATTACAAATCTACGTTTTACTGAATCAACAGAACATTTAGCTGCCTACTAACCTTCAAATGCTTTATTAATCGACTGCATTCGCCTACGTTCACGCATATTAGCTGCTTGTCTTTGAAATGTATGCAAACTTTGACTTTTAAAGCGTCCAGTCTTTCTGATATGCATAATTTTCATGCGATTCGACCTATATAATAATTTGTTATTATTAGATCTTGATGACAACAACGATCGTGTTCTATATGTATTATTACTGTTGTATGAAACACTTGAACAATTTGATGAATCATTATCTAAATCATAAGTAAAATCATCGAAATTGTCATAATTTAAAAATTTAGACTGCATTACATTTGCACTTATCGGTAACATTATACTGTGCTTATTACTAGCAGCATTATCGATACTGCCAGAATATAAACAATCTTGATTAATAAGAAACTTTTCACTTGAACCACTGGTTAACTGCTTCAAATCATTTTGAATAGATGTGAATAGTTTTGGACTTGTAAATTTATTATTTACTGAACTTGACCATGTATTGTAAGCAGTTGATGTAGAATCGAGTGATTTTATTCCTGCATTGAAATTCATTACTTCAGAAGCTACATGTTTTTCCTTGAAATGTGGCAGTTCATTCGTTGCTTCTAAATTGAAATTTGTTATAGGTAATTTGACCATTAATTCTTGTGCGGTAAAATGAATAGGTTGTTGTATATTCGGCATCAGTGACTGAGTATTGCATGATGACCAAATTCTTTGTGAAAGTTGTATTGGTTGTTGGAAACCATAGGTAGTTAATTGTTGAGGTGTTTGATGTTCCCAACAATGTTTTGTTTCATTAGTAGTAGGCGTAGTAGTTTTGATGTCATGATATTCATCCATAATAGGTGTAAACCAATGTTGAATTGAATTTCGTAGGATTGAAGCTGGTAAAGAGTTAGAATCGAATGTCACTATAAAGGCAAGAAAACAACTGAAATGTAATTCATACAATTAGTACCGATGACTTAGCGAATAAAATTCAGAATTGTTAATCATTTCGCTATCACCACATAATCTCTTATTTTTAAACTAATAACCGATAATCAAATGTTATATTACTGATATAGGTCCTGCGTGTTGTTAACGTCGTTATAAACATGAACCTTCAATTTCAGTAAAGGATTGAAGTAACTTATAGTAAATATACCAAAGGCTTATATTATATATAGTAATACTTCTATTGTTTTATTATCCTACATCCCTACAGATATATGTTCTGTATAGTTCTTAAAGCTAACAGATATCTGTCGATACTGTACGGTAATTGTACTAAATCCATCAACAGTAAACACAATAACAAAATTTGATGCTATCTGATATTCATCATCACAGCGTGACTGAATTATTGACTAGTAAATGTCTTAATTACAAGGTCTAACTACTATCAGACCTGTATTTAGAAGATATTCCAGCCAATCACTTTCAGTTCTGGCTTTCACATATATATCGGTTAGCTCAACATTACAAACCATCATAATTCCAAATAAGCTTTGTCTTTATTTATTTAAGTGACATTTGTATTGATATATCTAATGCAATATAGATGACATACATCACTGTTAATATTCATGTCACTAGAAATATGAGGGCATCGACAATAAAATCCTTATTTCAACTTCACCTATCTCATGCCCTCGTAAGCAAGAAACAAATTACTGATCTTAACATCTATCTACAGAATTATTTTGAAATAAAATGTCTACATTTGCTTACTAGACTTCTTCCACCAAGTTAGTTTTTCTACTATAAACCATCGGTTGTATTAATCAACATTCAATGACACAGAATGTTGAATAACCTTAATGAATAAGATGACAACCAACACATCCATCACTGAATATCATAATACTTACAATACTATGTCAAAGATAAACTAAAAATAATGGTAGTCACTTAATTTTTTCATTAATTTCGATTTTGAAACCTCTTACTCTTTTACCCATTTTCAATTTATTTCACACAAAAACAACAACATGCGTGTCATACTATTTAATGAGATAATTTTGTTTCCACTAGAAAAATTTGTTTTTTTTTGCAAAAACAGTTATAATACTTCATTCCACTGTATATATGTATAATAGACTTTATAAATATTATTACATTGTCATTAATAGTTTACTAACTATTTATCTTGTTTGTTGTTATCATTTGGAAGATGGGAGAAATGTCAGCTGGGCTCATAGAAAATCTTATGGAAATAGTTCACTCCTTTGTAGAAAAGAAAAGGAATGTAAACACCACCAACATTGCTATCATCATCTCCATTATTAATTTTGCTCTTCACATATACACATAAACGCATGCATTAGTTTACTTTTAAGTTTCGAAAACTCTACTCTTCAATTTTAAATTGCTTCCCACTCTATGGCACTGAAACATATCCTCCGCCTCCATTAGACAGAAAATAGACACACACACACACACACAAAGTTAATCCTGCTTTTCTAAACAAAGCATTTTGCTTTCATAGAAAAAAAACGAAACAGATAAGCTATCTAACTATCCATTTATATATCTACCTTGAAGGCAGAGAAGTACACATTGAGTAAATACTGTCCATAATGAAAACTAGTTTTCATATGTATTTACAGGAGGGGGAAGGGGTGTATTTGTTAGTTAAGATGATAGCAGAATGAAACAGTTATCATTCTATCTATTTAAGAAACTAGTGACAAACATCTGTGTTAATTCTCATGTTTTCAAATGAATAACAAGTAAATACTTCTTACTCATTAAATACTATTTTGTAAAAAACAAAAAAATAATAATGAGGAAAAATTAAATTCTAAAATAAATAATTACATAAATAAATCATTTTATGATGTGATATTATGTGATAGCAACCAATTTGAAGTGTATTATCAGCTTAAATTAGATATTATACGCGAAACAAATCAATAATACAATCAATTTAACGTTATGAGGAAAGTTGCTATTTCTATGGTTAAATAATTTTTTGTTGGTTAGATGGATGATAACAATATTTCACCCCCCCCTTTTCCTTCATTATGAAACTTACATTCACTGAACAGTTACTAATGTCATATTAAATGTTGAACATTTTTATCGATCTATTTGCAATTCATTGCATCCACTATATTTCATTGTTGGGTGGCTGAATGTAGTTGATTTGCGTATAGTGCCTATTAGTACACACTAGTAAAAGAAACCAACAATCATAAGGAAATTAATACTGTTTATCAGACTTTTAGCTGTGTCACCCGGCTTCGCACTCTGAAACGTTACTAATAAGTTATTTGGCCTGTGACACACCTTCGGTAAGAAAAATCTTTGCATTAATTCAATTAGTAATAAAGGTTTAAATAAAAAAGGAAGTGACAACTAGTTAGTGATCAATTAATACAAATATTGCTGTTCAACAAGAGATCAGTCAGGATCCGAATAGAACGGTGGCAACGGCCGAAGTCTGTGGAGCTGGATCTTGTGGATTATAACCTCACAATGATTATCAATCACCTCACGATCACAGGTACGCTTTGCTGACAAGTGTCAGCCACCATGATGACGAGATTGAGAAGAGTTTCCTGCATAGCGTGGGGATTTTAATAAGTTTGTTTCTTTCAGGCCACTGATGTCCAGTTCTGTGAGCAACTTGAGATCAGTCAAAACGAATACGTGGAGATAGTTCACTCGAACTAATTAACAAGTATTTTTTTTCTTTGTAAAGTTATTGATGTATTAAGTGCGATTTGTGCCATTTATATATATTGAAACTTATAATTTTGGTGATTTCATATACCATGTACTGGCTAGTGTATTTAGCTGTAAGCTACACTATTTATGAAGACGAAGAATGCTAACTGATTGACTAAACCGATAGTACATGAAGTAAAACACGAACTTGTAACTTAATGGCCTAAGGCAGAATGCCTCAGTCAGTAAGCTATCGCTTCGAAAATACTTTTGGCAACTGATAGTCCAAAAGTTTATCGGTTATATTTCACTAAGAAGTCTGATTAACCTAATCACTAAGTGCTATCAATGCCTACGAAAAACTCACCTTACATAGTTAAACAACAGCAAATTACATACTTCCTAAAGTTCTTTTATCTAATATGTTTCAATGTTATTATGATGTTGATTTAGAGGGTAACAAGTGACCTTAATTATTAGGGTCTAATTGTATAGGTTGATTAATTATCTACATAACTTACACCTTACAATCATTATTGTTTTATATATTAATAAATGATAAATACTTTGGCCCAAATATCTAATATATATGTGTGATTTTCAGCATCAAATGCAGCACCTTTTACCTATCAGTTTTTCTGCCTTTTGGCATCCATTCGTTGGGGTGGGTGAGCATTGTTTTACTAGATCACATTAATAATATCAAGTGATCTTTAACATATCCACATAATTCGTCCAATTTTTCTCGATTGTACCGACATTTACTTTCCTAAAAGCCACATAGTTTTTAACCAAATTATTGTGTGATAACAGGTACCATTAAATTAGTGTAAATCGAGAGAATAAATTTAATGGTTGAAAAAGGTACTGGGGTTATCCCCAAAGTTGTGAATGTTTAATATGTGTATCGTATCCAACAATTCAGATCATCAGCCCTCAGTTAGTATGTGTCGTATATTTGCATATTTTCCACTATAGTGTCTTTACTGGCCCTAACTTTCACTATTTTTGTGATTTTCATTCTAACACTGACAATTACAGAAAATTAAGTCTAGCTTCCTACATGAAATCTCAGTAGGAATGTTACGTGAAATAGCATTCGATCACTAAGTGAACGCATGAATGACAAAAAGTGCTTAATGTAGCACTGTAAGCATTTTTTAAAACAAGAGCAACAAACGTTGCGAAAATTCATTCATGTGTTCTGGAGTCTTTTGAAAGTGAACATTGTGAGCATTTCGCATAACTTCAGATTATTACAACTTTAACATACTCCAGGTTTCATAAAACCAACAGAATGGTTAAACAAAGTATTATTTCACCTGGATTGCGTCTGATAAGCAAAATTCAAGATGAACGTTTCGTCCTATCTAGGATTTGTTAGCTGGACTTATCTGCATCCTAGTGTTGATGTTAAATGAAGCAGTCGATACGTGATCAAACGATCATAGTAAAAGACCTTACAAATATCGTTTACGGAAATATGTCTAATAAGAAGTGAATTCTATTTTGATTATTATCTCATATTAGCTATTATTGTTTTCACAGGAATAATAAGACGATAATTAGGTGACTACCTGTGAATAATCCAGAATAATGACATCAGAATGGAGTTATGAATTTACGGTGTTCTTCGAAAGGAAACCCTTAGATCTTTAAATAAGCGGTCATAAAACTTGAAATAAAAACATGTAATCAGCCGAAACATTATCATGTTTGAATTCGACATCATGAAGTTGTCTGTGTTAGACAACCGTCGAAAACCATGAAACATTGAACAGCTGTTTTATCTTCATACGGGACCCTGTAGCAGTAAGCATTTATAATCCTATCAAGTAGTTGGGCCCAATACTTTCAGGCTTCTTAAATAATGCTTAACAACTAGACCACCGAGCTGGTTTCCAACGGTTGATATTTCTAAATCAGTCAATTCTAGACATATTTGCGCGGCCGCGTCAACTTCTACCAGTGAGTAATTGCCTAACACTCGAGATGGTTAAACCCTACATGTATTGCCTCCAGTAGTTAGTTGACTAGTAAGTTGATACTGATTGCAGGTGGATATTGCGGACTTCGTTAAATTTGAATTTGACATCATGAATAAGTCTGGGATAGATAACCGTTGAAAACTATGAAACACTGGACATCTATTATGTTACAGTATGGGACTCGTTGCGAAGCTTGAATGCCCTTGGACTCAATTCCAAGGTGTGTCGTATATATCCACCGTTGAAGAGTCCCCTACTAGAACGAAACACCTGTTCAGCAATTCCTAGTTATAACAGTTATCTAATTCAGACCAATTCGTGATGTCAAATGCAAATTTAATAATCTCCACAACATCCAATTAGGTTCATGTTTATAGACAGCATAATATAAAACAACGAACATAAACTGTCCATTTGTAATAAATATCTATTGAACAACAAATATGAAAACTTTTGTGCTCAGAAGACAACTTGTTTTAACCTGAGTAGTTTGTAATCTATTGCTAAACAAAATTTAGTACATTTTTACACATCAGGCTTGCATTCATTAAGTGTGTAAATTTCTTTACTGTTATTTGTATTATTTGTATGTGGGAATACTCCTAGTTTCAGACTAAAATCAGATCAATCAAACTACTTAAAACTGGAAATCTGATTCGCCTGAGATTTGAACTCCTTGATATTGCACAGGCACGATCACACAAAGAAGACATTCCAGTATCTAACTAAGCATTATTGTACATCTAGTATTACCTATTACATTCTGATATGTCACAAATTTACTAAAGAATATTCTTTTTCATTCCACGCTGAAACAGAGTTATTTTTACTGAGAAATATAGAGAACTTGATTTTCATACAATGTGCTGCCAGTGTCGAATACCGTTCAGGAGTCGTAGGTCAAGAAGAAATGGTCATTTATCGCTTATAGGTTTATAAAGGACTTTTACAAGCATCCTAGTAAACTGCTATTTATCAGTTTAAAACCTAATTACTTCAGCGTTTCTTTAAGTCTTTATTGCAAAACGAACCAAGGAAGCGAAAGCGAAATTTACATACTTTAGGGATATGTTAAATAAAAGACATTTAAAACATTCTGACTAAGGTAACATAAATTAGAATGTGATGAAACATTTTCAGATTCTTGAGAGTCAGACTAGATGTACTTTGTTTGCACATCATCGTCAATATCTCCATTCTTGCCTATATATATGGATAGATAGACAGATAGATTGATAGATTCGCTCACTTACTGGCAACTAGTTTATTGATTTACACCGCACATTCAGTTTATTAATGCGTTTGACACTTGAATTAGGCAATCAAAAAATTTCTTTGTAAATATGAAAAATGTTGAGACTGTAAACAAACCCCTAGAAATGTAATATATTTTGGATAATGTTAGTAGTGTACGAATAGGAAATTTAATAATATTTTTAATCAACTGATTAAATATAATTTTGTGACTACTAATTTATTCTAAAACTTGTGAATGGAGTTCTCTAAATATAAGGAGAGGTCACCTCCAGTCGTCACATTTATATAACCAGTTGTATGCCTTAGTATAATCGTTAATAAACTAAATTTTATGCTAAAGAATTGATGTTAATCGCTAACGTTTAGTTCCTCAAAATGATGTATTGTTAGCCTGCTACATATCAGTATCATATAGATTAAAAATGACTACTGAACATCATTCATCGTCATTATGTGACTATTGTGTTACTAATTGATTCAAAAATTAGTTCCTTTCAGTTGATGTTATTGAGAGTTAAAAATCTTTCAATTCAGTGTTACGTCATATATCTAGTCATACAACTGAGTATTATGATTTCTTTTAAAAATTCCTCATCTTTGACTGACTATCCAATAACTTGAAGAGTTGTACTAATTTATAAATCAAGGAAAACTGAATAGGCAGAAGACAAATCTAAATGATAGTGAGGGAATATTTCACAACAGTAGATCAAAAAATTACTAAACTTAAAGTCGTATACATATAAATATTGTTACTCACTTTAGAAAATTTATTTTTCACAATAAACTAAAATCACAATATCTAGCTTCTATTTAGTTATATTACACTCCGTTGAAATTTACAATTGAAATTAATTGAGAAATACGTTAATAATACAAGTTTTCAAAATAATTCTCCGTCTAGATCTACGTCAATAATAATATTAACCAATGAACATACTCATAACTCTATGAAGAGATAGGAAAAATGTGAGAATTTGTTAGACTTACGGAAATATTGTACTGAATCTGTATCCCTATTGGAAGAAAAAATAATGTAAAAAGTGAAGATTGCAGTTTCTCTACCCTACCTTATCATATATCTCATTATTATGAGGAAAGAAAATAGACTCATCTCTTAACTAACAATCGAAAACAGAAACTACCTAACTATAATCTATTGATGAAATATAGTATTTTAATGATATTGTATTTTCTTTACTAGTTGCTCTGATTGTGGTGCTCTAATTGACGTTCTGGTTAACATCTTCGGACTCTTACTTTGAACGGAAGTGAGAATTTCGATTTCTCGTTAGGTATCTAATCAAGATGTTCAGATGACTTTGTGTCAGTATATGCTCTGTATTTTATAATTGAAAGAGTAGTGAATTATTTTGATCACTGAATAATACAAAACCACAGAGAAATTTGTTTAACGAAAAGAATCTCTTCACAATGATTTCATTCTCAAAGTAGCACAACTGCGCCTATTTATGTTAAGTTAATGACAAATTATACTCGCATGCACTGACGAGAATTTATAAAATGCGCTTATATCACACCGAGTAGATGGAAAAGTTTAAGAATTGGGTTGCATAGTGCTATAACTCGTACTTGATCTCTTGTTTGGCCTCAGATAACTTTAGCACTCGAACGCCTTGAACCATCATAGTCACAAATTTAGGAGATGAGTAGTCAGGACTCTTTATTCCAGTAAGATAGCGAGAGTCAGTTATGTACAAATTATTCGCATATTTATAGTGACTATTCATCAGATTGAAATTATAAACATTATATTAATACAACGAAATACTGTCAAATATACTCTGTGAGTATAACTTACATTAATGTGATGAAAGTTTATAAATCATGGTTACAAAAAATCAATAGAATCTCTTTCACTTGGTCTTATGAACAATTGTATTTTTGGGGGTCTCCAGTCCCAAACACATCACCATTTACGTCAAACATTCTCTGATGTTTCTTGATAAAAGACAGGAAGCCCACAGTCCACAGACTAATGGACATATAATAACTCACTATGATAAATGTCCACAGTGACAAACCCTCTTCTCAGATGAATACGAATTCTCCATACAGCACAGGCATCTAACTCTGTATTTCAAAGAATTAAAATTAAAATTCACGTCAAATAAACGGATACATTAAAATGGAAGATAGCCATCTTATCCTCTCAATGTCCCTTACTATCAGATTTCTTTGCCGACAGTCTTGAAACAATCCAACTGAAGTTGACAACTAATAATTTTTTATTAGAATAAAATATATGTATATGTATATGTATATATATGTATATGTAATAATAAAGTCATTCTGAGCAATATTCTTCACTCACTCACCAATCACATTTTATCATGTAAAAGAAAGAGGACCAAATGTTTACTCTATAGGTATGTAGTTAATTAGATCATACTGAATGCTACGAAGACCTATTTCGGAAAACTCACGTGGAACGATCAATTGAGATCCTATAGCTATATCCTATTAGCATGAATAGAAATATTAACATATCTCTCTTCCTGAAAATATAAATAACCTGCTCTTTTATTGCTATTAATAAATAATTAACTTATCTCAGAAAAACACTAACTGAAAATGCGTTCTTATCATGTATCGTAGACAAATACATGAAACCACGACCCATCAAGAAACTTTAGATATTTACACTAAAGAAGATACTTCATATGAATGTTGAATTAAATCTGGTTCATCTGACGACATTTTAACGAAGAAGACACTAAAATATCACCTTTTGCGTCAAAACTAAGAATTTCACTTTTTGTTCATCACTTATTTATAAGTAACTCAAAGTGTAAATTATTCTAAATTATCTCTTCAATGTACATCTGCCAGTTCATTTACTCATGTGGTGCGAATGTACTAGAAAATTAGTCTGCCTGGTTAATTTAATGCAACATTTATTGAAGTAAAAGTTTCGTTACAGAACATCTTGAGGCATTGATCATGCCACCCCCTTCGAGATTTTCTCCATTCAACCATTATTTTCAAATACCGATTTGACCTGTGTACACATTTGTACAACTTTGCAAAAACTGACTCACTTTTACCAATTCGTTTGGAAATTGAACAATGGTTGCTACTGTATATGAATTATAATCTTCCATATAGTAATGTTATTTTGTAGGAGGTAGTAGTCAGAATATCCTACGAAATAAATTTCGGGCTACTTCTCACTCATCAGAAAGATATACCTGAAGTTTAAAGAGCAATTGATAAACGCTGGAGAACTTGAACTCAGGTCATCGAGTCTTGCACCATAGGAGGTTGCCAGCCATCTATTGAGATACCTTCTGGCTATCCACTTAACTGAGATATTTACATCGTTTAATTACTACAGTTACTACGTTTATCAGTGGTGAGATTCTACCATGAATAAATTATAAAATATATTTGAAGTGACTACATAAATAATTTGACAATTTAAGCTTAGCACTGCGAATTTGTGTAAAACAGGTTTATCAATCATCTACAGCCGAATGGTTTTCTTTAAGTAAAGAAAGCTAGTTTCATTAAACCAAACAACTAATTGTACCTTATATACACTATGAAATACCTAACACTTCACATTGTAATGGCCAAAACAACTGAAAGTTATTCAGACAGATTAAAATTCTGCAATAATTTTACTGATGTGACTAGCATAAAAATTGTATATGATTTCATATCACTCTTGCGCTCAAAAAATTAATACAATTAGTCCCTTTGATAAATCTTGATAATTTAAAAAGAAGACGAAGTTTATCAGAGTTATGTGATATATTTGGGCAATACATTTTGAATAATTTGATCTGTAGCTAAACATATACCTAAATGGCTCTAGGAACAAATGAACTCGAAAGACCAAATAAAAGTGAAATACAAACAATTTTCATCTTCTGCTGCTAAACATTAAGTTGGAGTAACAAAAGTGATATCAAATCACCATTTGTGGTGTTATACAAGAGTACCCTGGAACTTATACTAAGGTTAAGCGAAGCCTTAGCTATACGTAAATTCAACCCCTCCCATCACTGTCTTGTGCGTTTTATAACAACTTGTATTTTCACTATAAACCTACCCTGGTAGAGTGTGGTTCACAATGTTCTCCTTATTATTTTCATTTTCTTATCTAATGCTTCAAGTTGTCCAGTTGACTTTTGATCTTCATATACAAACGACGTAAGGAGTTTATGTTTGATCAGATTATTCGAAATGTGTTTCGAAAGTTTATCACTTTGCTCCGATAAACTTCGTTTACTTTGGCATTTGTTGTAATGACTAATTTAAGGTGAATTAATTCGTGTACTTCTTATCCAAGAACTTGCTATCCGTAGCAAGTATGATTTAGAAAAATAAATCCACAAGTAGTTACGTTGACGCCTAAGGATATATTCATACTATCCAGTGTTTTGGGGTATTACTCAATAAGGAGTTTTCAATAGATAGTCCTTTTACTCATAGATACACTAATTTTAAAAATGAAACTACCAGTTTTAGATTACTTCCAAATACAGCACACTTCCTATCTATAAGGTATCTTAATTCGCTTGTGAGATATACAAGATAACAACTGGTACCGATTACAGGGTAGCTTCTAGAACAAAATTACAACACGCACATATGAGCTACTTTTGTCATATCAGTAGACTACTTCAATTGGATAAATTAATTTACAAATGTATTTGCATGCATCAGGTCTTCTTCTTTTCAATCTAGACATAGATTAGCTAGAATAAGTGTCAAAACTTTTATTTTATAATTCGTAAATATGTAAACTGGTTTTGAATTAAATCACACCTGTTGCTTTCTATAAACAGATTTCGATATTTTTTACAATATATCAACAATTCACACATCTCGTTAAGCGACTGAAAATATTTCCCTGTTGAACATGGATTTTGTTATCAGTTTGGTCGACTGACTAACTTAATCGCTCGCTAAAGTCAACTGTACTTACCTTCCTTTCAAAATACACAGTTTATAGAAGTTAGGAATGAAATAAACTGGCTGAAATTTGATGAATTGTGAAGTATGATGACACTTAAACGATTTGTAGACGGATCAACATGATACCTTTCACAGAACAGAGTTGTTATGAAACTTAAATTATCAACTTTAACAGTATCACAGCTGGTAATATGTCACAAATTGCACTTCGAAAAAACTTGGGGTACGCAGAGTCTTAGCATAATCATATTTCATAGATCGTTTTCGATACGAACACTTAAACTGAACACCATTTTAGTCTTAGCACCATATCATTTTGTGTTCAATATACTAATAACCGTAGTACCGAGAGTTGCATTAATTATACGATAATTAACCTAAATACGAGACATCAGCTTGATAAAGTTACGCACTCCCTCATATCCACCACCGCGCTAACACTCACTAAACTATATCTATGCATTAATAATTCTCTTACATCAATACAAAGAATATTTTAGTGATTGGGTAAACTTCACTAATGACGTATGCTGTGTGCATTACCAAAAGAGAAAGGCTTTGTGTCAAGCTGAATGGAAAACATACTCTCTTCACTTTAATTCTCATTTTCAGATTTATTGCACTGACATAAACAATATATCACTGAAAATAATTAAGAGTACAGAAACACAGCACTATCCTATTTACAGCAAACATCTTTAAGCTACACCTTAATTCAGAAAAGGTGACGTGTCTCAGTATAGGGTTTATAAAATGATCTACTGTTTTACACATTAATTAAATATGCGTACAAACTGTGTGGTATAAGACTGAGAGGAGAACTTTGTGTTTTTTGTTAATTTAGTCTTTTCAGGCCAATAATTCAATTTGCTGCTCCGGTTTCTTAAACATATACATTTACGTGACTTCAAGTCATTTCAAATTACTTGACTTCGTAATTTATGAACACAGATGAGAAAAGCCAACGTATTTCATTTATAGTATTTTTCTAATCGAATATCTGAATTCCTATACGGATTCTATGGATTATTTACATAACGTAAGAGTCTACTCAGTAAATAGAATTACAAAACTCAAATAAAGATACTATGCATTTTTACGGGCAAACATTTTATAAAACAACAATTTAAACTACTTTGAAGTATAAATAGTGTTATATATCACCTACTGGCTTTTCATCTTAGTATGTGACTTTTCAGCAGTTTACATTAATGATCCCATTGATAATCCAACCCGGAATCTTCGGGATTCATAACGAGCACTTAACTTTCAAATTACTTAGTTGGTATACTATGGTTTATGTTTCTAAGTTCATTCAGTTCTCACTGTTTCTCAATATTCATCCATCTCTGTCGGCACTATTTAGTTCACTTTCCATCGTTAACTAAAACAGGATTCTTCAATAAAATGATGCTTGTTAATGAATATTTAACAGTACAACTACTTAAATTTTCATGTTCAATAAAAAAGACAGGTGTGTTAGTTTGTAATCAGTCAGTCTATGCGAAGATTTTAAACAACAGTTGACACAGTAAGACTCAGTGAAGTATTCAACACTCCACGTTATTGTTTTCATTATTTTATCTCATATTTACACTCATGTTGTTGTGTCATCCCAGTATGCCGGCATAATGCTATTTAAATAGCACATGACGTAAATTAAACACGCTTCTAGTACTGTAATTACAATAATATTTTCAGTCATTACAAACTAAGTGACGTATACTTTTGAACGTATTCATATGACGTATTAGATACATAAGTACTACTAACATTAAGAATGCTTGAATGTGTTTGTATGCGGCTATCCAAATTTAATAATCCAGCAGCTAACATAGTGACGTTTGTTACGAATAGAACGAGTCTAAAATCCAGTTTGTAAATTAATACAGAGACAGAGAAACATCAAAGTGACTAGTGCTACAGGTTGAAACACTCTCCTTGGATGTCATTTGTTAGTTATAATTCAACTTCAATGATAATTAAGGATGTTATTCATGCGTACACAGTACATAATTCAGCAGTACCTTTTCATTTATTCATATAACGGTTTTTTTGGTCAATTTAAATTTCTTAATAAACATAGTATATGTTCTCATTTATTCTGATGTTATTTTTCTAATTATTAACTACCTATCTAACACAATTAGGTTGCATTCACTTAAATTGTTTTCTTTTTAAATTACATTACTGAACGTTTATTGTTATGATCATACTAGAAAAATATTTAGAAAAATACAGTAGAAGCAATAGACAATAATTTTTGAAAGTTTATGAGACATCATAACAAGAATCAAAAGTACATCAACATCAACAACAACAATAACAACAGTGGTTAACTACCTACGTGTCAATGTGTTATTTTTTATAATATTGAAAACGACTACTTTATATATTGATATTATTTCAACAAACTAGACATTTTTACCTAAAAATAGGCAGATCATAAATGACCTGAAGTTAAATATTTAAATTAATAGATGCTTTTTTATTAGTCCAAAGTATAAGCGGTCAGCAAAAGCCTGATTTTCCTGAAGACGATTACTAATGCTATAGATATACACTAATAAAAATGTCTTTACTGGTGCTTCCTCGTTTTAGACGATTGTTTAACTAATGTAAACATGTAATATGAGGTAACAGTCGAATTAACTAACCGTTTTAAATAATGATATGTCCTGAAAATTTTTTTAGTTCATTCTTTAGTTCATTCTTCACAACCTGACATACTGATTAATCAGTTAGTAGAAACTGAAATAATGTTTTCTAGTCACTGATACTGATTTAATTCATACTGTAAAATGCAACGGTCTCACTATGAGCATCAGTCTCCTCAAAGTAATGGTTATCGACCTGTCGACTAATAATAGGCGTTTCCCCAGCGCCTTTTGCCAGTTATTTATAGTCACATTATATAGAGTCAACACAATATGTTGAAAATTGTTTCTACTAATAAATCCAGGAATGGCAGTTTACTCTAAATTCATATTAACTTAGTTGTACACTGTCAGTTTGAAGCATTATTTCGTCTTCTTAAGAGTTCCTACATTTCTATTGACAAATAGGTTAGAATACACAGAAGAACTTCAATCAATTACATACTTTCATCTTAAAATGATTTTTATTTAACGATAAATCCATGTCTAAAGATAGCATGAAACATATGTTTGACTTAAGGTATAAATTATGCAATAATGATCTTTACCAGCTTGGTACGATATCAAACCTATAACTTTGATGATTTTCTTTGAGAATAACGTATAAACCACATAAACGATTTTTTTTAATTTATAGAGCTTATAGTCTCTAACATCAACTGAGAAACTAAAAACATTACATAAATAATTTTATCTTTGTTGAACAACTTTTTAGTCTAGTTGGATTTAGTAAACCGATAGATGATGCGTTAGTATCGGGAATGAACTGCGCAGAGTCCGAGTACGGATTGTGTATAATCATACAAGAATACAGGCATATATAGCTAGGAAGTCGTTTATAGGATAGAACGTAAGTTCAATATATTAGTGCTAATCACATTTAAACTTTACTAAGAAAATTTGTGCAATAAGTTTGTTCCGAAAATTCCACTAGAATAGAATGTGGTCATTTATTAGTTAAAGTAAATTATTCAACATAAAAGAGGGAATCATAACAATTGTAATAGTAGCAATAACAATAAACTACACAGTCTAGTAGAGATAAGGGTAGTTTGGTTTATTGATTCTGTTGTGAAAGTTAGATATTTTGATGCAAAATCAACAATATAATTCAGACGACGTATTAAGTAGTGATAATAGTTTAGATGAACTCATAGTAAAAAACCAGGACGAAGATGAAGGCGCAGTGAATGACTAAGAAGATAGGAAAGCAGTCGCATAATTTATTTAGGTAAAAGCTTTAGAGGGGAGGAGGATAACAGAATAAGTAAATTATTTCTCAGTCACGACATAAAAATAAGAACTCGGAACATAAAGGGAATATGGTAACAATGAAACAAAACAAACACAGAACAGGAATAGATAGGGAGAAATTAACAGGAATTGGAAAAGACTGGTGGTAATTATATTTCATAACAATATAGTGGTATGATGAATGGTTATATAATTATTTATTCGACAGGAACTTCAGGTGCCGAAGTTGCCGAATGTCCACCACCTCCATTAGCAGCACCAGCTATTTGAAAACCTTCTTCTGTCATTACTAACATATGTGAAGGTGGAATACGTTGGTATTCTTCCGCATAATTAGCACCTGTAAAAACGGTACGTCGATCTTTGAATGACCTTGGATCTTTTACGCGTTCATATTGACTGTACATTACAACCATAGGCTAAAAACGATATGAAAATTAGAACAATATTTAAGTAATAATGCTAAACCAAAGTTAAACCAAAGTAAAATGAATAACATTAAAACTTACAGGAATACCACTGAATTTAGCCGCTAATGGATCTGGAGCATTTGTGATAGCTTTAGCTTTACCTCTATAAAGTTAGAAAATAAACCGCAATATTTGTTAAAATGACAGAAAAGTAATTTTAACACATTATAAAGGGGTATTCAGTTTAATGCATAAATCTATTCAAATGAAATGTTGCACTAATAGGAACCAGTACGTTAAGCACTGATAACTTGGTCACCATACGTACGTTACTTTAAAACTGTGGAGTAAAGTAAATGGATTAAAGTAGCCAAACAAGACTAGTCAAGGTAATATCGTATTAGTACTTAGCAAAAGTAAATTGGCGCAACTAACAGGGAATAACAATTCAGAAGTACTTTATGCAGAAACATGCATTTATATAATATCGGGTGATAATACTTAAATGTACCATAATAAGGTAGTTGTCAAATTGTTTTTTGATGAATAAACATGGATAAAATTGGTATGTTATAATTTAGCAAATATTCAGAATAACTAGAATAACTCAACCATCTAAACTTAAGACTATAAAAGTACTGAAATTTACCGTTATATGATTCGAAATGACTGACAGCTAGGAACATATGAAGCAACCTCATCTTACTTAGACGATAATTTAATGTTATTAAGATATTTAGTCAAAAGTCATTAATGTTAATAAGATTTATAAGACAAGAGATATCAAGATATGAAGATAGATATCGATCAAACACTCTCAAGTAAAATATAATTTACCCTTTGTTTATTTGACGCGCACGTTCTGCTAATTCTTGCATCTGAAACAGGAAAATTATTTTTCAATGAATATTTTCGTAAAGAAACTTACACTGAAAATTTATTCAGTGAGAAGATAAAATTTGCTTCAAGTGTCAGTTGTAATCACTGAGTATCTTAGTGCAACAGTCAACTTTCTTAAAGTCAAAATTTAATATAATGTACTACATTTAACACAGAACCGAACATTTTCCTTCAAGGTTACTGGATTTACAGAATTTTAAAAAAATCTACCGTTGTTGATATTAAGAATCGTATTCAATCAGCATTCTGAGTAAGCTAACATTACTATGCATTTAGTTACAAGTTTATTGTAAGTATATCCAGTTGGATAATCTCAAATCAGATGATTCCTATTTTATAGATTCTACTGCTAAATACGATTCAACTTTTAAAAAATCACTTAATTTTCCTAAATATCATAAAAATTTTAACTAAAAGGTCTGTCGAACTATTTTCTTCTCTAATTATCAGGTTACTGTCAAAATTTAATAATTTTTTTATTCACTATAATAAATGAAGGCTTTTTATGCTGCCTGCACACGTAGGTCAAGTTCAGGATGATGGATCGTGACTGCCTTTGCAAAATGTAGCAATAAGGGTGTTGGTTGTCTGTTAATAGTTCTTGAAATGACATACCGCATAACTAAGGCACGCTATTGGACAATGTAAATCGCAGATGTGCACTCCTGAATAGTGTCATACTAAGGTAAAACAAATGTCCAATCGACTATGGTTCTCAACAGTTGCCTACTTAAAGTCAGTCTGTGAAAGAAACTACAAACTTTCCGGAATTACATATTTAATAACACGTATTAAATCAGTAGTTTAAAATCATAACGGAAATTACATCATAACTTTGTCTTGTAAAACGCTGAGATAAATCATAAATATCACCCTCTAATCGACAAATTAGATCATGTAGTTCTTTAGCTTTATTTTTCAGTTGATCAGCATTAAAACCACTAATATTCAGCGGTTGTATACGTTGTTCTAAAATAGCTCGTTTTTCAGCTTCTAATTGTTCTTTTGACTTTGTAACTTCTTCTTTCTTTTCTTCTTCTGTTTCTTGTGCCTAAAAAAGCGTTTAACATTTATAAGTTATTTTCCTGTAGAAATAAGATGATTATAGGTGACACCATATTCTCTCACAAACCTGTACACACAACTACATAGGTTACACCAGACCATACTATTGTAAAACAAATAGACCACATCTGCATCAGCAAAAGTTCAGAAGGACCAAGGAAGATATGAGAATAAAGAGAGGATCTGATAACAATTCAAATCGCTACTTGGTTTTGGCCAAGATGAAGTCGATGCCAGAGAAGTACAGGAAAATCGAAGCAACAGCATTACAATAGATTAGTATGATGAACACGATGAACAATTATTGAACAATCAAGTGAATACAACTCATCATTATACATCAACTTCCTTGAACGTGAAAAAACACTCGACAAAGTGGACAACAGAGCATTATGCAATATTCCTCGACATTATGGTGTAATCAAAATGATAGTCAATATCACATGGAATTCTTACAATGGACGACACTGCAAAATCGTATATGGAGGGCAACTCATAAATTCATTCGAAGTGAAGATGGGTATCAGACAGGGCTGCTTACTCTCGCCATTCTCTCGCTCTTTCTCACTCCCTCTCTTTCTTCTTCTTCTTCTTCTTCAGGTGGTTGACTGCATTATGAAGACGTCAACAGCACAAGGGAAGCACGCAATACAGTGGTCAGCATAGATGCACAAAAGGACGATCTGGATATCGCAGATGACAAACTTAACTCTTCTATCCCACACACTACAACAACAAATTCATGTGAAAACGGACACTGTAGCACCAGTCTACACAAACACCAGTAGGCTTCAACATTCACAAGAGGAAATGTAAGATCCTTACATAAAACACAACGAGTACCAACCAATTCACAGTCGATCTGACGGTGAACTACTAGAAGATGTGGAAATTTTTACATACCTGGATAGTAGCATCACTGATAAACAAACGAGGGGAGGGAGAGGGATGTGATGTAGATATGAAGACACGGACTGACAAAACAACGACACTATTTTTACAATTGAAGAATATATCAAATTCGAAACAACTATCAACCAATACCAACGTTAGAATTTTTAATACAAATGTAAAGATAGTTTTATTGTTTGGATTAGAATCTTGGCAAACTACTAGAACCATCATTCAGAAGATCTGCATGGTCAACGGGAAGGAGGAATTCCAAATAACACTTCGGGTCGGGAATCAGAGTAGTAAATCGCACTCGGAAAGATCTGGAAAACAGAATTAGTTGGAGAATCTGGGTCGATGGCCTATGCTTCACACGGGGTAGTAGATATTGACTGATGGACTGATTGGTTGATAATAGGCAAAGGGGTGTCTAATAAACGGTCCATACTAAAACTACAGAGACTAAGAGTTTAAAACATGTTTATACCTTTACTTATTCCAGATTAGACTTATTCCAAGCTTCATCGTAATTATACTAACCCACACTTGTTCGATATATAAGAAAATCTACACATAGTTACTGATATGTCATTTTAGAGTAGGTGATATAATGCTTAATTTAAACAAAAACAAATGTCTTTACAGAATGCATAACATGGACATCGAATATAAGTTTAGACAACGAAATAGTTTAATGGAATGGCAAGCCTTTAAAATTATGGAAATAGTTAGTAGGTGTTTTACAAATCTAAAGTCTGACACCATTTATTTACACCTGTACTGCTAATTAGAGTCTGAATATCCTATAAGAAGATTTATATTGGCTACGATAAGACAACGTATCACATTTTCAACAAAAATATAGCATAAACAAATGTACTTTTTGTGGCTATATTGAATGTGACAGTGAACATTAATAGTTACCAAAGAATCTGGCTCAAAATAAACTCCAATGGTACTTTTCCAATCCCTAGTATAAAACATTTTCTTCTACCAACTACTGTCTTTACAAATGACATTTTATTGGATTAGTATGTTTATAATCATTTATTTTAAAACGATCTAAGGTGTAGAGATTAAAATTATTGCACACCGCATATGTAGTTGATAAACTAAACAAAATGTGACTCATATACCATCCATAAGTTAATATACTCGGCTTTAAGCAACTTCATTTGTGTAAGAGAAAACGATATAACCCGGATATCTAAACTAAAATATATGAGGCAAATTTAAGACTACATAATAATTAGGCGTAATCATTAAGTGTTGTTGAATTCGTTCAACTTGAATTTTTGTGAAATGTCAACCATTGAATGCTAACATAGTTATGTTAATTTTAAGTATTCTCAGCTAAACTTGAGGGTTCTGTAGGTGTGAATTCTGTAGAGTTCAATATTGGGATGAAACAGCTTTCCCTTTCCTCTTGATTTTCCGCGGTTGTTTAACTAAGGTAAATTCGTGGTGTAAAACAGCATATAAATTATTACTTGAACCAATAAGTTATCACAATCCTAAAATTCTTGAACTGAAGATTGTGACTTACACCTGGTTCTTTTTTAGTAATAACAAAATTAGGTCGATTAGCATTTTTACGCTCTTCCCATTCTTTCTTTTTGCGTTCACGCTCCTCTCGTTTACGTTGTTCCTCTTCACGTTTCTTTCTTTGTCTTTCTTCCTATTAAACATATGAAATAAAAATTATAAGAAATCAAATTCAATTAAATGCATTTAAGATGACAAATAGCAAAATAACTTTATTTTATTGTCATTATATACACTGAGTAACAATTTTATCCTAAAAACTAGGTTACAACCTAAAAAAAGATTTCAACAACTGGATACAAACAGTAAATAACTAGGTACTTATCAAACTTTCTTTATTGTATTTTACGAAATACATTGATTGTCTTTTAGTATTTTTGTTCTAAATATGAATTGTTCAGCCTATTTTAAGGATATGCATTCAATTTTTATCTGCCTTATTTTCTTTCATATCAATAACTATTTAGGTTAAGTTCATGTAGGTGTAATCTTTTAAAGTGTAGGGTAGGAAGGTAAATGTATATCTATGCCTTATTTTTGTATGCATATATTGATGTTTCATGTTTAATTTCAAATCATTATTCTTTTTGTATAAGTTGGTTTATTTCGTTTTTAAAATTATTTATACTATCCACTTCATTCTTCTATCTTATCAAATGTAAACTATATTACATTTATCATTTTTATGCATAATCTATATACTTCATATCAATTATAACTTTTCTTGTAAAATAAGCTTGTTATTATACTGTGTTTCTTTAATTAAGAAACTTGATTTCTAACTGAACATTTAATATCCATGGATGATTAAACTTCTTCCTATTCTTAAATTTTAGTACAACCTTGAGAGTTTAGATTGACGGTAATCATTGACATTTGTACAAATGACCAAATGCAAGCTAATCAAATGTAGTTTACCCAATGTTAATTTACGACTCTCCAGGTCATCCCAAATGAATAAGTAAAATAACCAATGTATGAATCTGTGCCTGTTAGATATATAGTATAAAATATGAATCAAAGTCTTCTTGTTCATATGATAAAAAAACATCAGTGATATCGGTTACTCTAATTACTCACATTTAAAACAAAAAGTGTATATCTATGATCTCGAACTCATATAAAGTGTTGGTGAAAACAATCAAAAATAGACCAGATTAGTTTTATTGACGTATTAATGAATACATTTACTCAATCGGATAATTTTAAGCGAAAACGTTGACACTTTAACATACATTTGAAAAATAAACAACAGAACATAAATTTCCACCGTAAGCATTACAGCTTAATGTTTTAAGTTTCTCAAAATGTTTAAATAAAATGTATTAAACCCAGCATTTTTGATCAGTTCACGTTTATTTAGTTAGAAAGATTCTGCATACCAGAAAATAATTTACATTGAAGATCTTATTACAAACATTTGAAGTCATTTTGAATTGTGTACTATGCACTCAACTTGACAATCACAATGACTAAAATATATACACTAAATGAATAGCAGATGACCGTAAATAATGAACAGACCATACTCATTGAATAATGAACATGTTACGAATAACATTAATCAAGATACTTGTTCGTTAGATTATTACAACTATCATACTAACTGCATAAACACAATATACATTTAAAGTTTTGCCTCATCCTTTATCTTTGGTCATCAAAGTGTATATTCAAAAAAGCCATTATAACGAGGAAAATAAACTTATTAATAAGAGTAGTACATAATACTCCTTATTCTTAATTATCAGAATCAGTAGCGAAAATGTATAATTTCTTGGTATATTTAGTACAGTATTATATGTTGACAACTATCGATTAAGTGTGGTGAATAATACAGACAACTGGACATCTAAAAGCTGTTTAAAAGCATCCAGAATAACTCTCGTTTAATTACTTCATAAATAAGTTACACATGCATTACAAAGTGACCAATATTGAAAATATTGGGCACTTCAAGTTATACTCAACTCATAACTGGACAAAGACTCCTATATTTCAATGACTATAAAAATCACCATCATATGATATCTAGTGTTAAATATAATTTTGTATATCCCCTGAAATGGTTAACAGGTTATTGGCTACCTGAATTCGGTTGCTCAACAGAATAAGCATTAGATATTTCGATCAAAAAATATTGATCAAAAAATAAAATAACCATCCCAATTGACCTATAATAATGAGCTCATTAGTGACTAACTCCAGGATGTTCCTGAGGCTCTAATGAGAAGTTATGACTGGTGGAGTTCACACCTGTCGGGAGTGAGATAGTTATCACTAATGACAATTGATGATCGTCGCGCTACATATCACAAATTGATGGAAGTGGGAATTCTACCATTGGATGCCGACCCAGTGGTGCAGATGGTTAGGCGTTCGCGCCAACCTGGAGCCCCTGGTGCGGAATCTGGGATGCGCACCGCTGAGGAGTTCCACACTAGAACGAAACAGCTGTCCATTGCTCCCTGGTTTTCAATGCTACCCTGCCAACATCAATCTGTGATATATTCAATCAAAAAATTAATTGAGTTTGATCCCTAGAGTAAATATTATTACTAGGATGTAAATCTACCCAGCTGACAAATCTTAAATGAGATGAAATGTGTATATTGGGTTGCCTTGCTATCATGATCACATACATATTCTGACTAATTAACTAATAGTTAATGTATCATAAATAATTAACAATAAAATACAATAATTAACTTACTTCTTCTGCTCGTCTTTTTTGATCTTCAATTTGACGTAATTCTGCTAATCGTTTCTCCTCTTCTTCACGTTCCATTTTACGTCTTTCCTAAAAAGCATATTCCATAAAAGAATTCACATTGATTTCAATAACAAACAAAAATATGAGGAAATTATGTAATAGCTGTTTTGTACAGAAGTATTTTCAAGCAAATTCTAAATAAATTTTATGTTTATATGCTGCAAACTATAAAAAAAAATAAGCTACTCTTTAACTGGATAGATTTAGTACACATAATTAATTACCGATATAACTAAGAAGCTAAATGACAGATGATAATGATGATGATGATGATGATGATGATGATGATGATGATGATGATGATGATGATGATGATGATGATGATGATGATGATGATGATGATGATGATGATGATGATGATGATGATGATGATGTGATGATGATGATGATGTGATGATGATGATGATGATGATGATGATGATGATGATGATGATGATGATGATGTGATGATGATGATGATGATGTGATGATGATGATGATGATGATGATGATGATGATGATGATGATGATGATGTGATGATGATGATGATGATGTGATGATGATGATGATGATGTGATGATGATGATGATGATGATGATGATGATGATGATGATGTGATGATGATGATGATGATGATGATGATGATGATGATGATGATGATGATGATGATGATGATGATGATGTGATGATGATGATGATGATGTGATGATGATGATGATGATGATGATGATGATGATGATGATGATGATGTGATGATGATGATGATGATGATGATGATGATGTGATGATGATGATGATGGATGATGATGATGATGATGATGACTGAAGTATAAACATTCACAATATGCTACTGATAGCCTGAATGAATGAACTTCATTAATAATATACGTATGCTAAATGTAACGAAAATATTAAAGAAAGTCTATCAATTACTAACATAAATGTTTAAGTAAACAGTTTTCTTGTTTTACGTATTCATATATGATTTTAAAATGTAATACTCAACCAGAATCCCCAAACAAATTACCAGTTTCTATTTTGTAAAGAATTTCCTTAAATTTATGCTAATTTACTATTTATCTTGATTAATAGATAGGTTTTTACTGAAGAAAGTAACAGTTACACTAGGGTGAATATTACTGGATTAACACAAAATTATAGCTTATTAGTTAGTAAATAGTTCAATAAACGCCCAAAATTTAGTAGTGCAATAATATGAGTTAAACTTAAGTACATATATATGTAATCCTTATGCTGATTTGTATGTTGTCTGCCTATGAAATTTTCTGCTTGTCTTAACAGTAGTGGCTCACATTGCTTAAAAGTATTACTGATTCACGCATAAAATTGGATTCGCACACCATAAGAATATTTTATTACTGAATACTAATAATAATCAGTGTTCTTATGCTTTATGCTGAATGCTCGCCGAAATGTTTCATTAGATTTTATGCTGAATTATACACTATTCCATGTTTCCAAATTAAAGGTAATCAGTAGCATCGTTTTACTCATTTCTTCTCACTGTTAGTTTATCTGGTCGTCGTAATAATTGTTTACAGATGATACTATTTCTCTTAAAGTACTTTATAAATTCCATTTTAAAAACTAAGGTATAAACAACACTATAACTAAAGTTAGAACTCAAAACAATTCCAAGATTAATTTACTTCTCTATTCTATCTGAGTCGATTATTTCTCATGTATATTTTTTGTGGCACAAAAAGCAGGAAATAGTAAACCAATAATCAGAAAACTAGACATACTCGACGCTCTCTTAATTGACGTATCTCTTCTTCTTCTTTTTCCCGTTCACCTCTACGAAATTCTTCATATTCTCTCCATTCCTCTTCAGCTTTATCTTTTCTACGCTTGGCTTCCATCTGAACAAAATTAATATAAAAATTTAAAGGTTTCATACAGTTTAACTACTTATAAATTTTAATAAAACAGAAGTGACAATAGTAGCATAATAATTCGAATTCATTTGAGATGTAACTAATTATAATGGAATGGTGTCTTCCAGATAACGATGATTAGTTAAAATGCATTACAAAGAATGGGAAGTCTAAAACGATGGATAATCAGTATAAAATTGTTAAGATAAAGTCAGTCTTCCTAAAACTAAGTCATACTTATAAAAATGTATCAACCCAAAATTTTGTCTCTTTTTATTAAACAAATTGATCATTGAGATAATTAAGCATGTATAAGTTTTCACATTTATTGACTTCAATTATATTTACTGGTTTACATGTACTTTACAAAGTATGTACATTACAAGGATTGTAGTCAATATCTTGATGCAGAATCCAAAAACATTGAGATTTATATACACTGTAGATACTGGGGTTAATTTTACTTCCGTTTTAAGAATTCAATATGTGACAACTTTACAAGCATTTAATTACAATTTCTAATTTCTTCTTAACTAAGATTTAACAAAACATTGAGCATTCATATCAACTTTGAACTTATTCAACAGTCACCTGATATACAGTATGTAAACAGTATTCTTTTTGTTTGTAATAATTATCAATACTTATTTAGAGATTGTAGGAGGTTAAAAACGGAACCATTAAATGAAGTAATTCATATTTTTCTATCTTTATTGAAATATAATCGAATTATTGATTTATTCACTTTTTCATAAAAAAAATTTTTACTTACTTCTATACGAATTTTTGCTTCAAACTTTCCATCCTCACTAAAAAAATAAAGAAGGAATTAGATAGTGATAAACATACGAAATTTATAAAAAAAATTAGTGTAAAAATTGTCAACATTGTATGTAAAGGCATAGAACTACATACTGTTTGTTAATAAATCCATTTAATTAAACAATTCATGCCTGAAATTCATAGTATATCATGAAAAGCTTCACAATTTATATTTATCAACCAACTTCAATGTGAATTATGTTACTAGAGCAGTTGAAAGGATAATGTGTATGTAGCATCAGTTAGTTTTATTTTGAGTGCTTCTGAATTTACTTTACATGCATAGTCTGTAAACATTTGGGAAAATAGTTAGATACTATAATGAAAAAAATGATACGCGTGAAATTCTCTTCAATTTATAAAAATGAATCGTATATTTATTTGTAATATTCAAATGTGTAGAAATCAAAATTTTCAAAGTTTCGTGGCTTAGTGTAACTCGCTTCTTCAGAGAATAATTTAAAAGAGAAATGATTTTCCTTGACTTGAAGTTAAATCAAACTGCGGCTACATTTCATGTGGGGGGGGGAGGGTTATTTTACAGATAATTAAGTAAAATACTGATTTGTAGGATATGCTGAGAGTAGAGATGTATTTAACTAGGAATACTTATCCTCCTAGTTCGACTTGATTTATTTCATTATTAAGAATTTCTGTTTAATCTATACAAACTACTACTATATACAGATGTTCACATTTGTTCGATGGATTAGAGTTGCCTGAAAAACTACCTGACAGATAAATAACTACTAAGTCTGAAATTCTAAGATACATTTTTGTAAATGATTTTAAAATATATCAATTATAAATAACCTTTAAACTAAACTCAAATAATCATTTCTTATCGCGTAATTAGTTTTCAAAGAAATCCTTGATGAAACTCCTCTGGCATAAAATAATAAGAGTCAGCTTTCTAACTCCACTTCCCTTCCATCTACTACTAAATATCACTTAATAATACTTTATTGATTACATGATCATTTACTAGAAAAATAAATATTCTACATTATATAAGTTAACAAGCGAAATCAGCTCATGCAACATGCTGTTAAGTTATTTATCAAAAGGAAATGATTCTAATGTTACTTTAAGAGAAGAATACTGTTAATAGGCTTCAAAATCATATAGAAATTGCTAATTAAGCGAACTTGATGGATCTAATAAAGTGGTTCAGCAAAGAAATATGTAGACTAGAAAACTGTTTATGAGGAGTATAGCGGCATTTTGCACTGAAATACTTTGCACATTCTTTAATTGGAGTAGTAAAAAAGTATATAGTGAAACGAGTGAGTGAATAATGCATATAAAGTGTCATAAATCGATGTAAATAACTAGATTTATGTCATTATTACTAAAAAGATAATAGGAGGAGAAGAGGCAGAAAGTAACCAGAGCCAGTTTTATGGGTCCTAAGTAATATATGATCTAATTATCAACTAAATTGTTACAGTCATCTAGAAGATACCAATCAGGAAGTCTTAATTACACCACATGGAGCAGTTTGCCAACCTATGACTAAGCTAGCTAATACTTCTATCTAACAGTTTTCAATGAATACTGCACATGAGAATATATATTGGCTGAACACATATAAAATAATATTTTAGTTCCTGTGAGTATTCGTGCTATTTACTATAAGACTGGATGAGAGATCAGACGCTTCTTTTGTTATTAATACTATGGTGAAATCATGTTCTCTTAGCTTGGACGTTTAGTTGCGAAGTTTTCACAGTCCTAACGATTTCGTTAGCACAAACTTCTGGTAGAAACGAACTATTGAGTTGTAGCTGGTTTTGTTGGCCCTGACTAATTGTTGTCATTGCTGTTTACATGATTATTTTAATTGTTAACCGCTCGAACGTAATATTTGGTCCTAAACCGGTTAGTGGTTTACATGCAACATGCTGTTAAGTTATTTATCAAAAGGAAATGATTCTAATGTTACTTTAAGAGAAGAATACTGTTAATAGGCTTCAAAATCATATAGAAATTGCTAATTAAGCGAACTTGATGGATCTAATAAAGTGGTTCAGCAAAGAAATATGTAGACTAGAAAACTGTTTATGAGGAGTATAGCGGCATTTTGCACTGAAATACTTTGCACATTCTTTAATTGGAGTAGTAAAAAAGTATATAGTGAAACGAGTGAGTGAATAATGCATATAAAGTGTCATAAATCGATGTAAATAACTAGATTTATGTCATTATTACTAAAAAGATAATAGGAGGAGAAGAGGCAGAAAGTAACCAGAGCCAGTTTTATGGGTCCTAAGTAATATATGATCTAATTATCAACTAAATTGTTACAGTCATCTAGAAGATACCAATCAGGAAGTCTTAATTACACCACATGGAGCAGTTTGCCAACCTATGACTAAGCTAGCTAATACTTCTATCTAACAGTTTTCAATGAATACTGCACATGAGAATATATATTGGCTGAACACATATAAAATAATATTTTAGTTCCTGTGAGTATTCGTGCTATTTACTATAAGACTGGATGAGAGATCAGACGCTTCTTTTGTTATTAATACTATGGTGAAATCATGTTCTCTTAGCTTGGACGTTTAGTTGCGAAGTTTTCACAGTCCTAACGATTTCGTTAGCACAAACTTCTGGTAGAAACGAACTATTGAGTTGTAGCTGGTTTTGTTGGCCCTGACTAATTGTTGTCATTGCTGTTTACATGATTATTTTAATTGTTAACCGCTCGAACGTAATATTTGGTCCTAAAACGGTTAGTGGTTTACATAATTGGTTGACGGTGATACAATTATGGGCAAAACTTGGTTGATTTGCAACTCATCAGCATAAGGTACTAGTTTATTGTGGATAAAACCTAATAACTCATTTCAACTTGAAGTTCGTTCCAGTGGTGCCGTGAAAACCTCACCATTAAACTACCAAACTCAAAAAATGGAACTTCAGTACTCCATCTCATGTTTTGAATGTCAAATCAATGAGCACAGCGGTATTTGGAACTGCGACTAGATTTATCGCTTTTTTTAAACATAATGTATTTTTCCAGCAGACACAGGTATCTTAAAGCCTATTCAACATCTGCATAAAGACCATTACCATTGAATATCTCTTCTTTATGTACTATTGTAGCGTACGATCATAAAAGATTAATACGTTTAGTATAAAGACTAATACTAATCAGAGAGACTTCTGGAGAATGGATGAGATTTAGGACAAAGTTGGTGGGAGCAATTCATTCTACCAAATGTATAACGTACAATAATATTTCTTTAGATGAGAAACATGCGTCAAAAAATACATGCATATGTTAGTATAAATTGAGAAACATGATGTAGGCAACTAGTAAGTATATTGGTTTTTCGTCTAACTGTGCAAATATACATATAGCTATTAATAGTAATAAAAGTAATCTCAGCTATGTAGAGAGATTTACTCAATTGTTAAGCATCATTTTAACGTGCAGAGATTCTTGACAGATACATAAACTTTTCAGGGGTTATATATACATATATATATAGGCGGAGATATATATATAAATATAATTATGCCGGTTGTTTCAAGTGTTCTTTGCAAAAATAAACATTCGGAATGCTTTTTGTACGGTAAGAATAATTATTAACTTACTGCTCTTCATCTCTACATGCCGATTATATAATGAGTTCATTTGAGAGAGTAGGAGGAGGAATTTAAAAGGAATGGTGCATTTAAACAAACATACAAACTTATAAATAATAATTATAAATACATATATGTATCTTTTTAAAGATATTATTTTGGATTTAGTGCGAATCTTTAAGGGGTACAATGGTTAACATAACAAACGAATTATGTATCACAATGAAGGGGGGGGACAAATAACGATAACAAGACAAGATATATGATCAAATTATATTTTACGAAAATTTGAACAGCTTTTATTACAATTAGTGGATAGTTTGTGAATTTAATTCCTATCTAGGGATAACTCACAATCGAACTAATTAAAAGGAAGTCCAATAAACGGTTATTTTTATTACAAAACACTGATTTTAGCATACGATGCAATTGATTATAGGTCTTACTGACTTTCTGTTTATCTTAGTTTCAATTTATTCACCATAATGTAAGTAATTAAATATTGTTTATTTTAATTGAATACTTATCCACCATAAAAAATTTGCCATACTATTCTATTCAACTGACTCGATAGTAAATAGTTTAACAGATAAAAACCTACATAATTACACTAAATTCCAAAACCATTCTGACGAACATTCTTTAAGATTAATAATAAGTAATATCTTGAACTAAGAGTTTGTCGATGAATGCAATTTACCTAGTAGTCTGAAAGATAATATTTTAAAAAGCCTAAAACATTCCAGTAAGTAACTAGTCAGGCTACATTTTTTATTTTTATTGATAACAGACGTTAAATTATTGTAGTCATGTTGGACATGTGACAAATAAAAGTATTGCCAACAGGTGAAGTCTCACAAGACATTATGAATTCATGCAAGTTATAAATATCAATCACTGAATTCCCTCTTCGTAGTCCTAAGGTTATAAGCTGAAAGAAAAGCATGGAGGTCCTTTTCTTGATCCATACTTCAGAGGAGTCCCATACTATAACAGATCATCTTTCGTATGCTTCTCAATTTTCATTGGTTGTCTAACTGATGTCAATTCAAGATGTGAAATTCAAACTATTTCAACCATACGTTTTTGTCCTGTTATAAACGTGTATTTATAGTTTGTGGATTCAATAGAAGATAAATTATGTTGAATCGCAGTTAATCTAAAAAGCCTAAGTTTGAATAACAGTACAACCATGAATTAATCGAATTTCCAGAAAAATATAAATTGTATCTGTCTAATATACTTGCTAACTCCGCCTGCAGCTCTCCTAGGGTTACTGCCGGTCCCAAGCCCGGGTAAAGGAGAAGGGTTAAACATGGGGCTAGCATCCCCATCCCGTAAAACACTAGCTTGCTAAAAGAACGCAAACCAGATTAAACAAGATAAACCATTTAAACTCTGCTCTGGGAGTGGAAGGATTCATGACGCCTCATGATGAAAGCCGAAATTCTTCGGAAGTCATGAGGCCGATGCCCCCCTTCTAACAACCAGAGCAAATATTTTTATAGCTACATGGAATGTTCAAACAATGTGGGAGAGCGGGAAGACAAATCAAATAGCTGCAGAATTGAAGAGATACAACTTGACAATACTCGGAATCAGCGAAACCCATTGGACTCAAGCTGGACAGAAAACATTGACTTCAGGAGAGATGCTGCTATACTCCGGCCACGAAGAGGAAAATGCTCCTCACACTCAAGGAGTTGCTCTGATGCTGTCCAAAAAAGCACGTAATGCACTTGTGGGATGGAAACCACATGGACCCAGGACCACCAAAGCATCTTTCAAAACAATGAAGAAAGGGATTACAATCAATATTATCTAATGCTATGCACCAACCAACGACACCAATGACGAAGACAAAGATCAGTTTTACGATAGACTGCAATCAATTATAGCAAAGTGTCCAGCAAAGGATCTGATAATCCTGATATGGGGCCTAAAAGCCAAAGTTGGAATAGACAACACTGGATATGAAGAAATCATGGGACGACAGGGACTGGGAGACAGAAATGAAAATGGTGAAAGATTTACAAACCTATGTGCCTTCAACAAATTGGTTATAGGTGGTACAATATTCGCCCACAAACGCATACACAGGGTTACATGGGTCTCACCGGATCATACTACAGAGAATCAAATCGATAATATATGCATCAATAAAAAGTTTAGAAGATCAATGGAAGATGTAAGAACCAGGAGAGGAGCTGAAGTAGCTTCAGACCACCACTTGGTAGTTACTAAAATGAAACTGAAGCTAAAGAAGCAATGGACAACTGGAGTAGCAGCAGTACACCGGTTCAATATCGCCTTTCTCCGAGACACTGACAAACTCACTGAATTTAAAATATCTCTCAACAACAGGTTCCAAACCTTACAAGATCCATCGAGAGAAGAAGAAACCACTATTAAGGACAACTGGGAAGAAATCAAAGAAGCACTAACGTCAACGTGTCAGGAGGTTCTGGGTCGCAAGAAGCACCATTATAAGGAATGGATCTCCACTGACACATTGAGCAAAATTCAACAAAGGAGGAACAAGAAGACAGAAATCAACAACAGCCGAACAAGAACAGAGAAAATCAAGACACAAACTAAATACACAGAAGCAAATAAGCAAGTATAGAAGAGCATTAGAGCCGACAAACGGAAATGCATCGAAAGCCTTGTAAAGACAGAGGAAAAAGCTGCAAGAGAAGGAAATATGAAACAGCTATGCGACACAACAAAGAAACTGGAAGATAAACATGGTAAACCAGAGCAACCGATCAAGAACAAAGAAGGCAAGACAATCACCGAGATTCAAGAACAAACGAACAGGTGGGTAGAACACTTTGAAGAAACTCTTGAGTAGGCCAGCTCCACTGAACCCACCAGACAACGAAGCAGAACCTACAGATCTTCCGATAGATGTCACTCCACCAACGATGGAATAAATCAAGATGGTCATCAGACAAATCAAAAGTGGGAAAGCAGAAGGACTTGACAATATACCAGCTGCAGCACTCAAGTCAGATATATATGTAACGGCAAGGATGTTCCACGTTCCATTCAAGAGAATATGGGAGGAAGAACAAGTACCGGCAGACTGGAAGGAAGGACACCTTATCAAGATACAAAAGAAAGGAGATTTGAGCAAATGTGAGAACTAAAGAGGGATCACACTATTGTCAGCACCGGGGGAAGTCTTCAACAGAGTGTTGCTGAACAGAATGAAAGAATCAGTGGATGCTCAACATCGGGATCAACAACCTGGTTTTCGTAAGGATCGGTCGTGTACAGACCAAATTGCAACACTACGGATCATCGTTGAACAATCAATTGAATGGACCTCGTCACTGTACATCAACTTCATTGACTATGAGGCGTTTAACAGTGTAGAAAGGAAAACACTATGGAGGCTTCTTCGACGCTACGGCGTACCAGAGGATCTCGTCAATATCATCCGGAACTCTTACGACGGAACACAGTGCAAAACTGTGGATGGAGGACAGCTGACAAATGCATTCCCAGTGAGGACCGGAGTCAGACAAGGCTGTCTACTCACGACTTATTTCTTCCTTTTAGTGGATGACTGGATCATGAAGACCCCCCACATCTGAGGGGATGCACGGAACTAAATGGACAAGTAGGATGCAACTCGATGATTTAGACTTTGCAGATGATCTAGCTCTTCTAGCACATACACACCAACAAATGCAAGCGAAGACAACCAGTGTAGCAGCAACCTCAGCATCAGTAGGCTTGAACATACATAAGGGAAAGAGCAAGATTCTGAAATACAACACAGAGAGCACCAACCCAATTCAACTTGATGGAGAAACTCTGGAAGAAGTGGATACTTTCACATATCTGGGGAGCATCATTGATGTACAAGTAAGATCCTATGCAGATGTAAGGGCAAGTTTTGGAAAAGCCAGGACAGCATTCCTACGGTTGAAAAACATATGGGACTCAAAACAAATATCAACTAACCTCAAAGTCAGACTCTTCAATTCGAACGTGAAGACAGTCCTGCTGTATGGAGCTGTAACTTGGAGAATTACTGCAAACATTATCAAACGGATACAAGTATTTATAAACAAGTGCCTACACAAGATACCGAATATCCGTTGGCCGGATAGCATCAGCAACAGTCTACTATGGGAGAGAACAAACCAACTTCCAGCCGAAGAAGAAATTAGGAAAAGACGTTGGAAATGGATAGGACATACATTGCGGAAACCGTCAGGCTGCATCACGAGACAAGCATTAACGTGGAATTTTGTTGGGAAACGGAAAAGAGGAAGGCCAAAGAACACGCTGCGTCGAGAATTGGAAACAGATATTAAAAGGATGAACAGCAACTGGAAGCAATTGGAAAGGATTGCTCAGGACAGAGTTGAATGGAGAATCTTGGTGCGCGACCTATGCTCCTCAGTGAGGAGAAACGGGCCTAAGTAATATACTTGCTAAGTAGTTTATTAACCTTAAATCATAGTTCTGTTTATGACCTTGATCATATGACTGTAAATAGCTAAATTCTTAAGTTAACCAGCAAACTACTTGGTTAACGAAATAGAACGATTGTTAGCATGCAGTCGGAACAATAAATACAATAAGTGGGTCAGATATGATGTATGTATTCAATACTTAAATACTTCTGGATATAACCAGATCTAATACATATAGGTTTGTTAACTGTACCAGTTACTAATACTGTCTTAACATGCTGTCACATCATTTTGTGCATTTTTTTCCAGTAGTCAATTAAGTCATCACCGGTTAACGCTTCCACTTCACCAATTACGCGACATGTTATGTTATTGTACTTTGACGTGACTCATTTATGTGTTAAAACCTAGGTAATAAGACGTTTTGCCTCTGTAAAATAAGTTAGTCAATTTAACCTCCTAATGAGTAACACCATCATTTCGCTTTAACATTCGACATTTTATATCAGAGACCTAGTTATATCTTTTAGAGATTAAGCAATCTCTTGTTACCCAATGAATGCAAATAAATTGGACAGTAGGGTGTTGTTACTACAAACTAATAAAACATAACTAAATTCTAATTTTCACTTCAAGAAATCGATAGACAAAATAATGATATAACTTTCAGTTGAATAAAATGTCGTGAGTTATATTACTATCAAAATTATCCCGACAAATCAATCACTTTCTGCAGAATTTCACCATTTATCTTAAATTGCATGATTTTATTTGACTGAACCCTACACGTTGTAATTTTAATTTGATATCACAATTGACCTGCGACAGACACACGTTGGAAACAAGTGAGCACTAAAGCCGCATCGTCTTAGTATGGGGCTCTTCAACAAATCCCACCATGGAATTGAGCTAACCACCTTCAAACTCCACGGTAAATGCTCAGTCATCAGACCACTGGGTAGTTAACCGATGGTTAATATTTCTAATTTCAGGTAATTCAAGATACATTTGATCGACTACATCCATTGTCATCAGTGGGTTACTTCGCATAGGCTTGATTTCCGAATGACGGCAGTGCGTGCGTCACTGTCAGAAAGCCTTATACTAAGATGAGTCGGCCATCTAGTGCATCATGATTTTCAATGGTTGTCTAATCCAGGTAAATTTATGATATCAAATTCAAATCCAATAATTTACACAACATTCAAATATATACATTGTAAATTTTCCAAACTTCCGATTCTAGTCAAAAATTCTAAGAAACAATTTGATAATTTTAAGTTGATTGAATATGTCACATTGTTGTTATCAGGGTACAACTGAAAACCAGGAAGCACTGGACAGCTGTTTCGTCTTAGTGTAGAACTCATCAGTAGCGCGTACCCCAGATTGGTATCCACAAAAATAACTATCTCGATTGAACCGTAATAATGAGCTCAACAGTGACTAACTTCAGGATGTTCCTGAAGCTCTAGTGAGAAGTCGTGACTGGTGGAGTTCACACCTGTCGGGAGTGAGACAGTTATCACCGATGACAACGGATGAGTGTCGCGCTATATGTTTATATATATATATCATAAATTGATGAAAGCGAAAATTCTTCAAATGGATGACGACCTAGTGTAACGGAGGGTTAGGCTCACGCCATCAACTTGAAGCGCTTGGGATGGAATCTGGGGTGCGCGCTGCTGAGGAGTTCCACACTAGAATGAAACAGCTGTCCAGTGCTCTCTGGTTTACAATGGTATCCTATCAACATCAATCTGTGACATATTCAATCAATTAAAAATACCAATATTCACAAAAATAACCATTCCAATCGCATTTGATAATTCATGTTAATATATACAAAGTTGTCTGATATTGGATTAAGTGAATAATAATTGACTTTGAAAGTGACTTTTCTTAGGTAAAATGTTGACAGTACCAAGTGAATGCCATCACTAACAAATATTTTCGTAAATGCTCCATTAATTAAAAAATTACTAAATAAATTCAAGGTATTTTTACGTCTCAAACAGGCATGCTACAAGGTGATAAATTAGTTCTTTTTTTAATAACAGTAATGAGATCGATTTAGGGTTGCAGGGTAAAAAATTCCAACACGAATATTTAATATAGTAGTTAAACAGAATCTTTCTTTTTTATAGGCATACATTCATTAACTAAAATGTTTCACCATATATATACATACACATGTACACATTTACATATTTATTCATTTAGTGGGAAGTGAAATAAAGAACAAGGGTATGTTGGGGTGAGGTGGGGAGGGTTTGGTAGTAGATGATGAAAATCAACTATGAAACGTACTTGGGAATGAATGCTGGGGATGGTTGTGGGCTAATGATAGTAAGAATAAAAGTAGATAGATGGTGAACAGCTGTTAACCAGTAATTTAGTGAGGTAGTAAGTTAATAAAACTTTGTTTATTAATTAATATGTTAAAAGAAATACATGCTAAACACGTAAAATAAGGACAAATCAAATGAACTTGGCTGTATCCCTTAATTTGCTAGAAAGTGGTATATTGTAAGATTTAAAGCAGTCGATAGGCAGCTGATGATCCATCATAGATATTAACCTATTTTGCGCAAGACCATAATCTCACAGTAATTCTAGCTGAGAATTAAGGTTGGTAAAATGCGATCATCAGTAATTAGAATCAAATTGTATGTTACTGAGTATAGTTTAAATAACTAATTAGTACAAAGAAAAGATATGAGGAAATGATACCAGCTTGTAGTTAATTCTAATCTCTTAACTATTTTTTTACAACATTTTAAATTTTGCATTGATTGAATTGGTCAGAAAGCTTGTGATTGTGCAAATATTACACATTCTCCTAATCGAAATACATCCACTCTAAGTTGCTACAATCTCAGTAGATTTTTGAAACTCAGATGCTTGTTGTTTCCTATTATTTCTAAAGAGTTTAACAAAACTGCATTTTGTTTATAGCTAAATTCGTAACAGGCTGCATATATATAACATGAATAGATCATCAATATTCAATAAGCTGTCTTTGAATTAGAAGTACGTAAATGTACTAAATTATGTTTTCCCAGTTCCCTTTACTTACTATAATCAACTAATCATGTCTAAATTAGGGCTGATTTGTATCGTATAGAGTGTTTAATAAGCACAGTTAAATGACAGAAAGTATTGAATGCAAATTTATCGTTTGTTAACACACTCGTCAACATTTCCATGATGGGTTGATCCAAAGAAGAAGTTGGTACTATTTTGTTAATAATTACCTTAAAATATTAATTACTATCGGTTGTAATCTGCTTTCAATTATATTTAACTAATAAGTACAAAGAAATCAGTAGAGTTTTGGATAATCTGCGCTACATATACTACTATTTTATTTTGCTAAACGGACTTAGTTTATCGAGTTTTTCTATTAATTATATTACACCTTATGGTATCTAGCACTTATGATTATTTGTTGAAGAATATCGAAATCATTTCTGATCACTTAATAATTTGGTAAAAGTTTCTAGTATGAATCAAATTAAGTCAGAAGCCCAAAATTCTGTTCTGTCCCAAAATAGCGAGCACCATAACATAATGTCCAGCATGTGTATGTAAAATTATAACATGGAGCTTTGAATTTAATTTTTAATATAGTTTAACTGAATTTGCCACAGATTAATGTTGGCAGGGTACAACTGATGACTAGGGAGCACTGGATAGTTGTTTAGTCCTAGTATGGGAATCCTCAGCAATTTGAAACCCTAGATTCCATCCTAAGGGCTTCAGGTTGGCGAAAGCCTAAGTCTCTGCACCACTGAGCCGGCATCCAATGGTGGAATTGCCACTTCCATCAATTTGTGATATATAGCGATGATCATCATTGTCATCAGTGATAACTGTGATGTCATCAATCCGTGACGAATTCAATAAAGTAAACTTAATACAAATCTCCACAAACTATCTCAATTTAATTATTTGCTTTTATTCCAGACAAATTTAAATAAGATAGTATCAAAAAGAAATGGTTTGTTTTACAGATGACGTTTCAGTTTATAGCTAACCTCTATATCATAACAGACTTCTAATTGAATGAACTTATTTATTAAGCCATCATAGATGATTGAGCTTATGAGTGACATTGTGTATGCCAAATTCACATTCAGTAATTAAGGAAATGCTATTCAGTAACATGTTACCGGACGGCATATTTAAATTATGAATTTTACTGCTTTCAAGGCATAAACTCAAGTTATTTCAAACAATACCGGTTAACTACATTTCGATATGGACCTGACCACTTAATTATTAACTAGTGTAACATTTAATACCTTAGTTGTGGAATAACCCGGATACTACTCTGAATATTAGTTTCCTTTAGGAAAATATACAATAGAAAAAAGGTGTTCAATTAGTAATAAAACAAAAATGGATGCAGGTGCATCCAGCCGACAAGTCCCAAACAGGACAAAGTACTCGTCCTGGATTCCGCTACACAATCCAACTTAAACAAAACAAAAATATTGTTTGAAAAAATGTTTTTTTTTCACAAAAATTTATTTTATATCTTCTTTGACTTACCTTTGTTCATCGTCTGACATTTTGTAAATGTAATTAAACTTGAAGTCAAAATATCGAAAGTTTCTTCACAGGTAAGATTCTATTAACGATAAGAATGAAGCAAAATATCAGCAGTTTGAAATTATTCAATCTAATGATTTTCAGTAACTAATTGGTATGAAAATAGCTACATTAAGTCGAAGTAATGTTAATTACTGGAACGAATGAAACACTGGAAAGAACATAATATTTGGCTTAAATGATGTTTATTTTACTGTCGAATTATTTGATTAAAAGACATTTTCTGTTGTTATACCTTCAACAAATTCCAATATACAATGTCAAAAATCCATTAATAACCACTTGGTCATCATGTACAGTTTACTTCACTTCATTTAAAAGTCAGTGGCTTATGACACACAATAGCCTTAACAGAAGCAGTTGTATAATTTGATTGTGATACTGTTTACAAACCTACACTTATAAACCTTCTGTGCAATCTCAATGTATAAAGATTCTAAAAATGAGCTCAGATTTCAAGTCAACTATCATTAACTTCACACATTTAGCTAATATTCAAATGAGAATGGTTTTATTCAACCATAAAGCATGTAATTCATAGTTAATTTTGCTAAAGGCATTTTAAAACTATCTCTTCAAACTGGAAATCAACAAGTAATACGAATACAGACAATCGACGTATTTCATAGAATGACGTAACATCATAGAAATAAGCAAGATGAACATAGTTTAAATACACACAAACAATTATTGGTATATTTACTTGTATCACTAACATTATTAGTTTTAAAAGCTGCTAATATCACTAGATTACATTACTTAGATGTTTATTATGATGTCATGTGCGCCGTGTTACATCGTTCATTGGAGTAACCTTCTTTATCATGTTAGTTAATAAACAAATCAGTTAAAATCAACTTCAGACTGAAGTAAGATAAAAAAAAAACTGTCACCATAAAAAAATTGTCTCTTAAATTTTCGTTTTGTTAATGGTATTTAGCTAAAGAGATGAAATTTCACTGAATTTAAACTATTCAAGTTTAAAATATATACTACTTCGAGTAGTAAACAGTATTCCTGAGTAATAAACGCCTTATTGTAATAACCGATAAATTGATCAAAATTACAAGTTATGTAATTTACTGTTACTTGAAAATATCATCAGTGTTATGTCTAGTAAATCACTTTTCGCATCACATCAATCTTTGCCAAACTCAAAAGTATAACGAATCTAAGATCGAAAATTTCTTTCGAAATTTTTTATAAAACTTTTATTGAAGTAAAAAAACATTATTAGTTACTTTCTACATCAATAGTATACACTTAACTATAATGTACTTACTAACTACAATATTAACATCCATAGTGAATCAAAATCATTTGTACTAGATAACCATAAAACAAGTAAATCTCGTATACCATTAAGTTATTTTATGTTAAAAACCTAATAAAACTCAAAATGTACTGTTTTAAAGTTTGTTTTATTCAAATATCATAAATAATTCTCCAACACTATGCATAATCTATCACAGGGTTAAATTGAGATTGAATATTAAATGTTACTAAAACATACCTAATTAATATTAATTGCCTTATAAAATATAGATGGCATAATTGACACTTACCCAGTAATCTTTATACAACTATATTTATCGAAATATGGATGGTATATAAAATATTTATATAATGATAAAAAAAAACCTAGTTATGAATTATTTCCTATATTATTTCAATGAATTAGCTCCACATTCAATTTATTACAATGACATACACAAGTAACCAATTATGATTATCTATCCCATAACACCTACATAATAGTTAAATAAGTACATTCCTATCTATCATAGTGTGTACACGAAGATGGATAATATATCGATTGAACTGTGTAAATTCTATCTATATATTTAACTGAGAGATAATTTCCCTAACTTCCTTACAGTGCCAATAACACGTTACATTTTTTTATCAATCAATAGCTAGATGCACGTTCATGCTAAACACACTGGGATTGAATACCTCCCACCATCATATATATATATATATATGGACAGCAGATCAGGAGGAATGTATATATATTGATCCATTATTGACTAGTTTCTTTCAATAAAATAGCTTAAAGAGAGAGTGCAAATGTGCAGAAAACAACCTATACGTTTTGTACAAGAGAGAGAAGTAAAAGCTTTAAAGGCGGATAATATATGTTAACATGTATTATGTATTATTAGATTGTTTATTCACTCCTTTTAGAAAATAGTATAATGAAAAATTGTTCAAGTCAGACATAAATAAGTCTTAAGAAATAGTTTTCACTACTATAATTCAAGTGCGAACAATAGGGATATGACATTTTACAATACTAAACGTCAACAATGTATGTTGTACACACAAGATTCTTTGATTATTTTTTATCTTAAAGCCTTACACTTAACTATTGAAAGTAAGAATTACCTAAAAGTTTGTCAATAATACAGTCTTAATCAAATAGTGCGATTATGGCTATTAGTAATAGCCTACATAATTTTTAAAAACCTATTAAAAAGAGATAATCAGTCCAGTGTTCCTTGGTTTTCATTGGTATCCAAATTAGATTAGTCTGTGACGGATCAAGACAATTACCGTGTTTTTTGTCGAACAACTTCAATAATTCTGTTAATAAAACTAGTAAATATTAGAAACTCTGCTTACACCTATTGCCAAAATCAATATTGAATCAAATCTATGTTGGATGAGTGATTCTGTTTAATCTATAAAGTACTATAATTTAGGCTACTAAATATAAAAATGTCTACATGGTCATAACTTGTTGACACGTCTAAATGTACTGACATGAAACTACTTAGTAGTTTAGGATGATATAATTAATAATAACTTTTAGAATTCGGCAGTTTCATGGTTTGCATGAACATATCATGATCTTAAGACCGAAAATCCGTAAACTATGCAAAAATGCAGCATGATGTGATATCGATAACAACTTGATTATATAATAGGCCTGATAAACTTTTATCATAAAACTAATCGATTACTTTTATATTCTAAGAATTTGTAAGCACTATACATTCGATAATAAAAATTCGTCCAATAGATTAATTCTATTATTATTTATTAATTTGATAAAGTGTTGAAAGTGAATATTAGTAACAAAGACAGCGTAAGAAACAGATTACATAAAGCAGTCAGTATTTTCATGAACTGATGTCATTTTGTAGTGTGGTCACCTCTAGTTTTTTTGAACCTACTCCTAACTCAGACAATATTACATGTCGAGGTCATATTAGTCAGTGAATAGTCACTAAGCCTTTTTTCTGTATTTTCCCAGTACCTTGTACCAAACCTCAGCAGTGTTCACGGTACCGTCCCATGGTAGGTTGTCAAAAGCACTTCTATTGACTTATTTGCCAATTATACAGATAAATGTGATAAAACTCTTTGGTATTAACAGTTAAACTAATAAATTTAATCACGATTCACATAGGTTCAAACAGTCAATTTGCTTAACTTAGTTTGCTGCATGGAATCACGTATACTAGTTGCAAGTCATGTAGCACTCCTAACTAATCGAGATATAAGGTTTTGAAAAATATGAGTTTTTAGTACAAACCCTGAAGACACATGCTTATAGCTGAGTAAATTTTATTAGCACGCCGATGAATTTACAAGCAATCTTCAACTGGAATAATTTTGATGATCACTGAAACACAAAAATTACTAAGAAGCTCTTCTCTTCTGGTTTGTATCTCCGCACTGTAAACGCGATTAAACCACGACTTGATTGAACCACTGAAGCGACTGATATAGCGTCACAACCTCAGCTAACACCTGATGCAGAGTGTTTCTACGAAAATGTTTATTAAAATTTTCACAAAATTAAATTAACAATCATGAATCACATATTCACTGGTGATTAAAGTTCGTTTGATTTAACTGAAATTTTAGTGTTAAGAATTGACCTGCAAGATCGCCTAAAGATACGGTAAAATAGTGAACGCCTATTGCAACCAATCGATCAATGTCTGCTAACCCCCGTGGAGTCTAGACAGCAGACCAGGAATCGTCAACCGACTCTATCCTCAAATCACTTTTCCAGTTCTTTCCAAGTGCTATTTATTATTTATGTCTGTCACAAATTCCCAACCCAATATGTTCTTTGGTTTTCAACCTTTCCGTCGACCATAAAAATCATTTGAATAATGATTTTCGTGGTTCTCCAAGATTCCAATTCATACAATAAAACAATCTTCACGTTGGTATTGAAAATTCTAACGTTGGTATTGGTTGATAGTTGTTTCGAATTTGAGATATTCTTCAATTGTAAAAATAGTGTCGTTGTTTTGTCAGTCCGTGTCTTCATATCTACATCAGATCCCTCTCCCTCCCCTCGTTTGTTTATCAGTGATGCTACTATCCAGGTATGTAAAAATTTCCATATCTTCTAGTAGTTCACCGTTAGATCGACTGTGAATTGGTTGGTACTCGTTGTGTTTTATGTAAGGATCTTACATTTCCTCTTGTGAATGTTGAAGCCTACTGGTGTTTGTGTAGACTGGTGCTACAGTGTCCGTTTTCACATGAATTTGTTGTTGTAGTGTGTGGGATAGAAGAGTTAAGTTTGTCATCTGCGATATCCAGATCGTCCTTTTGTGCATCTATGCTGACCACTGTATTGCGTGCTTCCCTTGTGCTGTTGACGTCTTCATAATGCAGTCAACCACCTGAAGAAGAAGAAAGAGAGGGAGTGAGAAAGAGCGAGAGAATGGCGAGAGTAAGCAGCCCTGTCTGATACCCATCTTCACTTCGAATGAATTTATGAGTTGCCCTCCATATACGATTTTGCAGTGTCGTCCATTGTAAGAATTCCATGTGATATTGACTATCATTTTGATTGCACCATAATGACGAGGAAGATTGCATAATGCTCTGTTGTCCACTTTGTCGAGTGTTTTTCACGTTCAAGGGAGTTGATGTATAATGATGAGTTGTATTCACTTGATTGTTCAATAATTGTTCATCGTGCTGAGATTTTGTCATTTCACGGTCAACCCTAATGGAATCTGGTTTGTTGATATTGAACTTAGGCGTCTACTGAACACTCGGTTAAAGACATTTCCTGATACAGAGAATAGAGTGATGCTTCTGTAGTTGTCACAATTGATAATATCTATTTTTATTGGTATGTTGTTGAGGTTTCTTTCTTTCTATTCTGTTAGTACTTGTTCGTCCCCTTTAATGTTTCTGAGGAGTGTGCAACATATTTGCTATTACTTCTATAATTGTTGTCAATGTCTGAACTGGTATGTTGTTTGGCCGTGTTGATTTATCACTCTTGATTTGTCATATGTGTGTGCTGACTTATTTGATTGTTTGTGGGTCGATATTGATGGGATTGATGTTTGTAGATGCTGCTTTGATGACTGGTGGATTTAGTGGGACTGGTCTTTTCAAGAGTTCTTCGAAGTGCTGTACCCACTTGTTTCACTATTCTTGTGTTTCAGTTATTTGTTTAACATTTTTGTTGTTGAATGTTCATTTGTTTTCACTTAAATTTCCTCTTAGCTTATTCGGTGTATCACATTGATGTCTAATATTTTCTTCTTTCCCATATAAACATTATTGCTAAAGAACAAATATTGCCTCATACCGCAATCCAGCTGAATGTAAATACTGAGTTCCGATGAAATTACCTAAAGTTTTCAGAATAGCTACGAAACCTGAAAGATCTTAATTCAGTGCTATTTATGGTCATATATGGGCTTTGTTGAGTAAGTGCTATCTAGGAGAGAACAACCGTCTAATACTTAGTGATTTACAATTACTCTTGCATACTTGATAAAAGTTCTCTTTTATTTGTAACTTATATTTAGAATAGTCGTCACTCTTTGAAATCACTCTTTCATTTACTCCATAGCGCATTAGTGGTTAAAGCTCTGCTATTAAAATGAACTATAAGAACAGTATTTTTACTATTCATCTATTGAACAATGAATGTGAAAGTTAGAAACTGCTACAATTTAGTCATTCTTAAGAAGCTGATAATTTACGCTAATTACCATCTATCCACTAGGTCACGCGATCTTAATCAATAACTCCCTGTGTTTTATAGAACATGATAAATTGAACAAGTGACATACTTTTAGTAAAACAAAATGAACATGATTGTTAAAAAAAGCACATAAATAAAATATTAAAAGAATTCTAATATGTAAGTTATTTATTACTAATTATATCCATTCTATAGTCTAAAGTGGTTTCACATAAAAGGTATTTTACTCAATTATAGTAAACCATAGTCCAAATTCTTTATTCAATTTGGATATTTAAAGAAAATAAAATTAGTAACAAGCTGAACGTAATAAGAGAATTTCATTATATTTCTCAAATGAGCGTTATGTAAATTGATGAATTTGATTTTGATATCATGAATTCACTTGGGCTAAACATTTGCTGCTAAACCTTAAGACAGTTGGTTCAATCCTTGACGGGATTATGAATATAATAATAATAATTATTATTATTATTATTACCGCTATTATTGCTTACTTACTTACTTACTTTCGCCCGTTACCCCTCACAGAGGAGCAAAGGTCGCTCACAAGTATTCTCCATTTAACTCTGTCCTGAGCAATCCTTTCCAGCTGTTTCCCGTTGCTGTTCATCCTTCTAATATTTGATTCCAATTCTCGACGCAGCGTGTTCTTTGGCCTTCCTCTTTTTTGTTTCCCAACAGGATTCCATGTTAATGCTTGTCTCGTGATGCAGTCTGATGGTTTCCGCAATGTATGTCCTATCCATTTACAACGTCCTTTCCTAATTTTCTCTTAGGCTGGAAGTTGGTTTGTTCTCTCCCATAGTAAACTGTTGCTGATGCTATCCGGCCAACGGATATTCGGTATCTTGCGTAGGCACTTGTTTATAAATACTTGTACCCTTCTGATGATGTTTGCAGTAATTCTCCAAGTTTCAGCTCCATACAGCTGGACTGTCTTGACGTTCGAATTGAAGAGTCTGACTTTTAGGCTGGTTGACAGTTGTTCTGAGCCCCATATGTTCTTTAACTGTAAGAATGCCGCCCTTGCATTGCCAACCCTTGCCATTACATCTGCATCGGAGCTTGCTTTTTCATCGATGATGCTTCCTAGGTACGTGAAAGTATCCACATCTTCCAACATTTCTCCATCAAGTTCAATTCGGTTGGACTATTATTGCTATTACTTACAAATAAATCACTTTTAGTCTAAATAAAATGCCTAGATCAAATTAAATTCATTACTTTTAGAATAGCTGATGCTAAATTACATGATGATTTGTTGATAGTTAGTAATGTTAAAACATTACGAGTTTTCGTTTTCTTTTTGAAAATTATTTTCTTCAATCATACTTTATGTTGAATTTTATCCTTCCTCATTCAGTAATCTTAAATGGAAAGGTCAAAAAAATATACCTAAATACAACTAGAGAGTTCACTGGTTTGTTTATTTGTAATTGACATGAAATATAATTAACAGACAACTATCGTTCATTTTGTATGAAGACAACAAAATATGCATAACATTTGTTTCGACAGATTTCAATGAAAATATTTTTGTAATGGAATTTTACATGAATTATTTTCGTCCTGGATGGTTAAAACTACTAGTTTAACTGTTAAATGACTGAGATACATTTTGTAAAATTATTGAAACAAGACACATTTTAGCACCCCACATTAAAAAATTTAGATATTCACCATGATTTTATCTGACTACACTTGATCAGTATGTTTAAATAGAAGACTAAGAAAGTTTCATTTAGACAAAAGGAATCTTTTTAAATAATAATCCAAAAATTTGAGGCCGTAAAATATGAAACAAATTCACATCTTGATTAAATCTAGATTAAATTGAAAATATGATTGTCAGGATACTTTTGCTTACAAAATAAGTACACGTACAATTAGTTACTATACAATAAAAATCTACAGATTCACCTATCAAGAGATAGTATACAATTTAGTACAGCTTCTCAGAGTATGCTGGTGGGCGGTCTAAGCACCACTTGGGGTAACAGGCATTGATTGTTTGATTGATTTCTCACAGTATGAAATATATCCGCTTAGTTATACATCATAACGTTGAAAGTGCATATGATATGAGTCTGGATCTCCAAAAGTCTAAAAAGTATCATATGGAGCTTATAGTGATGCATGTTTGTAGGTGATAAACGTCACCTTTATTGGTTTCAGCTGACCTTATATAAAAGCCAGATACAAATGGACAGTGACAATTTACTAATTTAAAATGGCTTTTATAGTATGAATTATTAAAATGGATATTGTTAAGATGTAGAAAATCTAACTGAACAAAATCAGCTGCAGCAACAGTAGCATACTAGCAGTTAAATGAGCTGTAAGTCATCCATATATAAGAATTAAGCAATGAAATTATATTATATTATACTCAAAGAAAAACTGATGATCATTACGTATCAATTCTATTTTATCGAAATCATTTAATATGCATCTCTATAGACACTTTTGTCTATATTTTCCTTTAAAAGAAATATTAACAATGCAATTGAATACTAGTTCCATTTTTGAACTTGCAGTAAAATTACCAATATGCAACAGCCACCAATTTAATGAAATAGAAATTCTGTGTACTGTCAGAATTAAGTATTGTTCACTTGAATTTTGAACTACTTGTGAGTAATATAAGTAATATTATAAATAATTTCAAGCGAAATACACAACAAATATCAATGCAATTAATCTCAATAAACTTATCAAGATAGTGGAGTCAAGATAATTGAGAACTGAAGTATTATTAGCGGAAAATAAGTTTGCATAATTGGTTCTGCCTAACATATCATAAATGTTACATGCTCAAAATCAAACCATTGATTATAGGTATTTATTAGACAAACAGTTCTATGTGTAATCTATCTACAAACAGAAAGTAAACTAATTAACTATCATTCACAAGGATTGTGTTATATATGCGCGATTTCTAGAATGTATGTCGTTGGCAGTTGACATGAAGATGCAATTTTGGTAGAACTTTCTTAACATAACTCCTGAAATACATTTTCTACACGTAGAAAATTTTTTTGGACGTATAGAAATTAGAGGTTTGTACCTAGTACTCGTTTTGTTTGTCTGCACGCTATTTGTTTAACCTTTTTACTAGTTCTCATAATACCATTTGTTCTGACATTGTATGTGTACTTTGGTAAATGCTACTTGTGAGACGACATAAAAGCCATGTATGTCGCCTACCATGAAAACTAGGGCTCCAGTAAGTAATTACTAGAGAGCACTTGATCTCGCGAATAACGCTTTGATCGGAAGCATAGATGCTAGACATATGATGCTGTAATTGGGATCACTTGAAACCGGCAAGTAAACAGTTTAAAGCAAACCAGCTGACTGAGAGGAAGTTTAATCAAACACCGAACATACTAGCACAAAGATAATCATAAATTTTAGAGATGGTTTGTCTAGGAGACAGTCTCTGCCACTACAATATTATATCTTTGTCACAATGTATTTGGATAAACATTTCTAGTAACATTTGTTAACTCACATCCAATACCTTAGTAGTCTTAGCTTTTTCTGCTAGGATGTATGTCCGCTTTTGCATCTGTGGTCCCTGGCTAAATATGCAAGACCGTCTCATCCTTCGTTGTTGTCAAATTCTATTGCATCAAAACTGCAGCTGATTACTGCCTCAAGTTATAGTTTACACCGCCGAATTATTCTGGTTAGTTGCTGATGCTGTGAAATTTACCTATCTGGCTTATGTAGTCTCAATATTTCACTCAATATTGGATTCAACAATAATGAGATGTGGCAAAGCTACTAGAATGCGGCCTTCTGAATAAAAACTTCTGCTTCTGTAATCAAATTGCACTGATATGAACTCATTTCGCTTGGTGAAATTGCAGTAACTGTCATTACATATACTTGTATACCTAATTTTGACTGCATAAATTCGAGAACTGTTTTAAGACATTTAGCACTCACTTCACACTACAGAAGTTTAGATAACGGCTAGTTTTAAGGTAGTCCCGGAAATTTTCGATTCCTTTTTTCCATTATAAGATGAACTTTATGCTTGTTTGCCAATATTTTTATATGCTTCGTTCCATTTATATCAATGATAAGCGTGATAGATTTACCAGCCAGAAGCGTTTCATTATCGCATCAAAAAATTAGTGTGACGAAACTAAATCCTAAATTACGAACATTGTAAATATTCAATACTGGATGTCGGTTGAACTATTTCAACTCATTGAGGCCACCGATTGTTCACCTACAGATCCAGCAAAACAGACGGACTCGGCAAGTATGGAAGTACTGTCAGCTTCCGGTCTACGTACTTACCTTACGGTTCTCTCTTTCCTCTGCTAAGACTGTCTTCTATGTGGCACGGATTTGGAAAACAAAGGCATCTGGCCACTACGGATAGAATGGGTCTGGCTGTGGAATAATCGGTTACTTTGGCTTCTGTTTAGTATGTAGGTTGTAGAGTATCTTAGAAAAGCTAATATTCGTGGAAGTTTATGAACATTATGAATGTGCTGAATGTTTATTGGTATGCTTCTTGATGTAAATTTTTAGAGACATTGGTTAAAACATGAAAACGATAATTCCGCAGCCTTGACTGTGTTAACCCCTTTGTACGCCTGCTGTCGCACATCGCTGCTGCCTCCAGATGAATCTAAAAGTACTGATTTTGCCTGAGATGCCATATCTACGGTTATTAAGTGAAGCGAGTTCTATGAAATACCACCTTCTGGTTGGAAGTTGAGGCTCTTACCAAGAAGACTGAGATGATAAAAAAATTGTTATGCTTGGTGTATTTATAACAACTGACAATGCATATACATATATATACATGCATCATATTTAGTTTTAATTGTTTAAATTTACGTATCCCTCGTAAACATCCTACCCTTGTTAAAAGGTCACATAGTTGCACCACGGCAAAGAAATCGTTTAAAGTTGGACAGTTGATCAGAATCACTTCACTACTCACAGTACTTTAAGTGTTTGGATGTAAATATTATGATCCGGTGATCATCAAGCTACTAAAAATAAGCTTGGATCTCGCTGCCATCGATCTTGTCATGCGAATTATGTTTAAACAGAGGTAGACTAGAGAAAGCCTATATACTAAACATTTAAATAGTTTTCATGTTAGCTGAACATAGAACACTGGGCAGCAAACTAATTCTAATTTTACTCGAATATTCGGTATTAATATGTTAGGACTCCCCTATCATGATTTCCTCAAATAACACAGTAATTTAATACTTTTGAGCAACCTTACGTCGGCGGATGAAAATTAATAGTTGATCACGAAGGTTTACGTAACAGTATGTCTTACGGGAAACATGGGAAACAACCAGATTAACACAGCATGGTAAGATACAAATTAGGCTACTGTGAAACACCAAACAAGTATTACATTGATGACTCTTAGCTTACAATCAATATTTCTATAGACGAATCTATGCTGACATTTAGTTGTGATTCCAGCGTTTAAACAAAGTTTTGTTCTTTCCTTCTTTGGATCAGTACTAATCTAATTTGCTTCGAAAAATATGTATGTGCAGGAGATTCCTCGTCAAATATCAATGTCAAACATCAACGGTTGGTAAATTAGTGTGGACTCTATGTGAAATTTTAAGGTGTTTTCCCTTACAACCTTGAAAGCTCGCACGTTACTCTAGTTATTATTATAGTCCCACACGAATAACTATTTCCACTATCATCGATGCTACCCTTATTAAGACAAATATTCCAAAACAACTCTCCATAAGTATTTCTCATTGCTACCATGTCAAGAAATTTTCAAAAATTAAACTCCAAGCTAAAACTGAATTAACATCTGTCATGGTAATTATACTAACTCATCGACATATAAAACAAAGTTGAAAAGAACTGTAAATTAGGAGGGTGGTTTTCGTTTTATCGAGACCACTGAGCTGTATAATTTGACTGAGGAGATTCAGTGAGGAAATTTACATGGTCAAATCAACGACATACCTAAAAACATGAAATTTATATTCGATGCGGAGTCAGACAGCAAACTACCATCTTTGAATGTGCTGATCACCGAAGTCAAAACATGAAAACTGAAAACTCAAGTGTACTGTAGACCAACGCATACCACTCAAATTTTTGGCTTTAGCAGCAACAATCAACCGTGTGCTAAATTTATTTTAAAGAGGAGAAACATACTAACCACACCTGCAAATAAAGAAAAATACTCAATAAGTCACTCAACTGAACAGCTATACACGCAACTTTAACGAGAAATATCTCTCAAGAAGCACCAACAAACTCAAAACCAAACGTCGAAATCATTAATGGACCATTCTACGATATATGAAAAGAATATCATGAATTACCACCATGTTATCTAAACAGGAATAAAGGTCATACTCAGAGCAGCAAGTTGACGACAGTCAGTCTTGTACAAAACAAACGACACGCACTGTCGCAAAATTTTAGATGTGGGATTCAATCTCTACAGTTTTATATTTCACTCAGTAGCAGCTGTACTTATTGAGATTTTCGGGGTTTTGCAAGCGGGTTATTCGAATTTTGTGAGCCCGCATTATTTGAAGTTGTTGGGCAAGGTAATGTAAGTCTCAGTTTACTGTATGGCTTTTTACTGTACAGCAGAGCATTGAGTACAAGCTATATCTGGTTACATTGCCAGGCACATATTTTGAAAATGTTTACTGCGGAGATAGACGCTTTGAGTTAGCTTTTGGGTTCCCACTATTTTTATTTAGTTTTCATTTCATACTCTCAAAGACAAGCCGATTAAGCCATACCCTCTAGGTTCTCTAAGTCGTAATTTACATTTCGGTGAATATTGACCCATGGTTTACGATTCATTGTATAATGTCGCACAAATTTGTGTTTATTGTAGACTGGCAATTTAATTGAAAAGTTGTTCTTTTAATTTATTATTGTGACTGCTTATAATCAGTTTATTTCAAGTATCTAAGTGGGTAAGGTGTTTTCGCAGGTTTTTAGTTCCGGTTTGGGCTAAAACGGGGTCAGATCGGAGGAACGCTCCATCCACTTCACAACCTTTTTACTTTCATGTTGGTCAGCTTGCCTTCCTCGCTTCGTAACATTTTCAGTTTCCGGACGGTTTTTGCTCGAGTAGGTTAAGGGAATTTAATGACTTTTTAAGTCTAAGGTTTTAGGGTCTAAGCTTTCTTCGTTCCAGTTTTATGGTTTTTCTTGTTATCTCTTACAAGTTCTGGCTTTGTCGTGAAAACTGAGAGGATGTCTGGAGTTTTAAGCAACTAACTTTTTTACATATCTCATAAATATGTCGTGGACTGACGAAGTAACGTGTAATAAAATCTGATTTTCGAACCTGTTTAATTTAAATCCAACCAAGACATACAAGTAGCGTTTAGTCGTACTCAGGAGTTAGTATGAGCGTGATTACCGTGGCTGTCACATTCTAAATGTCATTTAGCGCATCGGCGGTCAATATTTTGTGAACAATATTGATTTTTATGTTTGCTGGAGTAATATCGTTTTCATCTATCTTTATCTTTCTGTAACAGTATCTTAATGCTATACGTATAGTGTACAAACCATCTAAGACTCAAGATAGTTGGTGTACAACCTTGCAAACAATGTATCTTTCCAACACACCACATGCTAGTATAGTGAGTAGAAAATAACATTATGGGAATCATATAAAAGAAAGTAACGTCAACGTTAACAGGAAACTGATTGTGTAAAACGCTATTTAAAGGTAACTATTAGGAGGAGAATAATTGTGAAGTGACACTAAACTCATAATCGAGTGATTAGTAGGGCATGAATGATTTACCCTAAACGTCAGTGATACTTTAACTGATAACTCCCATTTACTTGTCAATATAAAATTTATTCTGAAGCCAACTAAGCTTATTTCCATATCTATCTTACTAGTCATACATCTTCCATCATGTCGTAAAGTATTATAGAAAACCGTAAAAGATGGAACGTTCATCTTTAATGACCTGTGTGCAGACTGTAGCCTCAACTAATTAGACATGGTCCCTACCTGAAATGTCAGAACCACTCGCATTTCTAGGTGGTTTTACCTTTTTTGTTGCAACAGCTTTGCATTTTCAGGCACCAGTAGGACAGGTATTTCTTAATATTAGAGTAATCTATGTCAGCCCAGTGGAGGGGATCCGTAAGTTATACTTTTTTAAAGACTACCCACTTAGTTTCACAACAGCATCTATGCAGTGAAAATGAAGTAATTACGGTTGTAAAAGCACCATAGCCGTCACCATCATATCATCGTATTTGATTAGCGTCTCAATAACTACAATAATTGATTCCAATCCAACAAATTTCAGGCTCGAATCGCACTCCACCTACTTCGGTTTAAACAATAGAGTTGTACCACTAATTCTCATGCTTAGAATGTAGTTCAAAGCTAGGTGCTCGTCTGTACCTCATAAATAAGTCTATTTCAGCTGCTTTTGAAATTGCCATCCCAGTCGAAGTTTATCGAAATATTGCAATTGTATGCAAATTAACTTACTTCAAGCTACTTTAGTAGAGAAAACTATTGAAAAGAAATCAAGTCTATTAATAACCTGCCCAGAATACTTTTTAGAAATTTTATTGATACAATTAATCATAACCGGTCTAATTACGAAAATTCTGATATCTCAGTTATCCAACGGGTTGGCGTAAACAACATCCAATGATACTGTTTCAAGACTTCACAATGCACTCGCACCGCAAGGAGAAATCAGAGGTTTAAAGCGTGAAACCTACAATTATGCTAAATAAAAAAGGAACCTAAGGAGTTAAGGAAATAAGCGTAATTGGGACTTTAAGTATAAAATAGTGTCAACTTTTATGTGTTGGAAGGCTTTTAAAATGAACGTGTTAGTGGCACTACTACCGATTTTAAGTTATATCATTTAGTTGTCCAATTAAATCTGAGAAATAACAATGAAAAACACCAGTCTCAACTAAGCGTGTATTAACCCGCTATCCATAATTAGCAATATTCCAGATGAACCTAAGTTAGTTAGTGATATACCAATCAAGACCATCTATATTATGATCTCAACGACTTTGATCATTCCTGCTTCTGAAGAACAGCCCCCACTGAATTATAAACCTTTAAAAGTAATGGCAAGTTTCATCATTGTCCCAGTTTGTCGTTTGTTCAGCAAGTCACTAGGTCGCGATATCCTGACTATATTCTATGTATATATCACTTCTACGGCTTCCATATCACGCACTACTTCGTGGCCGTAAGCATGTTTAGAAAACCAAGTGGTCCTCTTTCTGTTCATCTCTGTTTTCCGGATAGGTGGGGGAAGTATTAAGATGACCTAGCTTAACATTGATTAGAAGTCGATAGCGAGCCTAAAGTGGCTTTTTCAGCACTTACAAACAGTAAGTTAGGTTATTCTCATATTTGAGTTCCTCTTAATCCCTTGTATTTTTTCTCCACTCCTCTGTTTTAAGAATGTTATTCCTTTCTGTAGGGTATATTTCTCATATTGTCTAACATTATACCAAGTATTTTTGTTAAATTAGTAAAGTTAAATGCCTATTGTAAGGGAGACTACATAACGTTAAGTTTCAATATTCTCAAAGAACTCTAGACATTGCCTTTCTCACTCATCATAAAAATCTTCAAAATACCACCTGTTTGTCATAGTATGAACGAATAAGTAATATTGGAGTTAGATTATAGAGTACTAGGAAATTATGACAAATTAGTAGATATTATAAGCTTTTGCCAACTTAAATGGTTGGAAAATGTGTTACATATACCCATCCACTGCCTACCTCGCCACTCAATCTTGGCTGGTTAAGAGTCAAATGGAAGAAAGGCTGGGGCTGCCAAACCTAAGCATTACATCAACCCATGAAGTCTGTGACTATTGATTTAAGCTATGTTTGTTGATGCAGACTACTTTGTTATGGTCTGCGTGATATTCACGATGAGTGACTAGAGGTACTAAGTGACAGTTCAGAATCGGTCACAGTGGCTCAAGTGTATCCACTCCTTATGTTCTTCTAGGCCTCAAGTTCCATTACTCTTCCATACTTTCATTTGTTTAATTCCTTCCTGTTGAATTATACTGTTGTGTGAATCTTTTGCATTTGATCTCGTCATGCTAATGTGGTTTGGCAATCCTAAATCTATTTGCATAAGCGTCAGGTTCTACGTTGTTCATGACTAACACCCACCCAACTATAAATGCAGTTGATGTTTCCTGATTGATATGCTTTGTCATGTTACTTGTAATTACAGTTGGATGTACTAACTAATCTACTCACGGTAATTAGATAAGTTGGTAAACAGTGAAGTTACTGGATGATTATCCCGTTTTATCTACGACTACAAACTCATTTGATTTAAGATGGTGAATTTAAATAATAAATATAAACTTATTTTTGAGGTTGCACTCGTCATCATGATTTTACTGGTTATCAAAGTGCAGTAGCCTGATTACCAACATCGTCCCAAACTTTTTAATTTTCTTTGTGATCTCTCCTATTACAGTATGTATAATGTACATTGCGATTTGTACTTAGGTGCTATACACATCTCGAGCTTTGCTTGTCTTGAGCTTTAAATGTAACACAACAAACAGGTGAGCTCATGCATTCATAAATTACTTCCTAAGGTACAAGAGCCATCTATGTAGACTTTGTAGGCCCTCCTACTTCTGTGGTTTAAAGATGAATCAAGTTTGCTACCAAATGAGTAGACGTTAATTATCTAAATTAACAAACCATATTCCCTTGAGTTCATATAATTTATATTTGTCTATCCAAATATTATACGATATATTTTCTACTTACGCCTTCTGGTTTCTTCTCACCACTTAGTGTCTCTGAAGGTCACTAACTTCCAGAATGGGAAAACTTTTCTCCAAACTCTTTGGTAATAAAGAAATGCGCATTCTTATGCTGGGTCTTGATGCCGCTGGAAAAACAAGTAATTTATATCAGTTACCTTTATATTTACTGGTTTTTAGCTATCCTATACCGATTAAAACTTGGATCAAGCGTCAGCACTATTCCGACTGTTGGTTTCAATGTTGAAACTGTAACTTACAAAAATGTAAAGTTTAATGTTTGGGTAAGTTAAATTATCTTTACTGAACGTAGTCGTAATTGCATAGGATGTTGGAGGTCAAGAAAAAATCAGACCACTGTGGCGCCATTATTTTACTGGAAGTCAAGGTCTTATATTTGTTGTTGATAGTTCAGATCGAGATAGGATAGAAGAAGCTAGACAAGAGTTACATCGAATAGCTGCTGACCGAGAAATGCAGGATGCTGTTATCTTGGTATTTGCAAATAAACAAGATCTTCCCAATGGTGAGTTTCAACCATGAAATACTAATTTTCTAGAAGAGAAACGTTTACATTTTTATATAAACTTAAAAATTTTTGTAGAGTATCCGATTGGAATTTTAATGTTTTCCACTATAGTACTTTCGACTAGATACCATACTTAATATTCTGAAGAGTGTTAGAATTTGTTACGAAACTTTAGAGTATTAAAAATATAAATAAATCACTTATTCCTATGGTTTGTTGCGTAACAACACAGTTATTTCAAAATTTATGTACCAGAATGCATATATTGTAATAATAATAGCTCATACTAAACTTTGGACGTTTTTATGTCACCAGATGTTACATTTCTTTTTACATACATAAACTCTAATAACGTAAACTTTTCTGGCATCGATAATTTACCTGGAACTCCTGTAATCAATTCAAAGTACGCATAAGATATAGTCCTTTTAAATAAAATGGAGAGGTTGCTCTGTGACTAAGGTGTTCAAATTTCAGCTACTAAGTAGCAGGTTCGAATGTCACGCCTACTTCGTCAGTTTAAGCAGCCGAGTACTATCACTAGCCTTCATATTCAAGACGTGGCTCTGAGCCAAGAAAATGAATCTGAATCCAGTAAATTAAATGCTTATTTTCTGTAACAACAACATGTGGGGTTTTTGAAATGTTTTGAGCAAAGCCATAAGAATGTTTGACTTGCATTTCGCCTTTGCTAATGATAAAACTCGAAGTCTAATTCATACTAAGTGGAAATCATTAAACTTGTAGACCTCTCATTTAGTGAGTTGTATTAGGCCTGATAAACTGGATGCCAATAAATTCACAGCATTAATGAAATTTCTTTCCTTAGAATCTCCCAATTTGCACTATCTGTCAAACAACCAAGACATTCAATTGCCTAAAGTAGGCTCATCAGGCCTCTTGGCATTATTTCTCAGCTATGTCGTATGACTTTGGAGGGTTAACGGTGCATACAGATTGCAGTTACTCGAATATGGGGTTTTTCGTACTTAATGGAACCATCAAGTGAGTATTGATGAGGTTGATTGCGAAGTTAGAGGCAGGAAGGGAAACTAGGCTTTGAGATGTGTCTGGATCACTTGGTACGCATACTAACTCGTTACTTTCGCTGATTTATGTATCTTTCTAAAGTAGATTAAAGTTAAGATATGAGTAGCTGTTATGTGGATATGCAACAAATTCGTATCTCAATTGATTATAAACGAGTTATGGAGAGTGTTGACTTCTTAAATATGGTTCTCAGCAATTCTAAATGACACTTTAAAGCTAACCACAGTGACACAAGTGGATTCATCTTTCCACTCATAATCAATTTTCCTCCTCTGACTTAGGTGCTTCTTGTTTTGTTTATCTTCTGTCAACCAATTATTGCGAAGTTTGACCATTTAAATTAATTCATTATTCTTCAAGGCTGCCATTGTAGACATCTATGGATCATGATTCCTTTCGAACTCTTCATTATTCATTATATTCCTGTATTATTTATTTATTTATTTATTATTATTATTATTATTATTATTATTATTATTATTATTATTATTATTATTATTATTATTATTATTATTATTATTATACTAATTAGCATTAAGTAATCGAAACTAGGTAGAATAAAATTACTGCATCCTTTAATGTGACCCAGTGATCAAGTAGAATTGTGTCTAATGTAATGCGGTCAACATTTATGAATATAGCACTTTCTAATTATGTCGACATAATTCTGTCAGTGTATCTCAACAGTGACAGCTATTCTTGTCCTACAGTACTGTTATATTTCCTAGATACAACGACCCAATTACTCCTATTGCTTAGTATTCTTAGACACCGAACACTCGACAAGACCCCAAATCAGAACACGTTTGAACAGGAACGAATTATATTCCAAATAACAAGGGTAGACAGAAGTAGGAATCGTTAGTTAGAGAAACGTTAATGTATTTACAGTATTTACATAAGAAGCTTCCAGAATCTTTTGCAACAATCCGCCAGAGCTGATTGGTTTAGAAATAGCCAATCAGCGTGCGCCATCACGATCATGCACTGAGCATGCTTTAATCCGGTCTATATTCTACTAACACCTCCCTCTTGAGCAGATTCGTAGGATCTGGTGTTAGGATTCACCTGCAGCCGTTGTACTGGTTTGTGCTTCCGATTTGTCCGCCATCTAGGTAATAAGGAAGTGGTATCATCCCTCGTTTGCACAACGACTGTCCCGTCTGTTTCAGGTGTGTTGATCTCAAAGGTGTCCAGCAGAACAGCGAGAGGTAGTCTATACCGCGTCTCGTTGTTGGCGACGCAGGTTGGTTTCAGTTGGTCCACATGACGCACCCAGACTTCTGAGCCAACGGACACCTCGTACACCACATTTCCTTTCTTTTGCACCATCCGACCAGCTGTCCAGGTAGGATATTTGCCTCGATAGTCCATAGCAAGTACCCTTTGACCCACAGTGAACAATCGTCTTTGCGCCCCATGCCGACAATTGAACTGTTTCTCCATCTTTACGTTTCGTTGAGACTCAAGAGCTGGCGTCGGACGGATGCTATCGAAATGTGTCCGTATTTTTCTGCCCAGTAATGCTTCCACTGGAGAGACCCCGTTAGTTGTCCGAGGGCTCGGTGTGGAACGGTAGATAAGCAAGAACCTCTCTAAGATCTCTTCGGTGGTCCCCTCCCCTCTTGATTTTTTCAGAGCATCTTTAAATGTACCAACAAAACGTTCTACTTGGCCATTTGATTGAGAGTGGAATGGAGGTGTTCGGATGTGATTGATTCCGTTCTGGCGACAAAAGTCTGAGAAGATAGCAGATGTAAACTGTGTTCTGTTGTCGCTGACTATTTGTTCTGGAACCCCGAAATGACTGAATAATTAACGTAGTTTTCTGAATATGCAGCTTGCAGTTGGATGCTTCATAAGGAAAATTTCTGGCCACTTGCTGTAAGCATCAACTACCAGAAGGTAAGTTTGTCCATGAAGTGGACTAGCGAAGTCCAAATGTATACGCTGCCACGGTGACTGTGGTATTGGCCATGATTGCAACTCTGCTTTCCTCTGTGCTTTTGTTGCTAATGCACATTTAGTACACGAACGAAGTAGCTGCTCAAGTTGAGTGTCTAATTGCGGCCAGTAAACATAACTTCGTGCTAGCGCTTTCATGCGATTTATTCCGGGATGTCCTGCGTGCAGCTGTTCGAGCACTGCTAGTTGTAGCTTCGGAATTATGACGCGTTCAGCGAACAGAAGGCAATCGTCAATGATTGAGAGAGACAGTCTGCGCTGGTAACACTGCTGAAGCTCTGTAGAATTGGTCTGCGAGGGCCACCCTTCTAGGTGAAACTTTCTAACCTCTTGTAGAACTGGGTCTCGAAGAGTCTCTTCTCTGACGACACTGGAGTGTTTCGAATGGCATCCGCTACTACACTCTGTATTTCTGGGTCAACTGATATGGAGGCAATGATCATGTCCTCCGGTCCAGGGTGTTGGACTCCAATTAGTCGTGAGAGGGCATCGGCCTGACCAATAGTATTTGTTGACTGATACTTGATATTGAAGTCATAGCTCAGAAGCATTGTTGCCCAGCGCTGTAGTCTATTAGCCGTATAAACAGGGATTCTTTTTTTTAGAACCGAAGATTGCAATCAATGGGTTTTGATCTGTCAGTAGAGTAAACTTATGGCCATACAGCATTTTATAAAATCTTCTAACAGCAAAAACGATTGCATGAGCTTCCTTTTCAATTTGACCGTAGTTTCGCTCGGCTGGGGTGAGTGATCTAGCAGCATGAGCAATTGTCTTTTCTGATTTGTCTGGAACCACGTGGGATATCACTTCTCCAACTCCATAACTAGAGGCATCAGATGCATCAACAACTCCCAAGCTGGGATCGAAGTGCGTTAACAGAAGCTTCGAGCTGAGCATTGACTTGACTTTGTCGAACGATGCTTGACATTCTCCTGACCACTGCCAAGGTTTATCTTTTGTTATTAATTCATTCAGAGGACCTCTCACTCGATGCATTTCAGGCAAAAATGTGCTGTAATGACTAACTAATCCCAAGAAGGATCTTAATGAAGGAACGTCAGTTGGTACAGGCATTTTCTGAATGGCTTCTATATTGGCAGGGTCTGGTTGGCGACCGTTCTTATCTAGGATGAAACCAAGGTATTTGATCGAATGCATAAAGAAGATACACTTTTCTCCACGTAGGTGAAAACCGTACTCTAACACTCGGTTAAGAACTTGATGTAGTCGACCAGAAAGTTCACTGTGAGTAGAACCCATAACTATGATATCATCTAGATAAGCTGCTGTACCAGATATACCTGTTAGCATCGTATCCATTATTTGCTGAAAGATGGCAGGTGCTGTCTTGATGCCAAATGGTAGGCGGGTGTATTGAAATAACCCTCGATAAGTGTTGATAGTCAGAAGCTCTCTACTATCTTCATCAACTTCTACTTGCAGATAGGCATCGGAGACGTCTATTTTCGCGAAACATGTACCACCATTTAGCTTAGCAAACAGGTCTTCAGGAACTGGTAACGGGTATTGATCTACATCCAATGCACCATTTAAACCGGGTGAGAAATCAACACATATGCGTAGTGTTCCATTGCCTATGTAGAGTAATTGACTGGTTGGATTACGCCAGCTTGCTGCAAATGATTAAGTTCTTGATCGACTAGTTCAAGAGCAGCATATGGTACAGGACGTCTCGGACGAAAAATAGGTTTCACGGGTAAATAAACTTTCATTTTGGTGCAGTGACCAAAGGTTTTCTGAAAAACAGGTACGAATTTTCTCTTCAGCTTTTCCAGTAACTTTTCACCTGTCTGTTTTGCACGTATGGGGGTGTCTAATGGACACGACACGTTGCAAACACTGTTGATTGGTATATCCATTATTCCAAGTTTCTCTAGCATATCAAGACCAAGAAGATCAAGGTATGGTTGTTCTGTAAGATAGCATATTCCTTTGCAGCTATTTCTATTGAAGGAAAATTCACACTGTAATTCGCCAACCAGTTGCAGAACTCCTCCTGATGCGTTTTTAGCAGTTTTCTTAGATGGCTTTATTGGCGGTTTCTCGAGCAGGTTATATGTTTCTCTAGACACTAGGGTGATATCGGATGCTGTATCGATTTGAAGACGAGCTGTTATGCCGTTAATCTGGATAGTAACATACTTTCTCCGAATGTCTGTTTGAAAGGCTGCTACCAGAGAAAGTGATTGAGATTCGGCTGACTTCACCATTTGTCGAGGACGTCTATGTTTCTTCTTGGGCTGGGACATACGATTCGGTGGGCAATGGTCTTCTTTATGTCCACGTTTATTGCACATCTGACATTTATGCTTCTTAAGTGGGCAGAATCGTACATAGTGCCAATCATCACATAACCAACATGCAGTCGTTGGTTTGTTGCCACTTGTTCTCGGTTTTTCAGCTTTTAACCTAGTAATAGCGTTGACACTACTGCAGCTTAAATTAGGATTTACCTGTTCAATTAACTGATTGTCGTGTCTGATGTTTTGTAGCCGCTTACACTCATCTGTCAATGTTCTGAGTGTGATGTTTGGATCTTGATCTAGCCAAGTTAAGAGTCTAGTTCTAATCTCAGCATCTTGCGGTGACTGAAGGGCTTTAATGAATATAAGGCATTTAAATTGGTTTTCTGTCAATGAGCATAACTTGAACTGTTCGCGCTCTCTGTTGACGATGTCTGCTAGAGCACCATATTCATCAGCTTCTCGTTTCATCAAATTAAGACACTGATAACGAATACTAAACAATGAAGATGATTCGCCGAATATCTCTGATAATTGAGCTACCGTCTCATTGAAGCTGAGCTCTCGAGGTAACTTTGGTAATATATGATCAGCATAGAGTGCATGTTCATTACTTCCTAGCTTACGCATCAACAATCGAGTCTTCTATGCATCATCTTGTTTACAGAATTCTATTCTAAATGTGTCTTCCCAACGCTTGAACCACATGAGGAAGGTATTTCCACTTTCGGGGTCATAATAGAATTCTGGTATGCTGCTGGCAACTGCATCACAAGAAGTACTTGAAAAAGCATGTGAACTTGAACAATGGGTGTTCAGCTGTTGCGTAAGGGTTTCTAACAACCGCATTTGTGCATCAAGTTGTGCTTGCTGTTGTTGTAGTATTCGATTGAGCTGGTCATCTGATATCGGCATTTTGAATGTATTTTCCTTTCTCTCCGTCGCCACTGCTATATGTCCTGGATACAACGACCCAATTACTCCTATTGCTTAGTATTCTTAGACACCGAACACTCGACAAGACCCCAAATCAGAACACGTTTGAACAGGAACGAATTATATTCCAAATAACAAGGGTAGACAGAAGTAGGAATCGTTAGTTAGAGAAACGTTAATGTATTTACAGTATTTACATAAGAAGCTTCCAGAATCTTTTGCAACAATCCGCCAGAGCTGATTGGTTTAGAAATAGCCAATCAGCGTGCGCCATCACGATCATGCACTGAGCATGCTTTAATCCAGTCTAGATCCCACTAACAAGTACATTTATCAGTCTCTGAGTATGACATAGCCATACGCCCTCAAGTTTTCAGTTGCTGTTGGAATACGGAATGCTATTTTTTGAGTATAATGATAGGTTGTTTCCAGGCCAACTTAATTAAATCGATCGTGTAGACAAACACTTATTAGAACTTACAAATTGATAATAGTACTTTAATTCAAAGTTTTGTCGACTTTTATTAGACTGTGTTTTTTATTTCATCATAAATCAGTGAAAATCCTTATTGACGTTCATTGTATTAGCAGATTCCAAAATTCATGCAAATCTACGTAGTACTGTCGTTCTTAATAGTTAGTATCATTAATAATATTGTTTTATGTGCATCCTAAGAATAATTGTTAATAAAAAGGAGACAACTTTTCTAATATTATCTATCCCATTTTACAGCTCATTAGTGGACTAAAACTAGTTAGCCGAATAGAGAGTCCTCTTATGGATCCTTTTCTAGCTTATATCGTGCAACTCCACCAAAATCATTCTCCCGAGTTAAAATATTCCTCCATCATCTCATGTAAATGACTTTTGTTCAGATCTTTACTGCCAGTCATCTTTAATCATCTATCTCTATGTGTAGTCAAATCACATTACGCATACTTCAGTAGCTAAATAGCTGAAATCCACCATTTTTGTGAATCAATTTGTATTCACGTATATTTAGTATTAGTATACTTAAGCTAATCGTGTTGTTAAGATATTTTGGATATTTAAATTCCATATTGTTTTTGTCCAGTATAGTTGACATATTGATATTAATTTGTTTTGGCACACAATTTGCTACATGAAATTGTACAGTAAAAACAAATACTTGTGTCCACTGTTTCGTTAATAGTTAGTTATCTTGTAACATTTACTTCACTTGGTGCACATATTTTCGTTTTAATCGTTCAATGAATATATTATACAATTCCAACTTTTGAATACTTAAGTTATTTTTGCTTAAAAAATAAGGATATCTAACGCTCAAGAAAAACTATTGAATGGATTATTGGAGTGGTTACAGTGTTTGACTTTCAGCTGCTGTCGTAGGTTTGAATGTCACTCAACTTACTTCGGCTTGCACAACCGTGTAATATCACTAGCCCTCATATTTAGATTGTGGCTGGAAGTCAGTTAGCTTTACACTACATTCTGTTATTATAAGATATCTGTAATCTGTCAAGATCGATGGTTTGTTGATTCAAATGCATAAAAAAACTTGCAAAATCTACCCAATAATTATGTGAACTGAGATACACTAGGCTTATCAGTTATGAACCAACAAACCATTTTCAACTTAAATTAACACCCAATACCTTGAGTCAGTCTCATCATGGTGACCTGATAGTCAATTCAGTTGCAATTTCCTTAATATGTCTAGTTGGTGTGCGTTCTGAGATCATTGAAATGTTATTTTGCAAAATTTAGGATAATTCAGTCGTAATGCAAGATCATCCTTATTTACTAGATTTAGTCCTATATGATTTCATATTTTGTTCTCCAAATATGAGTGGTCATCAGGGCGACACTACTAGGGAAGGAGGGTGTAATCAATGCATGTAACGACATCTGGTGAACCTGACTTCTGTAGTGTACCAGTGTTGTTTTTATGCGGACGAAGGTTTAATAATTGAAATAGCATAAGTGTAGTGTAATAGGTAGTTAGAGATAACTGGCAATAAACTCTGGGTTCAAGTTTCGTGCTAATTTTCACCTACCAGTAAGTCGTGCTGGCAATATGGAGAGAACTGATACTCTACCTGCCGTTGGAACTCGCTTCATACAGTCCAAGACGTTACCATTGAGTTATTTTAATCACGGATAACTAAGTCACCTTTCTCCACAATCAGTATTATGTTCGGTACAAATCTTCCTCTTCATTATAACACTAATCTCGTGTAGTACTGAAATATTTGGCTGATTGATCACTGAGTAGTGACATATGTTATGCTTATCATTGTATGCCAACGGAATTATATCGATCAGCTGAATTATTCAGATGTGCCTTAAATTTTAAAGAAAATTTTAGAAATTTCAATTCACATATTTTTCGAACCAACTATATAGAGTGTTATTATACCTAATTTCTCTAAGCAAAGACCTAAAGGTCCTAAGTTTATCCCAGGTGGTATCGAGGATGTATGTTGTTGAGGTGACTCGTACAAAGACAAAACGACCGTCTTGTTTTCAGTGGGTGTCCTACTAAATCCATGGTGTAAAACTGCATGGCATAAACTATGACAGCAGACTTCCTATATCAAGAAAGTGATAAGTTAGATTTGTGTACTATTACGTTGTCTTTACCGAACTAGATTTCCATCTTTTTCTCCGCAGAAGCACGTATTTTTTCACTATATATTTAGTTAATCAACATTTTTTGATGTCAGACTAGTTTGTCGATATCATGCCGTTCACTGATCAACGTTTATGCATGGAATACGCCCTCATCAAACCTTACTCCATTGATTGACTACCTCTAAGGTTATATTTTAAAAACTATACTGATCTACGTAGTCTTCTGTTTGCACTTCAGATAGCAACAGTTTTGACTGTTGATGATTCTATTGTTTCTTCGATTAAGTGAGTGGGTGGAATTATAACTGCTGTGCATTAAGAATAAGCCTCGTCTAAACTCCGAAAGCCACTTATTATTTACTCACATGAAATTAACTGAAGAAATAATATACATGAAAATGGACATAATCCAGATAAGTAAAACATGAAAATGCAGCTCTTTGTAATTAAAAATATCTTTATTCTCATTACTTCATTTTCGTAGGTGTTGTCTTGTCTCAGATTCTAGTTTAAGCTTTTAAAGATTTCGACCATTTATGACTGCTTAACTGTAGATTATTTCGTAGTAAGAAATGCCGTCTATGCACTGAACATGGCAAATTAATTGATCAGATTATGTATTTCCACCAGCTGAGGTGAAATAACCATGCCCGATGGTCGGAGACATTGGGTAACATGTCTGAGAACTAGTCACTGTGGTGCAGATGCATTCACTTTTTATCTCCCACTTAAATTTTAGTACTCCCTCATACCATATTAACAATATTTGGTCTATCCTATTATCATTGATATTACAGTATTTCGACATTTTTGTTCAATTGTCAGACTGCACGTTATCCACAACTAACTGACTGACTTCAGCCTAATATTTGAAAGTCGGATACTTTAACCACTAACCCACTAATTATCTGGTGTAAATGATTGTATGTTTACATACTGATGGATCTTTGACCATCCTTTCTTGTTCAGAAGTTCACCTAAGAAAACTAAGTGAACGTTTTATCAATATCATTTAATCGAAAAATATTGTTACTAAATTTTAGTCACCTTCATTCCATTAGACATTTGTAATACCACTGAACTTGCAAAAAGCTCAAATAATATTTCTGTGTGTATTCATTTGTATTGGCTTGTATTTCTTTACACTTCTTATCGGTTGATATTCTCCATAATAGTTGAATCTACAATTTTCAAAAATCTCAATGCTGCCACCGGATGTCAGCAAACTTTCGGAGGCAACGATAAGCGAACGCCTAGACGCTGAACATCCCCAATTCAAAAAGATCAGATTTTACAATCATAGAGTAGAACTTTTTTCACGAAGCGTTGTAAACCTTACCTTTTACAGCCTGACATATCATGAAGGCACCAAAGATGACCCAGTTCGGCATTGGTTGATTTGGCTTTTATTATGCGTAGATTGTTTTCATTAGACACTACCAACAGTACTCACACCACTACCCAGTTACTTGAACGTTTTGACCATTTGCAACATTTCACCACAAAGAGTGAGAGCTGGTACACACCTGTCGGTCTTGCAGAAGTACATTGAATTTAGAAGGTGCGAGGCACATTCCATACCTGCGGATACTAGTTGCCAACTGATTAAGTGTGATTTGGTGGCTTACGTATTATCGCACAATAAGACAATATTACCTTCATACTCAAAGTCGATAAATCTTTCATCAGATAGTAATTTTACACCGACAACGCGCACTTCTTTCAGAGCTGTTTCTAGAATGTTATCGATGACGAAGTTGAATGGTGAGATTGGGCAACCCTGCCTAAGTCCATTTGAACATATACGATAGGTTCTGTGTTGCTTTTGACTGGCTACCCGAATTCACTAGATCATACACTCAATTAATATGTTTAACTTAAATGTAATTACTAGATGTCAATCTTAATGTGCCCACACACACTTGAATCTAAACAACCCTAGCCGTTAGGTTTTTTTAAAGTAATTCTTTATTTATTTATTACCATCTTTAATGTGATTATATCTGAGGACGATGATGTATGTTGTAAAGAAAATGCTGTCCACAAAGTCGCTGATTACAATTATTCAGCAACTGTCGCTACATATTCATCCTGAGCGCACTGCCTATATACAGCGTTAATTCACAAGTACGATAAAAGTTTGGACTAATTAGATCATTGGATGCATTAGTGGCTTCTGATACGAATGGACTAAGCTCGAGTCCTTTTGAAATATAAATGCATCCAACTGAAGGGTTCCTCACTGAAGAATACTCGTGTCTTGCGTTCCACTTGCCAGCCACTATCTAACTTTATTCAGAAGTTTATTTCCTTTCTGTTGTTCAACCAGTTTTCAGCAATCGAATTTATAATTTAAACTCCCTCTCCTGTACACTTACTTCGGTTTAGGCAACACAGTACTATCATTTAATTGATGCTATCTAGTCTTTGTTTATTCTTATTTTGTCTACCTGTATTGTCTATACTCAGTTTCTTTTCTATTTATCTTTCTCAGCTATGAAACCTAATGAAATTCAAGAATGTCTCAAGCTTACAAAATTGCGTGATGGACGTTTATGGTATGTTCAGCCGTCAATCGCTACCACAGGTGAAGGCTTATATGAAGGTTTAACATGGCTTAACGCAAACCATAGTTTTCGGTGAATCAATCTTACTTTATTCCTTATAAACCTGTATTCTGTTCATTGTCTTTGTGATGATTTTATTTGTTTACTTCCTGCTTTTTTGAGAGTGTTACTAAATAGCAAGACACATTAAACACACTAACAACAACAGCAGCATAAATCTATCCAGCCAGCATACCCAGTCCTTATTTATATTTTCTGTGTTTATGGAATTGTAGCTTTTTTCCCTATTTCAAGATTTTTGATACTTTATCAAACTGACTTGTGTACGGCATTTCTCCTACTCATCCCTGCGTATTTTCCACTTCGTTCCATATCCTGTACTTTACTCTCGAGCTCGCACCAAACACAAACAGTAATTTTACTGACGAGATTTGTTTGTATAGGATATCCTTTCATTGGATAATGGCGCTTTCATACCAACTGTCATCCTGCCCCGGCTTCCTAATCTATCTAATAGATATTTTTATGAGCGTTCTGCAAATATATTCAATTACTTTATTGCCTCTGTTCCGATTCTTCCTATATTGCTATTCTTGGTTTGATTTAATTATAAGAGATAAATAACTGTTTCCTCGATTGTGTACTTATAACGCTTCTACAAGTTTTATACATGTTGGTCTTTCGCTCTCTCCTGTTAGTTTTTTTTCTAACTTCACCGCAATCTGACTAACCTTGCTGCATATTATTGGCTTTTTGTTAACAAAATAAACGTTCTTCATCTCGATTATTATTACCTTTATGAAAAAAAAACAGCGGAATTATTTAATTATTTAATTCTTGTACAGTTTGCTAACAATTCCCTACCAATCTTTGTGATCGTTAGTGTTTTGTTTTATTTCTGTGAGTATTATTAGTGTATGTATTCTCTGTTCCTGGGTACTTTTCTGCTTTCAATACACATGATGTATTTCGTTTGTTATATTTGTGTATATGTGAGCATATGAGTTAAGCGACACAAAAAACTATCATAGTACTAATAATCACTATCTGCTACAGAAAAGTTACTTTTTATCCTGTTCGTTTAGTTCACTTTCCTCCGTTCTTATTTATTTTTTATTCTTTTTATATAATCATACACATGGAGTTGGTGATGATCCTTAATCCTAGCACTATTCTACACCAAACAGTTAATTTTATCCTAATTTGTATTTCGTATGTCTATGCATTATATATGTATGCAACATACAATTCTCGCGATGTACAATGATAACTAAAAAATTTTTGCGAAATTTTAATGTATTTCCACTCGAACAAAATAGGTTTGTGTTCGATATACGATTTTCTCTGTTATACAAAAGTAAACTTCTTAAAACTAAATTCTGCAAAATTATACGGTGAATTAGGATTTTGTGTCTCCGGTGTTCGGGTATATGCCTGTTTGTTTCGTTTCCACCCCATGAAATTTTTTCATTGAAGTTTCTTAAAGGCTTTATTGTTGTTTAAATTTTGTTTTCCCAAATATGCTATCTCTCTGTGTGGAGAAAAATTAGTGAATAAATTTATTATGAATTATGTTTATTTATTTGAGTACAAAAGTTAGTGTAAATGGGCACAAAAAATGAATTTATCACACGATCAAAACGTATTATTACTAAAAAATAAAAGGGATGGGGAAGATGGTCATAATCAGAAAGGTAAAATTTAACCAGGAAAATTTCAATATAGTAGACAACTGGAATAGAATCACACACAAAATGGATAGAAAACTAAAACAGAATCCTGATTGGCTTCTATTCTCGTCTACTTCTGATATTTGAAATAACTGAATCGCACTTTTTTAGAACATCAAATCATTGAGTTGTAATAGTCCGACAGGACGATTTTCAATACGGCTTTCTTTTATGTCATGGTGTTATATAAAATGACAACATCACATTTTTCCACACAGTCCCGTCATCAGCAATTAATGTACAATATGCTAGCCTTTGGAATGATGGCGACACCAATGGCATTGTCGTCACTAAACCCGAATTACTGACATGATTCTGTCATCAATCTTTCGGAGCAAGCGACCAACGAACACAGTTCGTATGAATTAGATTTTAAAAGCATAAAGCTCATCACCTTTTTAAGATCATGTTTCGCAAGCATAAAGTGAGACTGTTCTCATCTACCTGTTGTATGCCAAACTTATATATATATATATATATATATATATATATATATATATATATCTTTGGACTACAAAGAAAGCCTACAAACGAATTTCACATAAACAATTTATGTGATATCAGCAGCCAAGAAATAATCAGTTGTATCAAGATTCTATACAAATTTATTCATTTTCCAGTTATGTAAAATACTAACTGTAATAACATGACGCATGAAGTTGGATGTAAACTGAATTACTGAGATCAGAAATGCTTGTAGCTAAAGTATGTAAACTTCATATCAGTGATACATGCTCACAGGAATCGAATCTGGTTGCAACCTAGATTTTACATCACTAATCTACTATTCTCTAATTCAGCAAAATCCCCATTTATTCGATTATTTTTTGGCTGTTGTTAAAGCACTCACATTGTATAACACCAGTGATTGGAATCTGTTTGGAAAAGACTGTTAATAGTACAGTTGTGTTAGCTCATCCTGAAGTATAAATTCAGAGAATAAAGGTGAATGCTTAACCAAAAGCTCCATGTTGCACACAGTTTATTTTGAATCTGAGGTTATGACTGGTTGTACACCTACCCTATTCGTCAAAAACTACTAATTTACTTAAATTGGAACATTCCTTCATTTGGTCGTCGTTTCTATGTTTCTGATAAATCATGTCTACGAGATTGGAAGTTTTAGTCGATTCATTAAATTCAAAGGATTTTTGCCATAACTTTAGGGCTTTGTGATGTTGAGAATTTAATACTAATAAACAAAAACGTATTCAAAATGTTAGTAATAATAAAATATCAGTAGATTGCTGAATTCAATTCTGACAACACAAAGAGATGGGGAATACCAGAAAATGAAGTCAGAAATTAATGATAATAATTGATATATTAAAATAAAAGATCGTACTACTTAAATTCTATAAGTAGTCAAAACTCGGTTTTTCACCATTATGAATTCTTAAGAGTGCATTATCACAAAATGACCTTGGTTGAACAACCATTGAAAATCATGAAGTAATCAACAAATGTCTCGTCCTAGGACGGAACTCTTCAGAATTGAGTGTCCGCGATTTCATCAGTGAATTAATCTCAAGTCTACGATGTGTCGTAGTGAATTCTGATAAAGAAAGAAATTTGTTGAATTCCTCATCTCTTACATTACACTGATAGTCAAAAAGAGGGGGACCAATAACAGTATCATTTAGTTAAATAACCAACGAGGGTAAATGCCAGCAAGCTGGACTATAGTGAAAGTATGCTTTGGAAATGTCATCGTTTGGTTTATAAAATGAATCATGAATTTTTGACATTTTCGACAAAATTCTAATGTCCCATTGTACTTCGGTTATCCGCAATGTTTTCATTGTTTAGTAAGTACGACGTGTCCAGTATTTCACTTATTTTTTTCTTACATGTATTAATTAAATGGTACATATTAAGTTATAATTTCTATTAAAGATTTTATTTCAAGCCCTAAATTTTGTTAGAATTGTGATTTTTAGTAATCCTCTCAATTCATGATAAATAACTGAAAATAACTCGAAGTGTTTGAAACGAAATATTTGTTGAAGATTTCTCTACAATGTACAGATATCATTATTTAAATGTATGAGTAAACTACTGGAAATAACATTAATAACAGAAACAATTGGTAGTTTATTCAATACTACACCATACTCTATTCAATACTGTATCCAAGGCAATATAAAATTCACAGTATGCGGTACTACAATAAGCTGCGCTTATTAATAATATTAACCTCAGGGAGAAATACATACAGTATATAAGTCATATATTCATGCATACATATGTATGACTAAATGAAAGTTGTCTTAGAAAGAAAGTAGCCTTTACAACTGTTAATTACCAACATATTCTAGAGTGTAGATTTCCAATCATGTGCACGCCTGTACAAAATCATCACCTAGCATATGTGCTAGATATGGAATTGTAAAGCTTTTATGTTTTTCTTTACATGTATATATTTGCATTGTTTTAATACAATACTCTTAATAAGCGTTGAAAACGTTTCACGTAGTGGACTAATGCTTCTGGTTAGTAACGCTAACCAGCATATTTCAGTAGTTCATCTAATTTATCGCTTTTTTCTTTTGACTGACTAGAAATTTCACCGGTATTCGTACTTATGAGTCACGTATCTCTGTTTACAATAAATTAGAACTATTTGTCAAGAGAAAAATGTTATTTTCATTCAATAAATTGATGAATAATATAGATTTTCTTTCAAATTTTTGCAGTACACTATACAAAACTTTAATATACTAATACTGTAAACATCTCTCTCTTTTAAAACTTCTGAGGTTTTTTAGGTTAAATTAAAAATATATTTGACATAATTTGTCAGACTGATTAGAGAGCCACGTAAGTCTAATGACATAATGTTAACGTTGTTAAGCCTAAAATGATGTATCCAAAAACATTTGACGGTGAATAGTATCGGATAGTAATTTCATAATAAAGTAATACAATAATACTAAATAAATCCATGTCAGAAACTAACCAATGTCACCTAAAATTATATTTTGATTTTAAAAATAAAGTTTATAGTCATACAAGCATAATAACCACATTTTCGATGCTCAGTTAAATTTCAATATGATTTTTCTTCTATACTGAAATAGTATTAAAATAAACCAGGTTGGCGGATGCAGGCTACCTGGTTGGCGTTTGCGTGACAGTCATGATCAGTGGTTGAAGACACTGGGTGACATAGCATAAAATCAGTCACCGTGGTGTAAGTGTATTCACTTTTCATGTTCATACTTGATCTTACGTTTTATTGCTCTTTCATAATTTCACATGTTTCATTTCTTCCTACTGAATTATACGGTTTTGTTAATCTCTTAGTGCTGATGGGGTAAAGCAATTTGGACCCATACGCGTATGCATCGGGTTCTACGTTGTATGTGAATGACATTGAATAAAGGTAAAAACTCACTTTTATTAAGCAAATCGAATGGAATTTATAGAGATATGTCTGAAGTCATAAAGTGAATAATGCACAATAGAGTGTAATTTCCATTGAAAATTTCATTTCAGAATTTTGAAGTTATCCGTAACTGACTTCTAATAACAAATTCCATGTTGCGTAGATTAACATTACAGATAAAAAAAAGTACAAGTATATTAATGTTTAGAAACGATGTCCTCCTGTAAATCTACTTAATGAGTGACAAAATTACGGTTACATTACAATATCAGTTGGCATGCAATTAATATATTTATTAACTAAGTTGGGGGATAATAACTATCATCATAAGATACGATTATCCGGGAAACTACTGTTAAAACTAAATAAAGGTTGACTAGTATATCCAAAATAAGGTGAAGCGTGTATCCTGTATTCCAGTGCCATCGACGTACAAGATACACTGAAACCTGTGACATAATCTTAAGCAAAATTATCTCAGGAAACGAAAAATGATGAACCGTAAGTTCTTAGTACTAACAGTGGGAGCTTGCAAACTCTTACTAATACCTGCTTATTCGTTGAACATATATCAGTCGCAAACTGGACATTGTACTTCAGTGAATAAAATCATAGCATTTTAAGCGAAAGGTACTACGTTAGACTCTCAGCTACTGGTTAATATTGGTTTTTTATCTGAAACTCGTGAATAGCTCATAACAGAAAGCCGTGAAAATTGTTAGTGATGAAAACTATAAGCAATTAAACTCAGTTTACAGAGAATTTGGACTATTTAACAGTGATGAATCTGAATAATCTCGTTTGTTTGTGAAACGACTATACTTGGTGCTTTCGTGGTAATCAACGCAAATGGACAGAATTACTCGATTATATGGCTCTTATTATGTGGTTGTGACACAATTTCCGTAATTCTATATCTTCATTTGTAAGTTACATCTCAATATTTTTCATAATTTTATCTTATCAATTAATCCCTTTTTTTACAGACAAGATTCTATGTTTAATCTTTTCATTATCATGATACTACGATAACTCTGACTGTTTTGCTACTCACGTTGTTTATTTCACTTAGCTGATATGATGTGGGAACCATAAGAGATACTTGACTTACATTATTTATCATTAAATGGTATTCCTTCGAAATATTTACCTTCAGGCCATATAACAAATCCAGCTTATTAAATCTGAATTTCGTCTTTTCAACTGATGTGGAAGTGGCTTTCTAATAATCGAACATCGATAAACCAAAAACAGTAAGATTTAATTTGTAATGTGGCTGGCAAGTGGAATCTCTGATATAATAAGATGGCATAACTTCAGTCAGTCATGTGCAACATAGAACTTGGCAAATAGATTCGTTGGCCTAATATGCCACACCGCATTCGCGCTACGACATTAAATTAACATGATTAATACTACAATGTAGTTGTTCATTGAGAAGGAATGAAAATGGAATTTAAGATCTAAAAGACAGAGTGAATGTAACTTCGTCATTGTGACCGATTTCAAGCCATATCACCCATTATCTCCAGTCATTGATTACGATTATTGTGCAAAACCCAACTAGGTAGTCTGCTAATACAACGGGCACCTAAAATAGATTGATCATCTCCGAGAACTGTCTTTTTGTAGACTATTTCATTATTTATGATTGTATACAAAGTGGACAATTTATTCTTATCACTATTCAGTTCCTCTTACCGCATCATTTCGTTTAAAACACTAACTGTTAGTATATCATTTCTCATTTATGAACTACGGTTAATTGATTATGTTTATATTGATTCGGTTCACAATCGCTGTTACCTATATTTTATATGATTACCACATTTATAAGTGGTTGACTGGGTGGTCAGGTTTTATGTATATATAAAGGAATACCTAAAATACAATATGATTCTATCTGGTTGCTTCATCAATCTTGTGTTCATGTATTCTTGGCTTGAGACTGATTGGGCATCAGGGAAGACGTTCAAAGACTAGCTAGGCAATCACTGGAGTTTGTTATTGTGACCTTGCGCGTGCAAGGTCCCATCAACCACTTGGTTATACTCATTAACTATAACAGCCCCTTTTCTGAAATCATTTTATTGACGTCATAACATCACCTACAAACACAGCTCAGACTAATAATCAACAAATATATAGACTGGTTCCACATTCTGTTTTTTTTTTTAGAAAAATTCACTGACAAAACCATTGGAGCTGGAAGAGTTAAGACATTATGTTATGAATAGCTTCCTCTGAATTATAGACAATCTACTTGTTGCCCTACATGTTGCACATCTGGTCCTAAAAAAACTTACTTTGATGAAAGAAGAGTTTATTTATTACGAGTTTAAATGGTTGGTCTATTTTATCAAAAAGATTATTCTACATTTGTTAGGTATTTTTCCGCGATTTTATGGAAGATATAGTTATTTATGTAACTTGTATGAGTGGTAGCGGCGGTAGAAACCGGACGAAACCATTCTCATATGATTATCAACAATTCATGATAGGCCTGCGATAATGATATTTAATGATCATTGATAATTTTAATGAACTGTGACCATATTTATTCTGTCATACTTTTGTATATGTGTATTAGCTTTTTAAAAAGACCACTAATATTTGCTGACAAGTTATTCTGTCTTTTAATATTCGTTCGTTAGGCGGAGGCAGGTAGATCAGTCAGTCAGATTTGTGGGGAGTAATTACTCGATCACGATCAGTCATAACCTCTATAAGATTCCCCCCCCCAGTATTTGAAAGGTAAATTAATGGAGTGACATAAACCTATACAATCAACAGTCACTTGCGCTGTGAAGTAAAACTGCAAACAAAACAACGAATGATATTTACTCCGTCTGGACTAATACAAATATCCTTTCATTAATGAATTTGTATATGAATATTTCAGTAATGAGAAATAAAGAGTAGCTGTCACTTACTAACAAACAACAACAGTTGCAGGTAATTCTCTATAACAACAATAAACAGAAAGCACATTTAATGTGATAAACAAATTGTCTCAGATGTAACAGTCAGTGATCAAGAACTCGATGTAGGTGGAAGAAACAACTATTTAGCTAGGTGTTTCTTTGACGTGCGAAGTACTGGTATCAACTAAAGAACTAATCAGAAAGTAATAAATAACTGTTTAGTCTTAGCCGTCAGGCACCCAAATGTGGATATACAGAACCACATAGTTCGACTGGAGATGAAAATGTGAAACCTTCCATCCTACCTCAATGGCCTACATTTTACTCGCTTCTTGCAAGTGTTTCTCTGTCGAAGGCTATGCGATGAAGAGGAACCTCTGATCGGTATGAAACAGTAGTCCGTTGCTATGTCGTTTGTTCAACAGCTGATGGCAGTTAGTGACTGAAATCTTGCTCTAAGTTACTATCACCGTAGGCAGATCATTTTCATATATAAGATCTGATGTGCTGTTCAGAAAGATAACGGAAACGTTCTAACTAAACCATTCAACTCTGAGAATTCAACAACACCGAAATAGTAGCTAGCTCTGTAAGATGTTTAGAAATTGCAACAAGGGTAATTAGAAGATTTTTAAACAGCTAATAGCAAGAAGCACTTTACATTTACAAATGAAGGTACCTTAAATAAACGCATGTTATTAATTATCCAAATTTCTTCCAGTAAATTTTCCTTAATTACGTCATACTACTTATATAACTTGCGTAGTAGGAACAGTCGACACGTACATATGGTTCAGATAATCGAGAATGTGGAAAAAACCCACTACAAACAGTCTATTCTAACTTAATATGCAACTTCATAGATGTTTTCAATGTATAGAATACCGAAAGACAAAAAGCTCACAACAAGGCGTAATGTTAGGAACTGAGTGATGCACAGCTAAATGGTAATGTTGAAATTTATTATCAATCAATCAATGCCTGTTACCCCATGTGAAGAATAGGCCATCAACCAGTATTCTTCAACCAAATCTGTCATGAGCTTTCCTTTCAATCACTTTCCAAGTGCTCTTCATTCTTTACATATCTGCAGTGTTCTTGGTCCTTCCTCTTTTTCATCGGTCTCTAGGATTTCGAGTTAGTACTTGTGACAGTTTGGTGATTTCCTGAATGTGTGTGATATCCGCCCCCAGAGTCTTTTCTTAATTCCTTCCTCGGCTGGATACTGATTGATTTGTTCTCTGCCACAGAAGGTAGTTGTTCATGGTATCACGCGAACGGATCCGAAGTATCTTACGCAGACAGTTGCTTATAAATACTTGTATCTTTAGGATGATGCTTTTCGTAGTTCTTCAAGTTCCAGCTCTATACAACATAACTGTCTTCACATTTGTATTAAAAATTTTAACTTCAATGTTGGCTGACAGTTGGTTTAAGTTCCAGATGTTTCTCAGTTGTAGAAATCCTGCCCTTGTCTTGCCGATCCGCACCTTTACATCCGCATCAGACCCTCCTTGTTTGTCGATTATGCTTCCCAAGTATATAAAGGTTTCTACATCTTCCAGAATTTCTCTGTCAAGTGTAATTGGGTTGGTGTTCATTATTTTTGAGCCCTACTGCTGCTGAGGTTGCTGCTACACTGTCCGTCTTCATCTGCATTTGCTGCTGTGTGTGGGATAGAAGAGCTGGGTCACCTGCAAAGTCACCTAGTGTATTCACTCTTTAACCTCATCTAGACCTTGAATTCTATTATTATTTTCTGCACACTTTACTTTACTCTTCCCTCTCGTATTCTGTTATTACGTTACCTCTGTAATCTCGTAGTGCTAATGTGGTATGGTAACTTGAACCTACGAGCGTATGTGCCCAGTTCTACGTTGCTGTTGATGATGATGAGTGGCATCGATGTTGTCCACTGTATTCCGAGATGGCCTTGAAATGCTTCAGTTTTCATGAGAATAAAAGTGCAGCATTCTAGTAATGGTCGAACATACACTTCGTGTGGCAGAATATGGGAATCATCGTTACAGCAAAGTCTAGAGCAATCAGCCTTGTCTAACATCGATCTTTACTTTAAATGAATCCGTGAGCTAACCTCCATACACGATTTAACAGTGTAGTCCGTCATAAGAATTCCGTATGATGTTGACCATCTTCTTAGCTTCACCATGATGTCGAATAATACTCCATAAAATTTTTCTATCCACGCTGTTGAATGTTTTCTCGTAGTCTAGGAAATTGGTGCAGAGTGGTGAATTCCATTCAACTGATTGTTTAACAATAAACCGTATAATCGTGATTTGGTCAGCATACGATCGGTCTTTACGGAATCTAGCCTGTTGATCTTGAAGTTTGGCGTCGAGTGGATCTCTCATTCAATCCAATAACATTCTGTTGAAGACTTTCCCTTGTACTGAAAGTAGAGTGATGCCTCTGAAGTTCTCGCAATTGCTAAGATCTCCTTTCATTGGTATCTTGATGAGACACCCTTCTTTCCAGTCTGTTTGCCCTTGTTCTTCCTCCTAAATTTTCCTAGAGTAAATGTAGAGTATCGTTGCAGTTACTTCTATGTCTGGCTTCAGTGCCTCCGCTGGTATGTTGTCTGGGCCTGCTGACTTACCACTCTTAATTTGTTGGTTGGCCATGTTGATTTCTTCGACTGTTGGTGGGTCGATGTTTATAGAGAGATTGGCAGATGTTTCTTCAAAGACTGGTGTGTCAGCGGGGTTGGTCGAATCAGGAGTTCTTCAAAGAATCCTACCCACTTGTTTCGTTGTTCATGAGTCTTAGTGATTGGTTTACCACCGTTGTTCTTGAATGGTCGTTCCGGTTGACAATATTTTTTAGTCGGCTTCTTCGTTGTGTCATATAGGTGTCCTATGTTCCATTCTTTTGTAGCTTTTTTCGCTGTCATCGCTAGGTCTTCCAATACCCCATTTATCCTACCTAATGCTTCTCTTCACTTGCTTGTCGGCTTCTGTGTATTTGGCGTGTGCCTTGGTTTTCTCTGTTCTTGTTCGGCTGTTATTAATTGCTATCTTCTTGCTTCACCTTTCTTCGATTTTATCCAGAGTACCAACAGAGATCCATTCCTTATGGTGGTGCTCCTTGCGACTCAAAATCTCCTGACATACTGTAGTTTTTGTTTCCTTAATCTCTTTCCAGTTGTAATCCAAGTTGTTATATCTACTTTTAGTAGATCGTGAAATTCCTGGAACTTATTGTTGAGAGTAATTTCGAATTCGTTGAGTTTGTTGATACCCCCGAAGAATGGCTGTATTAAATTCTTTAATACTGGTCTTTGTAGTCTTCGTGTCTGTGGTGGGCTCATGGCACTGGATGATATTCAGTGTAATCCCCTCCTCCTTTGTCTTGAAGGATGCTTTAATGATCCTAGATCCATGAGGTCCGCATCCTATAAGCGCTTTCCGTGCTTCCTGGGACAACATTAATGCCACTCCTTGTGTGTGTGAAGGGGGGCAATTTCTTCTTCGTGACCGAAGTATAGAAGCACTTCTCCTGAGAATAATCTTGGCTGTCTAGTTTTTAACCAATAGGTTTCTCTTATTCCAAGTTTCTTGGAGTCGTATCTCTTCATTTCTTCAGCTATTTGGATGCTTCTTTCTGTCTCCCACATCGCATGAACATTCCACGTATCTATATTAGTTGTTGCTCTAGTTGTCAGAACGGGTATCGACTTTGACTTCCGAAGAAACTTGGCTTTTATCATGAGGCGTCATAACTGTTGGAAATGAAGACCTTCCAACTCCCAGAGCAGAGTTAACGTGGTTGAAAGAGTTTCTCCCGGTAAGCGTTTCCTTTAGCAAGGTTGTTTTATTTATGGGATGGGGTTGCTAACCCCATGCCCAACCCTCCTCCCTTATCCGGGCTTGGGACTGGCAGCAACCCTACGAGGATTCCAGGCGAAGTTGTAAATTTATTATATCTGGAACAAAAGACTACTGTAACAAATAGATCATACCTGATTCTATTGGAAATATAGAAATCTAATCAGGTTAACTAGTTAAATTCAAAATCATCTATTCGATAATGGGCGTTAACTTCAAGCTGAAAGCGTATTGAATCATATGATGCACTTCGTATTGAATTAATTAACTTTCTGCTAGTGCAGATGAAGTTTATACCATAGTATCAACCTTCAAAAAACCAATCCAGCAGAATTCAAGTCTTGAAAGTAATGATGACTGTTGTCGGACCACTAAAGAAGAGTGAAAGAACTTCTAGGACTGTATTTTAGAGGACTCATTCATTTATTCTGGTCGTGTGTAATGTAAACATTACATTTTAATTATTGTTATGTTCCTCTTACTCTGTCCTCCCGTTTAGTATATTTACCGTTATTGTATTGTCTCATATTATGGACTACAGTTAATTAGTTGTGTACAAGTTACCCCTATTCACTGCCACAATCTCTTCTGTTTTGTATTAATGTAAAATCCCTAATTGGTTTGCTGTGCGGTCTGAATTTGTGTATATATAAAGGCATGATTAAAATACAATATGACCGGCAGTTGGACTGGATTGATTGTGTCTGGTTGGCTCGTAGCTGCTGTCTTCTCTATTCCGGTTTTGGGGGTTGATAGCCATGGGGCTGACGTGTCCGTGTTCTGATTGGCAGTTATCAAGGGCACAGAGTATTTATTTTTCAACACATAACAATGACCGCCTATTTTATAAATAAATTTCGTATTGTTTACAATGAAAACTACTTGATGTTAATTGTCAGTCGTGACACCAATAAAATTATCTTTTCAGGCTTACAAGTAATAACAATCTTTAACCAAGTGATAAGCGATTTGAAAAAATGTAATTGACTCAAAAGGACCTTGAACAATCAGGTCTTTATCTAGTTCGTGTACACAAATAACTTCAGTATTATTCAATTTATTACAAGCAACGTTTTTACTACAAACTTCAATTTGGAATCGATTGAAAATCAGGAATATATATATATTAAAGGCTTTACTGTTATACTCACAACTATAACTAAAAACGAGACCTACTCGGGGACAAACAAGTACGATATATTACACTACTGACTTACAATTTAATTAGCATTTTCACTTTGTGTCAGTATACAAGACTGACTTTAAATCAAAAAGTTCCCAATAAGAGCCCACATCTGAAATAAGTGTGCGTCACATACTCTCAAGCAATATTCTTATATTATGAATACTTCACCCTCAATATTTGTAACCAAGTTATTCAACTAATTTATCAAGAATGTAAATATGCTGTTTTATAACAATAATCCAAAATTATCTATGCGGCGGCACAGTAGTTTAACCACTTAGTCGCAGAACCGAGCCGTTAAAGTTAATGAGATTTTAGCAACTCGGTAGTAACGCTGACCTTTATATTCAGCGTGACTCAAAGCCAAATACATGAATTTGAACCTGGTAAATGAGTTTAAAAAATTACCCGATGCCCTTCCGCTTTATAACCGTGATCAGTGATTGGAGACAATAAGTGACAGCTTAGAATCGGTCACAAGGATGAAGTTACATTCACTCTGTCTTCTAGATCTTAAATTCCATTATCCCTCCATACACACTTTTATTTCATTCCTTCCCAATAAACTATATTGTGGAATCAGTCTTTTAATTTGATGTCGTCGTACTAATGAGGTATGGCATCTTGAAATATTGAGCTTATGTCACAGGTTCTACTTGAATATGGCTAATTAGTTACGTATCAACTTCTTATTCAGGTGCATACCTCCCAAGTAAATAAGTTAAATTTATCAATTACCAAATAGACTTATATACTCATTCATATACATCAGACTTTCGATTCTACAAAATAAACACTTCTACCATTGATACCCCATCGATTCCATTGCAAAATATAGTATATAAATATATACTCTTTTGTGAAGTCCTGCGTTTAATAATTATAATTTTATGGTTTATTTAGAGTGGCACAAATGAACAGCATATCTGGACGATGACGTCGACTAAGTATTTGAGGCGTCCAACATTTCGACCACTACGTTGTAGGTTTAGTTGCTCTTTACTTACTATGATTTGTGCAGCTGGGTTGAATTATTAGGCTTTGAGGTGGCCTAAAGGAGAGCAATAAAATTCATACTTTGCAGATGAGTTAAGTCATATTACTGTGGATTTCTCAAGTCACGATGTGGAAGATAATTCTAATGAATAGACTAATGAGTTTAACCTAATGGAAAAAAGAACTTTCTTTCGAGTAAAATATAGATTTACTATGGTAAATTCATTAAAAAATTTCCGTTCACCTTAAATATTAGTACATCCTTCACTACAATGCCAATCATAAGAAAAGTATGGTATGTGGATTAGAAAACATAATAAGAATATGAAATACAATGACCGTGTAATTAACAGAGTTCTGATTATAATCACTACATTTTCTTCCTGTTTTTAGTAAACGAACGATCCAGAATTAATAGATAATTATACAAAGAGAGCAAATGAAAATTACGACTAAGAACAATGAATGTACATATATTTAAGTTGGATTGACTGGCAATCGGAATCCAGGACGTGCGTTTCGTCCTATTTGGGATTCATCGGCTGGATGTACCTGCATCCCAATGTTGATGTTCACATTGGAATTCGAACTCAGTACGCTTCGTGCCAAACGCTATATCAAGGCAATCCGCTCAGGATGCACATATGGCAACAGAGACCGACCAGTTTCAGTCCATTACAAATCAACGGGAAAATACAAGCTTGTCCTAAATGAATGTACATAATATTATGTACAAGATTTACAGGAAGAAAAACGATGAATGCACTCACTCGCGATACTAAACAATAACGTTCAATTTCAGAACGGAATACAAACGATTAATATTTTTCACTATTCACTAAGTACAAATCTGTGCACTATATTCTAAATACTAGGGTTAATGATAATACTTGACTGTCAAACCCGAAGTGGGTGCAGCGGATAACGGACCTGTGACGTGGAAACCAAAAAACGAACACTCATCATTAAGTCGATGTCCAAACAACATAGATTATTCGATGAATTAAGTGAAAAATCTTGGCAAAGCAACAACATTGTGGGATGAAGTGAATTCATTTTATTTAGCATGAAAAGTCGAAATGTTGAAGATAGATTGGTCTTTACATTTGAAAGTTAGATTCCGATTTAAACACTGACCAGTATCAAATAGGCATTTCTGAAAAATTTCGAACTCTTTCTGAATCAAACCACTGAATGCTGTGCTCTTCACTCTTTAAAACAATTACTAAAGTTTTATCGTTAATAATGTTGTAAATATGTTCACCAACTTTCTAAGGTGGACCTATTCAAGATTTGATTTTCAATTAGACCTGACAAAAGATTATGTGGTAGTTCATAATAATCGGTGGTAATTTTACTACCCAAAATATCATACGTGTTTGGAATATAAATATCACTTCAGTGATATAATACAATCACAAATAAGAGTGTGTACTAAGTAGTTAGGTCATGTTCCTGTGAAATTCCTCTGCTCCAAAAAACCGTATCAGACAACAAATCTACCAATAATTCTTATTACTGAATGTGATAATAAGCCAACATACCTAAATTGTACCGGCTTCGAACATAAACCGTGACGCTCTGTTATAGTCACGACTATTATTCTAATAGTGACTATTATACTTTCACGAAATGATAGATAGGGACTTCGTTTATACCTCAAAAAAACATCACGAAATCTACTGGAATTAATAAATGTACAATATGACACACCCTGACAAGAACGTATAAGCAAACTAACTTCTGGTGATGATAAAGTTAGTAACACCTCAAGTGTCGATTGCATCAAAAACCAAAGACAATAAGGAATTGTACTTAATGAAAACAGAACAACAGTTGATCCGGTACGTTAATGACACCCAAGATTATTATAGATACGTTGTGAGTAGTTATATATATTCGGAAATTATGTAACTACCTAGATAAAATAAACGATAACAACATAGTAGACTGGAAACTCTATGAAAAATCTAAATTTATCGGGATTCTGTTTAAAAATCTGCATGAATAACTGGCATACAAAACACTACTCTTGATAGTGAATATGCTGTCCTGTGATCTGATCACACTTAAATTGATTGGATACTAGAAACTTTACACGTAATTTACACCTGGATAAATCTGTTAAGATTCCCACGGAAAACAGAGTTGTCCCAATCCATACTCAGAACATCCGAGTTTAAGACACCATGTTAGGAGGAATGGGCAGAATTAATAACACTTTTATTAACAGCTGGTCAACACCTGTCGAAAACCACACTAAACAGTACAGAGAATCGCTGAGGAAGAAAGTAACAAACTACACAAAATATCGCTTTTTGAGAACTTTTATTTAATTGTCAACGTTAAATCAGATGTGGTGGATAATTTACAAATATACTAAGATGGAAAATTAATTATATTGACAAGCTAATAACAATAAAAAGGCTAAAAATATTGATATATAGTCATTTTCCTCCACCAAGCAACCATTCAGCGCAAAAATAGGAGATCACAGTATTTAGCGATATAATAATGGATGAATCAATGTACTGCAACTGGAATAAATATGTCATATGTGTGTGAAATATTATAGACCATGTAATACAACGAGATTCGAGAGGACATACATATGGAAAAATAGAAATACAATAATATTCGATCACATTAAAACACAGAAACGAGGATACTATGTTTAGTACTACACATTTACAAAGTCAACATTCATCTGTAGTTGCGTAATCCATTTGTGTATATACAAAATTGAAACTGACTGTAAATAGTTCACAAACTAGATAAGGTTTTTGACTGTAAATACACATGTGTAAAAAACAAAGAGTAACACTATCGTACATACCAATTTCTTTATACTGAGAGTGAGCAAATCGAAGGGAATGCTGTGTATATGCAACAGAAAGAACAATACGAACTATTACTAATTAGTATCAGATAAATATAAATAAAGTCAAAAACAAGAATCAGACTAACAATATCAGAAAGATGGAGGTAGAGAAGAAAGGTATATCATTGTGATAACTACATGAGCGGAACCAATAATAATATGATAGTATAGAAAGAACACCCACCTCTTGCTATTATCTTGGACAAATTTTGGTAATAACAAAAAGTTTGCATCTAAACAATAGGATCATGCAATGAAGTTCTCTTTGTATGAATTAGTCTTTTGATATTATCATCAAATTGTACCCGTTGAATGTTCAACAAAATCGTGACTACCAGCAATAGTCCAACCACGAGATAATACTTTCTGTGAATGTTGGTGTGTCTCGTTATTACAAGAATTAGGCACAGAACCTTGACACACAGTAGGAATTCCAGTGATAAGGCTACGCTGAAGTTGTTGCTGAGTTTGTTGTTGTAATTGTTGTTGCTGCAGCTGGAAAAACATAAGATTATGATACGCTGCAGCAGCGGCATGAGCAGCTGATAGTTGATGATTAGATTGGATGACATGTTGTTCATCTCTAGTAAAAGATAGTTGATGATTTTTGCGTAAACTTCTACGGTTGGATGCATGCTCTGTTGGTTTCTGAGTATTATACGACAGTATATCATCAGTGAAATGATGACATAACTTTTGGGGAATTGAATTATTAGTACTCACCGATTGTTGATGAAAAGGTGATGTGAATACAAACAGGCCAGGATTTGATCCCCAGACAACGGACTCTCGGTTGGGTGGTATATAATTGATAGGCGACGAAACAGGTCGGTTGGAGGAATGTGTATGACTTGAATCTTCTTGTTTTATCATAGGTTGAACACGACCAACTGGTACTAAAATTGACATTTAATACAATATTTGTAAGAATAAAATAACTAAATATTGTATATAACAGCCAAAACTTTGTGATGTTACAAGTTTATGCACTAATTACTGGGCAAAATCTGTTAAATAAAAGAATGATTTTGTCTAATGATATGTCGGGCACCTAAAGAAGATTGATCATACTCTAGAACTATTTACCGGTAGACTATTTCATTTATTTTGGTTGTATACAAAATGAATATATTATTCCTACTATTATTAGGTTCCACTTGCCTTATTCTCCCATTTAATATATTAACTGTTAGTATATCAATGTTCACCTATGAACTATGGCTAATCAATTGTGTACACGTTACTGCAGATCACAGTTACTGTTGCTCTTATTTCGCAATAATGCTTATTTTTTAACTGGTTGACGGGGTGGTCAAGTTTAATGTATATATAAAGGATTGTTTGAAATATAACTTGATTTTGTCTGGTTACTAATCAATCGTGTGTCCTTTCTACCTGGGCCTGTAACTGAGAAGGCATTGGGCAGACGTAAAGGTAATGACTAGACACCCTTGGTACTGCTCAATGTACTGGCGCTTGAAAAGTCAACTCAAGTAATTTATCGAACGATCAAATCGCAATACTCTAATTTGAGTCAAGCTAAGCTAGTGGATTTTACAATGAAAGTCCGATAATTGAAGTGCAATTTCCTCGTAACATTTAAAAGAACAATTAAATAGGATCATATGAAATTTTACATAGAATCCGAAAAGACTAATAGGATAGCAAACTGAGGACAGAAAATAAAATATATCATTTTAAACAACTTTACCACAAGGGAAAACGTAACTACTTGTTGGGATGGCTCCCAAAAACTTCAACAAAGTCTTCAGAACCCTCGAAGGAGCCGTAGACATTCCATTCAATCACTGATCGACAGAACCTTCCAGAATCTCGACGTGGTGTGTTCTGATTGGGTAGCAGTTGAGACTTCTTAGTTCGGATTGGATGGATTCTAATACTAAATTTTTTGCTCCAGAAAACGATAAATATACCAATATTTTGTATATAACTCACTCTCCATTTTTCTGGGATAAAGTTACCGTCTACTCGTCATCTATCTTCTGAATTTGCGACTAGGAGGGTTTAAAGTGTTCGAGTGCTAAAGTAGTCTGCGGCTAGTCAAGCTAACATGTATGAGTAATAACACTACTCTAAGCTGAATGAACATAAATTGTCTCCATAGTGTTTAATATTATACAAAGACAGCCAAAATCACGACTCAACAATTAATCAGTAATCAAAGTAAGATGTGATTAAAGTTTTAATCTCGTATCTGTCTACGGAAGTGAAGCCTTCTAAAGTACAGAGCTAAAACACCTAAAACCACTAATAAAAAACTCATGTGTGATTGTCTAAAGTAGATGGAAACGGTAGCTGGGATAGATAACAGCTTTATAGACTGATAAAAGAAACTAGGATTAAAAAGTAGTGTTAATGAGACAACCTATGAAAACGATGGAACTTCTATGTGCTCACTGTGTAAATATTTAAAACGATGGGGAAAACACTTTGTAGAGTAATTCAGTTGGCCTTCAACTACTTTACCATTATTTTTAGACAGATGAATGGAAATTCAACACAGGCTCCTATGACTCTTGTTAAAGTTAAGAAAGCCATACCAAATCGGAAGCACAGAATAGTAGCGAAACACAATAACTGAAGAGGTCTTTAGAGACAGTGACCTAAAATTAGCAATAAGTTTACTAATATTTTAGCTAAACTCAGGGAGCTAGACGCAATTTCATATGACTGGTCATGATCGTTGAAAAAGGATCAAACTCATCGTGTTTTAATAATAGAAGCATTAGTCTACCTATTATAACTAAAATGCTACGCTTCGAGAAGTATCGAACTGGTAACAAAAAACTCGTAAATTGTAAATGTGAGAAAACCCAGATGGTTCTATACATGGCCGTGGTTGTATCGACAAATAGTCACCATTCGTCAGGCTTTAAGACATAGACATACTTATAGGTGTCCAAAAATACTGACATTTCTTGACTTGAAAGCAGCATTTGACTTTATACACTGAGAAACAGTGTCTATCATTGAAAGATGTTCATAAGAAGCATGGAAACTTTGTGAAAGCTCTTTACCCGAATAATTCTAATGGAGTCAGAGATTACAACGAGTAGCCATCTAAACTTGTAACCTTAAAAGTGGTGTCTGTAACGGCTGTCCATCATCCTCAATTTAGTTTGATTTTAGCGTAGATTTACTGACAAAGATAACGCTGTCCTTGTCTGAATTTTCAGGAATTGATCTCTAACCAGGAAGTCCACTAACTAAATTAGAATACGCCGATGACTTAGTGATGTTTAGTAAAAGCAATGATAAAATGCAGTCTTTTGATAGCACAGAAAAAATTCAAGCATGTATGGGATGGGTTTTACCTCGCCCCCCCCCAAATGCAAATTGTTACTTCATGACAAGTATGTATGTATGTACAATCAAAATAGAACCTGGCACATGTGTGCATCGGTTCAAGTTGCCATACCACCATGGCACCGCAAGATTAACACCACCACCACCACCATCACTTCAATAAAATAAAATTAATAGTAACAAGGAATGTGAACATATAGAATATGGTTCAAGAGGCGTTGAAAGAAAGTAATGGAATAATTCAAAGCTCATGATTTAAGGGAGGACAATGAGTGAATACATCTGCGCCATTGTGACCTATTCTGGGCCATGTCACTCAGTGTTTCTAGCCACTGGTTACGGTATTCGCGAGGACCCCATCCAAGTAGTCTGCAGCTACCGACACGGCTTAAACCAGCAGTCAGTGACTTCATGGACTGTTGCCATGTTTTAGTTTGGTCACCCCTAACTCTCTTCCATCCTATTCCTATATCAGCCAGCATTGCGTATCGAGGCAGACGGTGGTTGTGCATACGCAACATATGTCCCAACCACCCCAGCAAATGAAGATTCACAACCTCATCGACTGATTTACCACATTTGCCTAACACCCATCGTCTAACCTCGTTATTACTTACTCAATGATGCCAGCTAACGCGAGCGATGTTTCGTAGACATCGATGGTCGAAAACTAACAACCGTCGAGTGTCATCTACACTTAATGGCCACGTCTCACGCCCATACAGTAAGACAGAGCGAACTGTTGCGTAGTACTCTTCCCTTTGTTGAGAGACGAATATCTCGTCTACGAAATAGGTGACGTAAGTCGGTAAAAGCCAAACGAGCCTTTTGAATTCGTACTGAGATTTCGTCAGAGACTAACCCATTAAAGCTAATCAGACTTCCAAGATAAGTGAAGTGGTCGACGTGCTCAACTACTTCACTCCCTATCTTTAGCTCAGGTGTTGACGTAAACCAGTCCTTGAGCAATAGTTTACATTTAGAGGGGGAAAAACACATTCCGGAAATGCTTGCATTCGAGCTCATTGCTGTTAAAAGCTTCTGCATCGTATCAGCGTCTTCGCCAAACAGGACTACATCGTCAGCATATTCTAAGTCAATAAGTGGATTTCCTGGTAGGAGATCAATTCCTGAAAACTAAGACGATGAAAGTGTAATTTCCAACAGTATGTCAACTATGAAATTCAACAAAAATGGGGAAAGTGGGCAGCCCTGTCGGACACCATTTCAGGTCACAAGTTCAGATGACAGTTCGCCATATGCTCTGACACGACTAATCGTGCTTGAGTAAAGAGGCTTAACAAGTTTTATGTACTTTTGGGGCACGCCTCTCAATATAAAACATTGCCATAGAACTTCACGGTCTACGGAGTCGAATGCCGCTTTCAAGTCAAGGAAAACCACTATTGTCGGCCGCCGAAAAGTATGTCTGTGTTCTAAGATTTGACGAACGGTGAATGTCTGGTCTATACAACCGCGACCAGGTCTGAAACCAGCTTGATTTTCTAGTATTTGGAGATCACGAGTTGCAGTTAAGCGTCTGATAATTATAGAAGCTAGTATTTTAAACACTATATTAGTCAAACTAATTCCCCTATGGTTATCACAGGACGATTTTGACCCTTTCTTATATACTGGGACGATTAACGATCGACACCAGTCAGATGGAATTATGTTAAGTTCCCAAACCTTAGTCAAAATATCAGTCAGCCTGGTTGTCAATGTGGGACCACCATCCTAAAACACCTCTGGGGATAATCCGTCTGGACCCGCTTCTTTGCCTCGCCTTAGATTGGCTATAGCTTTTTCGACTTCGATAAGAGTCGGGGGACCTAAGTCGACTTTCCATTCTGGCTGTCTCGAAATAGTGGGAAGTTTCAAAGTAGCTGAAGGCCAACTAAACTGTTCCTTGAAGTGTTCAGCCCATCGTTCTAAACGTCTAGACTGAGAGCTAATAAGCGTTCCATCTTTTTCGGAAATCGTCTCACTAACGCTGGATTTTTTAACCCCAGTTTCTTTTATCAACTTGAAAAGTTGTCTAGTGTTACCTATCGCCGCTGCCTTTTCCATTTCCTTTGCTTTCGTTACCCACCACTGCTCACGGTTGTTTCGTGTTCGGAGCCTGATGGGATAAGTCTTCAGGAGTCTATTAAATCAACAGAAGCCATTGAGATCCATTGATTTTTCTTAGCATGTTGATTTAAGTCCTTGATAGATATCATTGTAGATGCCACAGCTGCTTGAACATCTTGCCAAACAGCATCTATTTGGGACGCATCATTATAATTGCCTAAGTGATTCCTCAGTTGTTCCTGGAATTTAATCTTGGCTGTTTCATTGCTGAACTGAATTCTAATAGGTTTTCCTGTGGTAGTTTTTCTCCGCCCAGTAAGGTGCAAGCGAATGCGTGCTAGTACTAGAGCATGAACAGAATCCAAACATGTACTCCAGAAAGATCGCCAATCTTCTATCGAGCCTCCCCCAGCGGTGACCAGTGGCGATATGGTCTTTTTGAGTCCACCGTTGAGTAGGTCCAGGAGGTCGCCATGTTACACGATGTCGCTCCTTATGCTTAAAGTTCGTGTCGGCTAGAAATAACCGATTATCTGAGCAAAGTTGCAGCAGACGTTCGCCGTTATCCGTCCTCTGGGCTGGGACACAAGCATCCACCTAAATGTCTTTCACATTGGCTCAAGCTACCTATTTGGGCGTTAAAATCACCAGCCAAGATTACCAAATCTGAGTGTTTGGCCCTATGAAGTAGTTCAGAAAGTTTTCTGTAAAATTCATCTATCACTTCATCAAGGCTGCAGTCGTTGAGAGCGTAGGCAGAAACAACGAAAAGACAACAGCGTGTGTCCCTATCTTTCCGAGTTCTTACTGAACCATTTAGTTGGACGGCACATAGGCGACTGTAGACAGGAATCCATTCAAGAAGCGCCTGTTCTGCTCTCATACTTAACGCAATACCTACACCGGCGAGCCTACGAGAAGTTGCTGTTGAGTCGCCAGATAAACGAAGAGTGTATCGCGAAGGTTGTTCACTCTGATTAGGTGAGGTCAAGTGAATGACCACGCTAGGATCCTGTATGCGTGTTTCGGAGACACAACATACATCAATGGCGCGGGATTCTAATGTCCTAGCTAGGGAGGCTTGCTGCCCTATTCCACACAGCGTTCGTAGTTTGAATGCACCAATGTGAAGTTTGGAGCGTGGTCTTAGTATGCTAGGAGCGTTATTTTGTGGGCCGGAATCGTTAGCACTAATGACACAGGAAGAAGTTGAAGATAAGGATTTAGGCTTGAAGGTGGGGGCAGGATAAACATTAGGAATAGAAGGAGTTTGATTAAAATGGCAGTGATCTTGCGTGTTGTTAGCGGTATGAGGGCGGTTATCTCTTCCCAGTTGCCCACGTTGTGGAAGGGTTCTTCTTGATGTACCTGAAAAATAAAATGGGTTAGGGGTGGCCTGAAAGACCTGGGAGCGTGACCGCAGTGCCTAAGGGACAACTGCTTGAGGCCGGTCACACACGGCCTTTCTGAGAGAGGTTTTCGTTGATGTTGCAGCTCCGTACTTGTTAAGGCCTTACTGCCGGAGACGGAAATCCATGGAGTAAGGTGAGGTGTGCTTTTTTAGGGCCGACCTTTTCTAACCCCGCCCTTCCTTTGTGGGAAGGCAGCATCGCTGCTATGCTGGTTTTCCAAAAACACCTTACTGCCGTCACACCTCTGTACAGCCGGCAGTATGACTTCGTCCTCGGACACTATATTTCCTGCTTTTGGTCTCAACGCCCTTCAACCGACCTGCTCGGCATGGTAGGACCTAGAGGAACGATTGTTCCAGCCAGTATAGCCCGATTGAGTCATCACCATAGGCAAGCCCGACCACCACGTCAAGGTAGCAGCACGGTCGGGCTTCATGACAAGCCTATGTTAACGCCCGAACTAAAAACAGGGAATGAAGCAGTTGAGTGTGTCGACCACCTCACTAATTCTGGAGATCGGACGAAATCTATGCAAGGATTTAAAAAGCTCGTTCGGCTTTTACCAACTTACGTCACCTAGAGCGTTAGTGAAACATGCGTCTACCAATTAAAGGACGAGTATACTGTACAATAACCGATTCAGTTTACTGTATGAGTATGAAACGTGACCGTCAAGAGTAGATGACACTCATATATTATTAGTATTGGATAAAAGATGTCCTCGAAACAGCTCTCGTCTTTCGTGACCAGTAAGTAATAATGAGGTTTGAAGTACGATATTAACGAAAGATGGTAAATCAGTTGATACGGTTGTGAATCATCATCGACTGAAATGGTTTAGACATGTATCATGTGTGCGCAACTACTACCTACCTCGATGCGCAATACTGACTGAAATTGAAGTAGGTTGGAAGAAAGCTAGGGGAAATGATACTAAAGCATGACACTGATCGATGAAGTTATAAGCTGCTGGTCTGAGTTGTGTTGGTAAACATAGACTACTTAATTGCAATCTGCACGATTGTCATAAGCAATAGTTGGGGACTCTGAGTGACACGAATCAGAACCGGTCACACTCGTCCAGGAGCATTTACTCTATCTCTCTTTAAATCACGAGCCCAAAATTACTTGACTTAATTCTTTCCACAGGCTAATCCATTCTTCGAGTATCATGTTCTGTATGCTCACACTTTTCTCTTACTAGCATTGACATAACTATCGATTTTACTAATTTGGTGTTCATGTTGCTGTGCTAGTGAGGTGCGGCAACTTAGATCGATACGCAGGTATGCTGAATTCTGCGTTGTACATGCATTTTAATACATATCCGAGACTGGACGTTGCAGGTTTCGTAGGTCGTAGGTCACTTATTCTCCAGTGAAAGTAAATCGTATCAAATTTAATTCTTACTCTATCATATTTCCAACGTAGGCCATCTTTTTGAACTCATCAGCTTTAAGTTTCATTTTGAATATGTAGCAGTTTAAAAATCTCCGTTTGTATTATAGCAGCAATTGTGAACGCAGAATATTGTTTCCTGTAATTACTAGTCAGGTTCTACATTTATAAATTCAAATTAATTAGTAATCCAAAGTGAATATCCATACTTAAGGCCTATGTCTTCCATAATTACAATACAGATATTTAGAATTGTTGTTCAAAGTAAAGTTGTTAGTTTCAAAATGACTAGTTTATGATATTACATTCATTCAGTTTATGCGTCATTTGAAATTGCTTGGATGATCAGGATCATTAAAATGAATACATATTGGTGCAAAATTCGTTTACACTATGAATTCAAATAAAAACAAATATCCGAACGAAAACCAATATATCAATGCCTGTTACTCCTCGTGAAGTATAGGCCGCCGGCCAGGATCCTCCAACCAACTCTGTCCTGGACTCTCCTTTCCAGTTCTTATCAAGTGTTATTCATTCTTTTCATGCTTGCTTCCGATTGCCGGTCCAATGTGTTCTTTGGTCTTCCTCTTTTCCTTTGGCCTTGAGGATCCTAAGTATGGGGCTTGCCTTGTGACCCAGTTTGATGATTTCCACTACGTGTATCCCATCTACCTCCATTTTTTTTCGTAATTTCTCCTTCGGCTGGAAGTTGGTTTGTTCTCCGTCGTAGTAGGTTGTTGTTGAGGGTGTCTTTTCACGTGTGATGTCCCTCAGTGTCAGTATTGGATCTTGCTCTAGACAATCCAGCAGCCTCATTCTAATATCTGCAAATTTGGATGATTGGAGACTGCAAATGAGTACCAATGATACAAATTGGTCTTCAGTTATTGATTTTAATTTGAATTGCTCACATTCTTTGTTTCTAACACCAAACCCTAATTTTTGCCAAAATCCCTTATCTTTAGCCTAAATACTAATCCTAGACATGTTGATTTTAGGCATTGCTACTTAAATCCTATTCTGTAGTCAGAAATCACTATTTTCGTTCTGATTAGCTAGACCGTAAATGTCGCATCCGCCGCGTATCTTATCAAACTTTCATCTGTTTAAACAATTTTTCATTTAGGTAAGGTAGAATATTTCTCTCCAAACAACGAGAAGTTTCTTTATGGTATGTATTTTTAATCCAAATTGATAGCAACTTTCACATCGATACCGCACCTCTAATTGATTCTTCAAGACATTTTACACGGTCATTTTAGTTTCGTGATTGATCATTCTTATACAAAACTGTGGTCTAAAGGCGAAAATTGACATTTACATTAAGTAAATTATGTTTTCTTATCATTAAGATGATTACTGACTTCCTTGAACCGATGTTAGCTGTAAGAAAAGAAGCGGTTGTTTATATTTCTTTTACATGCATAGCTCTTGTTTTTTAAACCGATTATACATTTTCTGCTTATTGGAGACTGGAGATCCCCAAAAATACATCTGTTCATAAAATCAAGTGAAAGAAGTTGTATTGATTTTGTGTAAGCATGATTTGTAAACTTTCATCACATTAATGTGAATCAATGTGAGTTATACTCACAGACATTATGTCATTATATTAATGAAGTGTTTATGATTTCAATTTGATGAATAGTCACTATTAATATACGAATAATTTGTACATAACTAACTCTATCTTACCGGAATAACGAGTCCTGACTACTCGTCTTCTGTATTTGTGACTAGGAGGGTTCAAGGCGTTCGAGTTCTAAAGTTGTTTGCGGCTAGTCAAGCTATCAAGCACAAGTTATAACACTGCTCTTTGGAAAAATTTTAGTCTGACCAAACTTGTTGGACAGTTACTAACGTAGCTAACTGGTGAAAATGAACGATTAAAGCTTGCAGTATAGCCTGTTTCAACTAAATGTGCGGGTAATGAGCTGTTAACTGTTTTAACTTTGCATTTACTCAGTCATATTGAAATATGTTTACGAGCAAGAAAGTGCAAATTCCTAAATGTAAATGGGGTAATTGAATTGATAGATGCAAAAAGTGGTCATTGTAGGTAATTCATTTTTTAGTCTCGGTGTCACCATCGAACTTGTGGTATACATTAATCGTAACTTCCCTGCATTAAACGTTCTCTGAACTGTTCCGAGTAACCTCTGGCAACTTAGATCGATACACAGGTGTTAGTGGGATATAGACTGGATTAAAGCATGCTCAGCGCATGATCGTGATGGCGCACGTTGATTGGCTATTTCCAAACCAATCGACTCTAGCGGATTGTTGAAGAAGATTCTGGAAGCTTCTTATGTAAATACTATAAATACATTAACGTTTGTCTAACTAACGATTCCTACTTCTGTCTACCCTTGTTATTTGGAATATAATTCGTTCCTGTTCAAACGTGTTCTGATTTGGGATCTTGTCGAGTGTTCAGTGTCTAAGAATACTAAGCAATAGGAGTAATTGGGTCGTTATATCTAGGAAATATAACAGCAGGTATGCTAAATTCTAAGTTGTACATACATACATGCTGTTGGAGATGCTACATTACTAGAAGTCAATTGGTAAACCCATTATCTTTGTAATTTATTTGCGTAGATTTTGATTTCTCATTTTTGCACCAAAATCGTTCATTGTTATCCTTAATTTGCGTTTTTCACCTCAAAAGATCAGAAAAACCTTATTGGTTCGCTTGCTCTCTTATGACGCTTTCAAAGACAATTTTTCTCGCATAGATACGCACGAGTTGATAGCTTTGTATTTGTCTTTCGGTCGGCTTGAGGAATTACACTTTCCTGCTTAGACTGGTCTTCCTGCTCTAGTTAGCTGGGTTGGGGCACACAATACCTTTGTATTGCTGATCCTTGTTCTCATCCGACTGTATCAAGATAATATCTTAATTGCGGAAACCTAATATATGCATACAAACATGCAGCTATCCCTTGCGTACTCCAACCATGCTCCCAGGTCGCCAACTCCCCACCTCCACTAAGGTTTTTCCAGACACCTGAGGAAAAAGGACCTTTTCCCGGTGTGAGCAACCGAGAAGTGATAGTTGCTTTTATACCTATAATACCAAGTGAAATCATCTTTTAGCAATCAAATGGTAATGAATAAGACTGAATACAGGCTTCGTGAAAAAAGAATAAAAAAGAATAAGATAATATTGAAACTCATTATTTGGTGAAATACACGCGCGCCATGTCGGTGTCCCCAACCAATTGTTACAGCTAACGAAGGGATACCAATTAAGTAGTTCATATCTATCAATACTGCTCATTAGTCACTGTCTTTATGTCTTGATTTACTCATTAGCTTTTTTAAAAGTCACTCATATCAGACAATAGTGCTTATTTGGCTACGCATGGTCCGATATACGTAGAACGATATCTAAACACTTAAGTTAATAAAAGATTAAAAGGAGATAAAACATTCCAAACATTTCTGCAATGTTGCTGAAGATACTCAAAAAACTCCATTTTGTCAATATATCAGTCAAACAGAATAATGTATACTAAACACTTCACACCACACGACTTCCTAGGAAGGAAGTCAATACCAAAAACTTACCTGAAAAAAGTGTAACTTCTCGAACATCTATGGCTAAATTAATTAAAGTTGTAAATCGAGGTAGTAGGATCGACTACTAGTGTTCGGGTAAACGGTTTTCATAATCAGGCCTACACGTACTTTTTAGCCCTCCTTTCTGTGACAAATACTATAAAGAATTCTATTAGATGATGGAGTCAAAGGGTGTTTTCTTTTCAAAGCTTATGCATTTTCGTATTCTGAAGCCCAAGTGAAGATTAAGGCCTCATCAAAATACAGTCAAGTGTCAACGGTACTTAGTTATCATTGGTTTGCCGATCCAAGTAGGGTTGACTAATTCTAGTAGTTGAAATGCTAATTACTAAATTAGTCTAATTGAACGCCCAGGGTTATCACGGTAGTGAAAGTAAATCATGGTGACATCTTTTTTCATTAAAAGTCGACTTCTTAAAACATACTTTATTAATGATTATGAACAGTTGTGCTACCTATGGGGACAGTTCTTTTGTTTCTTACTAATGCTTACGACCATTGAACACAGTTAATATCGGTCAGCGATTAGATTGTCGTCGATCCACATCCCCTTAAATCAATGTTTAGTATCGAAAAGATAAAACCAGAAGAAGTATAATATTACATGAATAAATGAGGATTTAAATTTGTGAACCCAAAACAGAGCGCTGAATACCTTGATTATTCATAAGCATACATAAGCAAATACATACACCTAAAGTAAGACGATTCTGAGTATGATCCTATGCTTGTGAACAAAAAGCTACGCTTACTAACACTAAGAAACGATAAATAATAACCATGAAATAGAACTTACTTTTTTTATCAGAACGCTGCTGGCACATCAAATCGAAAGTTGATTTGTATGCTCTGAAATTTACATGATATACGTGTACAAAATTATTAGTTGTAAGCTAAACATAAATTCAATAAACTGTTTTATTGCAGTGGTGATCATGATGACAAAACAGCCTGAATACAACTACTTTTCGAAGCAAACTACTTTGACACAGAGGCTTGGCACCAGCAACATCTCACTCTGTACTAACCGATAGCTGTGGAATATGAACTGTGAAAACAGAACACATGAGAAGACTGAGAACATTTTTATCCTACACGTCTTCGAAGTAAGTAATGTTGTAGTTAGGCATAACGTAATAGACAAGAATGGAAAACTTGTCGGATGTTGTGAATGTTCATCAATCGAGATGATTGTAAAATGTATTACGTATGTCCAACCTTGACCTACATCACCATATAATGTTGACTGATGTAGGGATAAGATAGAAAAGTATGAGTGAGCAAACTGAAACGTAACATCAATCCATGAGGACGCTGGTCTGATCCGTGTTAGTGGGTGCAGACTACTCGGTCGTGAAATTCTCGCAACTGGAGGTTGGAGAAATTTGGCCACAGTGGAGGTGCATCTGCTCTAGATCTTTTTATGGATCTTAGGTTTTATTATTCGTTCATACACATCATTGTTAAGTTTCTTCTTACCGAAATATATAGTGGTATGGATGTCAATGATTATGATTGATCATCGCGCTGTATCACAAATTGATGGGAGTGGAAATTCTACCATTGGATATCAGCCCAATAGTATAGAGCGTTAGGTGTTTGCCAACTTGAAGCCCCTATGGCGGAATATAGGGTGTGCACTGCTGGAGAGTCCCATACTAGAACGAAACGGCTGCCCAGGGCTCCGTGGTTTTCAATGGTACCCTTCCAATATCAATATGTAAAGAATTCAATCATATATACACATAAGTTAATTAGTTCCATAAATTAGCTTAAAGAATAAACCGTTTAAAGAATAGGAATGTAAGCTTACCCGGAAGATCCACAATCGGATTTGATTGAGTTTGCATTTGAAATGATTTCTGAAGGACAGCTGAATGAGTCATGCTGAACAACATTACGAGAAATCCTATCAACACTCTCAGAACTAGAATTCATTGCTACAGATTGGCGTTTCATACGACTGGAATTATATGAACCTAATAAGAAACCAAAACAGAACAGGTGACACGACAGGATACTTCTCCAAAAAAGCCTAAATGTACGAACCACACAAATGCCACTAAACAAATACATGAAGCAGAAAACAACAACGAACGGAATAGAAAGTAGAGGCAAAGGGTAGACAAAAGAACCAAAAGGAGGATAAAAAAAAAATTAGAACGTTCCGAATGAAAACCTAGAAATATAAGAGATTAGTAAGTTTAGCAAGAATGTAGTATAAACAAATTTAGTCTACATATTTTTCAGATACGCGTGAACATATTTTTACTGCTTGTCATTTAGTTATAAACAACGTAGATTCTGGAACATATGCGTGATAGCCCAAGGCATTAACACGAAATCAAACGAACAAAACTATTAACATGGGAAAGTTTAACAAAGAATGGAAAGATATGTGCATTAACGAATAACAGAACTTCAAAATTAGGAGTCAGTGACGTCACCATTTTGAAATACCTGCTTTGGTGGCTTGATGATGTTTTACGAGTGTCATCCCAGCGGCTTGCATGTCGTGCATTATTTGCCGACTCTGGTTTGGTTATAAGAAACAATGTTGTTGTTCGTTTATGACATAACATCGTGTAATGAAACAAGGTTATGTAGTAACGACGTTTGTCAATCCATCGCGACTTCACAACTGAGGTTATTCAATGCTATAACAATCTCGTTGAAGACGCATGACAAATACGTATGCTAGCTGTGATGTAGAATAATGGGAACTAGACAGCGTAGGGATTTTCAAAAATACTTCCTGTCATCAAACATCACATTCAGCTATTCAACAACTTGTAAACTACATTTTATCAAATAGTGCAAATTTAGTAGCTGTGGTGTTGCTAAGATTTCCTAGATCAAAAAAATCTTGTTTGTTTATCCATAATATGTACAAGTAAATTCTTATTTAAAGTCGACCAGTTGAGCTTAGTTATTTTAACCCAGCATTGATTAATGACATTTTAATTAAACGGTTAATAGATAGCTTTGTATAACGGGTCTTAAATTACAACCAGTGTATGAATTAAGTATGCATCTACTCTAAACTCAGTTATAAGCAACGAAGATCATTCCATACATGCTCCTAAGTCTAAGCTGCCATACGATATTAACATGAGATCAGATTAACAATAATAGCATATAGTTTGACAGGCAAAAATAAAACAAAGATATGCATGGAATCGTGACGTAATTCAAGACCATGAAGAATACTACTTGAGGCTGACAATTCTGACGACAGTTCGCCATAAAACCTGAATAGCTTTGTGTGAGTACACAACTTTGACAAGAAATATGTGCTTCTGAGGTACAATACTAAAATCCTACTTAATGAAACTACACATAGAAAATGCTTAACAAAAACTGGTTAGTAAATTTCCCGTCACAATATGAATAAGAGTTAAATGACCCATTAGCTAGTTATTCACTACTTGCCTGCATTTTTTAGCCCTTAATGACAAAGAAAAACAAGTAAACATACTTGGAGGAAGCATTGATAAATTAACAGCATTATTTACAGCTGGTTCTGAATTATTTGTTACCAGATTGATTGGCATGCAATCTAAATCGTTGACAAAGTGAGTGTTAGACTGGTCATGAGCAACAGAATGTCTATGGATATCACTATGATTCATTAAAAGAGGTTGTTGTTCTTGATGCTGAAACGAAGAGTCCTGATGAGAGAGAAATTGTTGAGTTACTGGTCTGTGGTCCTCAAACATTTGAACACGCTTGAAAACATAATTGATAAAACCGATTAGATAAATATATATTTAAGGCAAAATGTATTATTGTGAGCACATACTTAGAATAAACTTAGAAAAAACGCTAAGTCAACAATAGTACGGCAGAACTTAATGTTAATAGGTGTATTATTTATTAATTTATTTAAACACAAAATTTGGTACACATGGGCACCGAAAACGTATGCGTATATGTATGTATATTTAGAAGCATATTATTGTGACCGATCTCAAACAGCTGTCCCCTGGGCACTGCGGTCACACTCTCAGGTCATCACGACCTACCCTAATCCTCTTTCTCTTTCAGGTTCCTCAAGAATGACCCTTCCACGGTGTGGGCAACCGGGAAGTGATAACCGCCCTCATACCGCTAATAGCACTCGAGTTCACCTTGTTCATGATCAAACACGTTCTCCCTCTCTGGTCTCTACTTGTAACACTTCTCCTACAGTTTCTATGCGCGCCACTTTTACTGGTTACCCGAGTTCCCAAATTATCATACCAGGTCTCCTGAAGCCACGCTCTAAACTTCATGTTGGAGCTTTTAATGTGCGTACGCTGTGTCAAATCGGTCAACAGGCTGCCTTAGCTAAAACATTAGAATCTCTTGCAATTGATGTATGCTGTGTCTCCGAAACACGCATACAGGATCCCAGCATGGTCATCCGTTTGACCTCACCTAGTCAATGTAATGGAACTGCACACTTCACTCTTCGTTTATCTGGAGACCCTACAGCTAGCTCACGTGGCCTCGCTGGTGTAGGTATAGCACTAAGCGTATGTGCAGAACAGGCTCTTCTCGAGTGGATTCCTGTAGACAGTCGTCTATGTGCTGTCCGTCTAAATGGCTCAGTACGAACTCGGAAAGATAGGGACACACGCCGATGCCTTTTTGTCGTCTCTGCTTATGCCCCCACTGATTGCAGCACAGATGAAGTGAAAGACGACTTCTATATGAAGTTCTCTAGCCTCCTTCAGAAAGCTAAGCACTCAGACATAGTAATTATTGCAGGAGATTTTAATGCCCAAGTAGGTAGACTAAATCAGGCTGAAAAGCACCTAGGTGGGTTACTCGGCATCCCAGCCCAGAGAACAGACAACGGAGATCGTCTGTTGCAGTTATGTTCAGACTACCGTTTATTCTTAGCTAGCACAAACTTTAAGCATAAGGCGAGACACTGTTTAACCTGGCGACCTCCAACATCTACGCAACGATGGACACAAATTGATCACATCGGCATCAGCTACCGTTGGAGAGGTTGTATAGAGGACTGCCGCTCTTTCTGGGGCACTTGCCTAGACTCTGACCATGCCCTAGTAAGAGCACGTATCTCTATGCGTTTTACTGGTCGCAGAAAGGTTACATCGGGCAAACCCTTTAGATATCACTTTGAAAGTGAGAAGGCGAAGATTGCATTTAGGAATGGTTTGGCTAAGCATTTAGTCGCCCATGACCAACAGGTTTCCCCCGAAGTAGCTTGGAATGATTTTAAAGCAGGTGTATACGCAGCAGCGCTATTAGCATCTAACCCCAATCCAATGAAAGACCATTGGATCTCTAGTACTTCTAGGGAACTGATGGAGGCTCGAAAACTCATTCCAGCAGGCTCGGAGTATGACGAAGAGCGACGACAACTGAAACGTAGACTGACAAAGAGTCTGCGTATGGATCGTGAACAGTGGTAGGCAACAAAAGCAAAAGCGATAGAAGCATCAGCAGCGGCAGGCAATAGTAGACAGCTGTTCCGACTTATTAAGGACACCGGTATCAAAAAATCGGCAGTTAGTGAAATCATCTCCGAAAAAGATGGGTCGTTGATCTACTCTCAATCTAGAAGATTAGAACGCTGGGCAGAACACTTTCAGGAACAGTTTAACTGGCCCCCAGCCACGCTTAGCTTACCCACAATCTCCAAGCTACCCGAATGGAAAACTGACACAGGTCCCCCAACTCTCAGTGAAGTTGAAAACGTCATAAGTAAATTGAAACGTGGGAAAGCAGCAGGGCCTGATATGTTGTCTACCGATATCTTCAAGGATGGTGGTATAGTTTTAACGTGCAGGTTGACTGATATATTAGCCAAAGTCTGGGAACTAAACTCCATCCCTTCTGACTGATCTCGATCGCTGATTGTTCCAGTCTACAAAAAGGGACAGAAATCCTCTTGTGATAACCACAGAGGAATCAGTTTGACTAATATAGTATCTAAGATATTAGCCACTATAATCATCCGACGTTTAACCAACACTAGGGAACAGCAGACTCTGGAAAACCAGGCTGGTTTCAGACCTGGCCGGGGCTGCATTGATCACATATTCACCCTGCGCCAGGTCCTCGAACACAGACATATGTACCAACGCCCAACTATAGTTGTATTTCTTGACTTAAAAGCAGCGTTCGACTCTGTTGACCGTGAAGTCTTGTGGCAATGTTTGTCATTAAAAGGCGTACCTCAAAAGTACATTAACCTTATAAAGGCTCTCTACTCGGTCACCACTGGTCGAGTCAGAGCTTATGGCGAATTGTCACGAGAAACCTCATCCTCAAGTGGAGTCCGTCAGGGTTGCCCCTCATCCCCATTTTTATTTAACTTCATCATAGACGTACTGTTAGAAATCTCTCTCACTTCCTTTAAGTCCTCTGGGATTAGTCTCCTTCCAGGAGGCTTTCTTGTCGACTTAGAATATGCAGATGATATAGTCATATTTGGTGAAGATGCACACAGCATTCAAGGTCTCTTGAACACGTTGAGTAACAATGCAGGCATATTTGGGATGCGCTTCTCCCCTCCCAAATGCAAAATGTTACTCCAGGACTGGTCTGCTTCTTCCCCCAAATTATTTATAGGGAGTGAAGTAATTGAATGCGTTGATCGCTACACTTATCTCGGAAGTCTCATTACCCCTGGTGGGTCGGTGTCTAATGAAATCTCAGCGCGGATCCAGAAAGCCCGATTGGCATTTGCCAATCTACGGCACTTGTGGCGCAGACGAGATATCCGTGTCTCAACGAAAGGCCGGGTGTACTGCGCAGCAATCCGCGCCATCTTAACATATGGCTGCGAGACGTGGGCCATGAAAACTCAAGATATGCGTCGTCTCCAGATATTTGACCATAGGAATCTTCGTAACATCGCTCGTATACCATGGAATGACCGGACTAGTAATAGTGAGGTTAGACGAAAGGTTCTTGGGAAACACGGTAAATCAGTTGAAGAGGTCATTAACCTTCATCGACTGAGATGGCTAGGACATGTATTGCGCATGCCCGACCACCGTCTACCCCGTCGCGCCATGTTAGCTAGGGCCGAAATAGGATGGAAGAAGGTTAGGGGCGGCCAAACTAAAACATGGCATCAGTCCATGAAGTCCTTGACTACTGGTCTAAGCCATGTAGGTAGATGTAGACTACCTGGTTGGGGTCCGCGTGATGATCGCAACAAATGGCTGGAGACACTAGGTGATATGGCTCAGAACCGGTCACAGTGGCGCAAGTGTATTCACTCTTTAACCTCATCTAGATCTTAAATTCTATTGTTATTTTCTGGACATCTTTACTTACTCTTCTCTCTTGTATTCTGTCTATACGTTACCTCAATACTCTCGTAGTGCTATTGTGGTATGGCAACTTGAACCTACAGGCGTTTGTGCCCGGTTCTACGTTGCTGATGATGATGATGATATTATTGTGAAGGAATAAGGACGGAAAGTTGATCATGAAACGTGTAAACTAGTAAGTCAACAAGAGATACAAGTCAGATGAAAGTACTAATCGAGAAAGACTTTATACCATCAAGAAAAATCGTCACACTTTTATGAGGAATATAATAGGAAACTGCAAAAGGATCGCCAATTGCTTCCATCCTGAGCCGTGTCTGGTAGTCATAAGTTAGAGTGGCACCATCCTTAAAAGCTCAATTATGGAGTCGCTATGTCCTGATAAACGCCATCGCTACATTACTTTGTTTCATTACACGATGCCATGTCATAAATAAACAACCTCATTGTTTCTTCCAGCCAAACCAGAGTCGACAAATAATGCACGACATGAAAGCCGTTGGGATGACACTCGCAAAACATCATCAAGCCACCAAAGACGGTGTTTTGGAATGATGACATCAATTGAGCCCAAAGTTTGCCACTAAAACTTTACATTTACCAGTAATAACTGAAATTTTAGTCACTAAAATAAGCAAATCAGTTTCTAGAGGTCGGTTGGGATCAATCCATTGACTTCTGATCTGTAACATGTTGGTAAGTGCAGACCACTTAGTTGAAATAAGAACGACAGCCGTAACCACTATTTTGAGATGTTAGATGACATGGTTCAGGATTGATGACAGTGGTGTAGATGGATGTAATTACCCTTCCAAACAATCAGTTACAGTATCCTTCACAAATACCTTTCCATATTGATCTCTGAAACCACATTCTCAACGTCTAGTCATTTTCACTATTATTCCCATTACAATGTTTAAACTCCTTTGCCATTTTTGTCTTGTCAATCACTTGTCGTAATGTGATATTCCAACCTGCGTTGATAGACATTTATGGTCTAGGTCATATGAATATAAGCATGACACTTTTCGATACTAGCAAACAAATGGACGACAGATGCCGTGTCCATATTCATAAATGGCTACATTACTCCTAATCAAACTCGAGTTGACCTTAGTCGACGCACTATGCTCAATGATAACCACAAAGGTAGTAAAATAACAATGCATAAAGTTTGGTCCTAGAGCAGTTAGAAGAATATTCGCCTCATGACTTCCAAAGAATCTCGGCTTTCACCATGATGTGTCATAATCATTGCTTCTACTCCCAGGACAGAGTTTAAATGGTTTAGTTTGTTTAATCTGGTTGATGTTTTTTTAGCAAGCTAGTGTTCTACGGGATGGGAATGCTAGCCCCATGCCCAACCTTCCCCCTCTACCCGGGCTTGGGACCGGCGGTAACCCTAGGACAGCTGCAGAGCAAAAATCTTTATAGGTGCATGGAATGTTCGGACAATGTGGAAGAGCGGGAAGACAAATCAAATAGCTACCGAAATGAAGAGATACAACTTGACAGTGCTCGGAATCAGCGAAACCCATTGGACTCAAGCTGGACAGAAAACATTGGCTACGGGAGAGATGCTACTATACTCCGGTCACAAAGAGGAAAATGCTCCTCACACCCAAGGAGTTGCTCTGATGCTGTCCAAAAATGTACGTAATGCACTTGTGGGATGGGAACCACATGGACCCAGGATCATCAAAGCATCTTTCAAAAGAATGAAGAAGGGGATTACAATGCATATTATCTAATGTTATGCACCCACCAACGACAACAATGACGAGAACGAAGATCAGTTTTATGATAGACTGCAATCAATTATAGCAAAGTGTCGAGGAAAGGATCTGCTAATCCTGATGGGGGACCTAAACGCCAAAGTCGGAATGGACAACACTGGATATGAAGAAATCATGGGACGACAGGGACTGGAAGACAGAAATGACAATGGTGAAAGATTTACAAACCTATGTGCCTTCAACAAATTGGTTATAGGTGGTACAATATTCGCCCACAAACGCATACACAAGGCTACATGTGTCTCACCGGATCATACTACAGAGAATCAAATCGATCATATATGCATCAATAGAAAGTTTAGAAGATCAATGGAAGATGTAAGAACCAGGAGAGGAGCTGAAGTAGCTTCAGACCACCACCTGGTAGTTGCTAAAATGAAACTGAAGCTAAAGAAGCAATGGACAACTGGAGTAGCAGCAGTACACCGGTTCAATACCGCCTTTCTCCGAGACACTGACAAACTCACTGAATTTAAAATATCTCTCAACAACAGGTTCCAAACCTTACAAGATCCATCGAGAGAAGAAGAAACCACTATGGAGGATAACTGGAAAGGAATCAAAGAAGCACTAACGTCAACGTGTCAGGAGGTTCTGGGTCGCAAGAAGCACCATTATAAAAAATGGATCTCCACTGACACATTGAGCAAAATTCAACAAAGGAGGAACAAGAAGACAGAAATCAACAACAGCCGAACAAGAACAGAGAAAATCAAGACACAAACTAAATACACAGAAGCAAATAAGCAAGTATAGAAGAGCATTAGAGCCGACAAACGGAAATGCATCGAAAGCCTTGTAAAGACAGAGGAAAAAGCTGCAAGAGAAGGAAATATGAAACAGCTATGCGACACAACAAAGAAACTGGAAGATAAACATGGTAAACCAGAGCAACCGATCAAGAACAAAGAAGGCAAGACAATCACCGAGATTCAAGAACAAACGAACAGGTGGGTAGAACACTTTGAAGAAACTCTTGAGTAGGCCAGCTCCACTGAACCCACCAGACAACGAAGCAGAACCTACAGATCTTCCGATAGATGTCACTCCACCAACGATGGAAGAAATCAAGATGGTTATCAGACAAATCAAAAGTGGGAAAGCAGAAGGACTTGACAATATACCAGCTGCAGCACTCAAGTCAGATATATATGTAACGGCAAGGATGTTCCACGTTCCATTCAAGAGAATATGGGAGGAAGAACAAGTACCGGCAGACTGGAAGGAAGGACACCTTATCAAGATACAAAAGAAAGGAGATTTGAGCAAATGTGAGAACTAAAGAGGGATCACACTATTGTCAGCACCGGGGGAAGTCTTCAACAGAGTGTTGCTGAACAGAATGAAGGAATCAGTGGATGCGCAACATCGGGATCAACAAGCTGGTTTTCGTAAGGATCGGTCGTGCACAGACCAAATTGCAACACTACGGATCATCGTTGAACAATCAATTGAATGGAACTCGCCCCTGTACATCAACTTCATTGATCATGAGAAGGCGTTTAATAGTGTAGATAGGAAAACACTGTGGAAACTTCTTCGACACTACGGCGTGCCAGAGAAAATCGTCAACATCATCCGGAACTCTTACGGCGGAACACAGTGCAAAACTGTGGATGGAGGACAGCTGACAAATGCATTCCCAGTGAGGACCGGAGTCAGACAAGGCTGTCTACTCACGACTTATTTCTTCCTTCTAGTGGATGACTAGATCATGAAAACCTCCACATCTGAGGAGAAACATAAAATTCAAGTGACAAGTAGAATGTGACTTGATGATGTAAACTTCGCGGATTATCTAGCTCTATCAGCCCACACATACCAACAAATGCAAGTGAAGACAACCAGCGTAGCAGCAACCTCAGCATCAGTAGGCCTGAACATATATAAAGGAAAGAGAAAGATCCTCAAAAACAACACAGGCAGCACTAACCGAATTGAACTTGATGGAGAAACGTTGGAAGAAGTGGATACTTCCACGTACCTGGGAAGCATTATCGACGAACAAGGAGGATCCGATGCAGATGTAAAGGCAAGGATTGGCAAGGCAAGGGCAATATTCTTACAGTTGAAGAACATATGGGACTCAAAACAACTGTCAACCAACCTAAAAGTCAGACTCTTCAATTCTAACATCAAGACGGTTCTGCTGTATGGAGCTGAAACGTGGAGAACTACTACAGACATCCTCAGAAGGGTACAAGTATTTACAAATAACTGCCTACGAAAGATACTGAATGTCCGTTGGCCGGATACTATCAGCAACATTCTACTATGGGAGAGAACAAACCAACTTTCAGCCTAAGAGGAAATTAGGAAAAGACGTTGGAAATGAATAGGACATACATTGCGGAAACCATCAGACTGCATCACGAGACGAGCATTAACATGGAATTCTGTTGGGAAACGGAAAAGAGGAAGGCCAAAAAAAACTGCGTCGAGTTTAAGTTGCTACACCCACATTATCAGAAAGAGATTAAATTGTTGGATCGAATCCCAGAGTAGGGGAGATAGTAACAGAGTTGGTATTGATGGAAAGGGATAGAAATCGGAGATAAGATTTAGGAAAATATGATTCAGTAAAGAGAAAATTATGATAAGTTCAGAAATTTAGAATTTGGAGGAAGACAAGGATCGGATGCACCTGTGCTATTGCGAACGATTTTGAGCCATATCACCCAAAGTCTCTAACCATTTGTGACGATCATCACGCAGACCCCATCTGGGTAATCTGCACGTATTAACATGGCTCAGCCCAACTGTCAATGATTTCATGGACTGGTACCATGTCTTGGTTTGGCCGTCCCTAGCTTTCTTCCAGCCTACTCCCACACTAGACAGCATTGCTCGTCGAAATAGACGGTGGTCAGGCACACGTAAAACATGTCCTAACCACCTCAGTTGACGAAGATTTACTACTTCATCAATAGACTTACCGTATCTACCTAGTACTCTATTCCTAACCCATGTATTGCTTAATCGGTGGTCCCAGAAAACATGAGCAATGCTTCGAAGACATCTGTGGTCGAATACTAGCAACCTACGAATATCCTCTAATCTTAATGGCCTTGTTTCACATCCATAAAGTAAGACGGATCGAACTACTGCGCAGTAAACGCGTCTTTTGGTCAGTAGTCCGATGTCTCGCCTACGCCACAAGTGACGAAAATTCTCAACAGCTAGTCGGGCCTTATGTATACGCGCAGAGACTTCAGCAGACACCAGACCGTCAGGACTAATGAGGCTCCCAAGATAAGTGAAGCGGTCAACACATCCAACTGCCTCACTCCCTATCACTAACTTCGGTGCCGAATCAAGCCAATCCTGAAGCAACATTTTGCATTTGGGTGGAGAGAATCACATCCCAAACATCCTTACATTCATGTTTAAGATAGTTAAAAGATTCTGCATTTTATCAGCATCTTCGCCTAAGAGAACTATATTATCTACATACTCTAAGTCAGCAAGTTTATCTCCTGGAAGGAAGTCAATCCCGCCGAAGTCAGACGATGAAAATGTCAACTCTAAAAGTATGTCAATGATAAAATTAAATAAGAAATGGGGAAAGCGGACAACCTTGACGAACATCACTTGAGGTAATCAGTTCGGACGATAATCCACCTTAAGTTCTGGCTCGACATATGTCCGAGTAGAGAGCTTGTATAAGGTTAATGTACTTCTGTGGTACGCCTTTCAATGACAGACATTGCCACATAACCTTACGATCGATAGAGTCAAATGCCGCCTTAAGGTCAAGGGCGTCTAAAAGTGTGTCAGTTCCAGAACCTGCCGAAGTATGAATATTCGGTCTATAATAAATGAATATTTGTCTATGATATGAGTCTATGATAGGTATTCATCGTAATATGTAAATGCATACGGAAATTCAGTTTGCTAACTTCCGCATCATAAAAATTTCCAAATTGACACTGATGAAGTCCAAGTTTTCAGTCAAAAATAAAACTATTTTATCAACTATGTATTTGAAATACGCTTAACTGTGCTGAGAATTATGCCTCTATTCACAAGTAGTTAAGTAAAATTCGACAAAACCAGGAATGTTCTCTGGCTTTCCATTAGTATTAATTGCTCTCATCCTATAAAATTAGTACCTATTTGTTTCGAAAAGGAGTGACTTTAAAATTTTTAAATCCAAAAAATGCCAAAAAGTTTGCTTTCATCTATTTTAAAATGGAACGAGGCTATGAATATACAAATGAAAGGATGACTAAAATGAAAGCATACATCTATATAAAAACTAATAAAGAATGATTAATACTAAAAGAAACAACACTCACAGAACATTTAACCTCCGGTCGAACTACATCACTGATTCTCGAATTGATAAAAGAACCTTTTACCAAATGCGATGGACAATCTTCACGGCACTCATTACACCTGTTAATATCATCAGCAAAAGTAGGATCGATGACGTGAGTAGACTTAAATAAAGTTGAAGGATGCCTTTGATTGTTGCTGAAATTTTGCTGATGATGAGCTACAGCCAAGGCTGCAGCAGCAGTTGCAGGATATTGATACAATTGTTGTTGATTTACTAAAGCACACAGAGTATCACATAGACCAGTATTTGACTTAGAAGTCACATCACCGCACTCCTGACTTGTAGTATAAGCTCCACCACGTTTCTCCCGACTTACTATATCCAGCATAAATGAATTGTCAGCTTCAGACAACCTGCTGAGCCCAGGTTGAATATAAACAGAATGAAGAGGATTATGTAGCATCTGTCGGATATGGTTTGTACGAGAAGTATTTGTCGGGACAGAATTTAGTGGCTCGATGCTTGGAGTTGGAATAGAGCTACTGATCAGAAAAGGTGATGGTGCAGGAGCGGTAACAGTATTCAACAAGGATAAAGCACTACCAGCACCACCAGCAGTAACCAAGTCATAGAACGAAAGGGAACGTTGCATCGGAGGAACATATGTTGCCGATGAATGATCTGCAGTTGCTTGACGTGGTCGCATGCAGACTTCAGGTTTATTTTGAGAAATAAATATAGCTGCAGGAGTGCATTCAATGACTGGGCATAGATTGGTAGATTCGGTGACAGGGAAAGACAAATGATGAGCTTCATTTATAGCACTCCGTGAAGAATATTGATGTAAACATGGGAAACTAGATGCGCTATTGTTAGCAAGTGGAATAAGCTGTGAGGTTGGTTTCGTTGAAAATGCTGCTGCTGCCGCAGCGGCATAATATGCAGCTCTAGCGTCGGCCCGACAATCAGATGAATGATTAGTTTGATGACATGGATGGTCACTAATTTGTGGAGACACTTCAGAGAAAGTATCATTAATATTTGAAGCAACATAATGAAAAGTTTCTGGAAAGGTGGTGATAACCTTTTGTGGTAATGACACATATTTTGAGTTGCAATTGAAATCATTCACAGGCTGTCTACGTGCACTGCCATGACAAACTTGCATCAGTGTGAGAGATTCTTGGGTTCTAGTAACGTAGCAATAATAAAATCGCAAATGGAAATAAAAAGAATGAAGTAACCACATCAAGATCAGGGGACATGAATTATTCTATAGTATAATTGACAACGGATAAACTGATAATACTTATATTGCTTGATTCCCTCTGTGATAAATTAGAATCGGCTGTGCAGTTAGTACGAATTACCTCAATTACAAATACTAGAATAGATAAAATTAACAAACTGCTTATTATACTTTAACAGTGATTGACAAAAAATTGGCTACGACTTCCTGGCACTTTGCGATATTAAATTTGGATCTCTTACAAAGAAATCTTTTACTGATACTGAAACTCAAAAAATATGAGGTTAGCATGATGCATCAGTAACATATACCACATAAGAATGTGACTTTACTGATTTTATAAGTATATCTGCGTGCGAAATATGGAGTTGCTAATTTTTTCTCATTTAATATTTATTTAAACACAAAATTTGGTACACATGGGCACCGAAAACGTATGCGTATATGTATGTATATTTAGAAGCATATTATTGTGAATAAATAAGGACGGAAAGTTGATCATGAAAAGTGTAAACTAGTAAGTCAACAAGAGATACAGTTTGGATGAAAATACGAACTTAGAAAGACTTCATTCTATCAAGGAAAACCATCACACTTTTATGAGGGATTTAATAGGAAACTTCAACAAGATCGCCACTGGCTTCCACTATGGACCATATCTGATAGTCTCAGTCAGTGAACAATATCATCTTTAGGACCCAAACCAGGTAATTAAGATGGAGCGATAGATACCAATCTTGTGCAGCTTTCTATCACTTTATAACACCACGTCATATTTATGCATAGTGATGAAGACCATGTAAGCATTTTTCGTAAATTGTTGAAATGTTTGGTCTTTATAACTTTTATCGCTTAACAGATAAAGGGTAGAATGAATCAAACGTATTTCAATTTTCTGACTATTGACATCCAAAAATTGAAGTTGAATATGCTCAAAAACAAACGGTGGTCAGACTACAACCCCACTGTTCAGCTCTGCAAACGCTTAGTAACATCTTGTTTTCGTTAATTATCTCGGTTTACGATTAAATAAATTAAAATAAGAGCGGGACCTAGCACAAGTGAATCAGTTTTAATTGCAATGATTCGTAGCAAGATGGAAAAACGAGTGGATATACAGTAGTGAACACGCCTGAAGTGGAAATTGAATTGGAAGAATCTGAACTACTGTCACTAATAGGGTACATCAATGAAGAATCACAAACACTCAATCGCACCATACAAAGAATTTAAGGAATTGTTGGTCGAAATTATTTTTATGTGGTATGTGGAGATAGTATCTTGATTTCGTGAGTTTTCCTTTATCACGTTTCATGCATTCTGTTAATTTCGAGTTCGTTAAAGGGGCTATGCACATGTGAGAAAAACGGGTCCAAAGCACTTACAGATACGGTTAGGAAGTAAACTTGATTAACAGCACAAATATGAAAGACAGCAGTGCCCTTTTGAATAATTTCTAAGAAACCTTGACAATATTATAAAGTAGTTCAAAAACAAGGCAGTCACGAGGTTAAACAATTGGCGGATGCCCTAGTAGATGGATTATGCTGCCCTCAGACATAAGAATTACTGTTCGTACAAGGCGAAATATTCTGTTAACTATGACCTCTGAAATAAATCAAAAATAATCTTACCTTTTAGAAAAAGGCTGACAGTGAAGGTGATTCATAGTTACGAACGAATGTTGAAGGGCTACATCAGGTGTTATTCTGTCACATGGACGCATTCTTAACATCTCCATTAAAAGATTAGTAAAGTGCTGGCGATCAGTGATATCAAGATCAGATTCGTCAGATGCAGAATGTCCGTTTACATCACGGATTTGATTCAAGGAATTGAAGAAATATTTCCTAGCTTCTTTAGCTTGCTGACCAGTTTCAGTAGCATACTCTTCCGAAGTTTTTAGTCGCCAATCGCATCGATAATGATCACGAACAAAAAACGTGTTGCATTTCCCGGCATTTTTCAACATATCAGAAGGAGGTAAACCTTGGGTCTCCACTATGTATCTCATCTGAATTTAGAAATATTTCAAAATAAATGAAAGAACTTGGTGGTAATATCAAACTATTATGTAAGGATATCAAATACTAAATTAGTTGTGCTGAGATGCATCCAAATAACGGTTATTAATTAGTAAATTAACAAACACTAGTAAGTTAATCGTAAGCGCATTAAGATTAATATGTACTTCTATTTACAAAGAGTTATTGTTTAAAATGTGACTGCCATTTAAATATCTAAACTAAGCAAGTCAATGATATAAATCCAATCGAATATTCAATCTGCAGATACTAAAAGGATTAAGGGAAATCTACTAATCAATGTTGTCAATAAATAAGCCCAGATAATTGTTTTACGAGTTTTCATGACACCAATAAAATTTTCCAAAATGGCCATTTACGATAAAATATCTTGATAGCGTGTATGTATGCGTGTATGCATGAACAATATAGAACCTTGATAGTGAGCTAAATTCAGCTAGTGATAGCGTTTCATGAAGGCGCATGGTGCCAATGAGAACATCTTCAAAGTAATTGTTGGTCTCTATTTAGTATCGGGGGTCCATTGACTATGATACTTCTGACATGACTAGAGTAAAACAGTACCCCATGTTACACAAGACCTTACAGTTGAACACATTTCATAGTATTTGTAAAATAATTGTGCGGTAAACTAGTTCAACACAGCTGACTTCCATATGGTGGAAAATATCACCCAACAAAGTCACATTGAGGGCACTACATGTGGTCTTTTGTGGACTGAGATTGTAATTTGACAAATATCAGATAAACTGCGTTTACTTCTATCCATAAACAACCTGAGTCACAAATATTCTAGTACACATAAATTATGCTAACCGCTTAGGTCTAGACAACGTAGCACCACTAATTGTTAAAATAACAGCCTATTAAGTAATATTACTTTTTAAAGAACAGACAAGTTACAAATAAATTCAATCTATAAACGACCACCCCAACACAAAATGGCTAACAACTTAATAGTTCGTTGACAACAAAATCCATATAATTCACACGAAAACTTGTCAGACAACCACTCATATGTTTTCTTGACACTCCGAAGAATGTCTGACGGCCCAACTACATAATTTAGAATCAGAAAGTTACTGACTGAAACTGAAGTAAGATGGAAGAAGGTTAGGAGCAGTAAAACCAGAACATAGCATCAGTCCCTGAAGTTATCAACTGTTGATTTGGTATGTATTGGTAAAACGAGACTTTAATTGCAGTCCGCACGATTGTAGTAACCAATAGTTTGAGACTCTGAGTAGCATGGCTCAGAATCGTTCACACTGGCACAGGTGCATTTACTATATTTTCCCTTAAATCATGAGCTTAAAACTACTTTATGCCGTTCCTTCCACAAACTAATTATCTGTGTATCATATTCTGTATGTTCTCACTTTCCTCTTGCTAATATTGACACTACTACTGTTTCTACAAATTTGGCGTCCATCTTGCTGCTCCAGTGAGTCCGAGTTCCCACGCAACTAGAACTGACGTATATATCACGTTCTATGTTGTAGGTGCATTTATATGCAGAAGGAGGAAGTAAAAATTAATACTTAGAAACGAAGTATAAACTAATAAAAAAGAAGTACGAAACAAAGTCAAATGGTACGGCGTAATTTGGAAAACAGAGTTCGATCTACTAAACATTTCACGCTGATACAAAAGAACATCGACCTAAATTATCACAACTTATATTGTTGCAACGATAGCGTTTTGGGTAGCCTGGCATTATTAGCATAGAACAGACTTGTACTCAGTAAACAAGTTCAATCAATCATTTCCACATCCCATGTAGGTGAGCAGAACTAAACATTGACTTACGATCCCAAAATTTTAAATTGTTGCAGGTAGACCTACCCAATTCAGGACCTAGACACATTGTGGCAAAGTCCTCACAACATTTACAGGCGCAATCTTACTCAACTGAATGTTGAATGAGATAAAATGAATTTTCAGATTCTGAGGACATTAATTCAGTTCAGCTCTTAGAATTCGAAATTCGCAATATTAGGTGTACAAACACGATTCATGCATAGTCTATGTGATCCAACACACAACGACATGTCACGGTACTCGAACACAAATTATAAATCATATATATCTTTCTGTATTGCAACTTAAACCATATGTGATATCATCACTACTCAGTTGCCCAAATTGAAATGATGAAAGCTATGGTTACTAACATACTGTCCAACACAAAATACGGATTAAAAGAGAATATTAGTCAGTCTGAAAAACATACATGGGGTAGTGGTATAAGCTGTTTGATAGTTAACATGCAGTTTCTAACTAATCTAAAGGTATACCAAAATCGCACCACAAAGGGTCATATAGCACTAGTATATTACTCTTACATCTTATGAGCGTGTTATGTGCACGCGTACTTCATGAATAAGTCCTTAAACTAATATGCAAACATCTGGACATAAAAGTAAAGTCAACACAACTGACTTTAGAACTTACTTGATCATATTCAGATGAACCAGGATATAAAGGCCAACCGAGGAAAAGCTCTGCCAAAACACATCCCAATGACCACATATCGATCGCTTCATCGAACGGCAGACCCAGTAGAATTTCAGGAGCACGATAGTAACGTGACTGAAGGTAAGTGTTCTGGACAGCTTTCGAGCTATGGCACGCAGACCCAAAATCGATTACTTTGACGCGGTAACGCATGTTCTCTGAGTGCGGATTCACTAGCATTATATTTTCAGGCTTCAGATCAGCATGAATTAAACCAAGTGTTTTTAATTTCGACAGAGCTGTCAGGACCTGCTGGGAAATAGGTCGTATTTCTGGAAGCGTTAAAGGACGAAATTTATTTGACTTAAGATACTCATATAAATTTTGGTCTAATAACTCAAATACAAAACACATATGATTTCTATGTTGAAAGCATTCGATAGCCCTGACAATATTATGGGACTCTGTATCCTGCTGAGCCAAAGTCTGCAAAATCTGTATCTCAATATTACCCTGCCTCAGATAAGATGGTAGGTTTTTCAGTATCTTGATGGCCACACAGCGGCTAGTTGATCGGCAGCGACACTTGACAACTTGGCCAAATGTTCCTCGACCAAGGAATGAAAGAACTTCATATGCTTCACTACCAGAATTAAGCATCTCGCCAACAACAATGGCGTAATCACCCTCAGTTGTGGTTAGTTTCGAGTTTCCTTTAGTGGCTGCTGCTGGGAGTGTATTCGGGCCCGAATACTGCATGGAATTATTTGAGCAGAGGTCACCTACAGGACCATTCGTTGAAGTGGCATCAGAGGTGTTGTATAAGCATGCCTGGTGATGCAAAAATGAGCCAACATGTGCACCTAAATGACCATGAACATGACCGTTAGGTGAAGAAGGGATGTATAAACGGTGCAACCTTGGCGCAGACGAGCCATCATAAATCTGCAAATTAGCGTCGTCTGCTTTTCGCTTTTTATGAACAATGTTAACACCACTGCGAACAGCGTACACAGAACTATCGTCTTTTGTGCGGTCGTACTGTTTCTGAATATTAACAAGCTCCGAATATCTAGGAAAGCTTGAATATTTGGCGAATTTTAGCTTATTCTCTTTGAATACATGACTTTCTGTGTAAACAGTCTGTAAATCCATTTATAATAACAAGCAGATAAAGGACGAATGCATCTCGATATCCAGCACCCACAAAAACTAACCCCGAAGACACCCGCCACTGTATACTTGGTATCAACTCAGTTAAACAAGCAAACACAGATTTGTGCTTTCAGGTAAGGACGACCAGAAGCCTATGTTAGTCTCTTTCTAATAAGCTTTTATGAGTGTCTAATCTGATTTTGAATGAATCAGTTGAGGGTAAATTGCTTCTTTAGGTAGGCTTACTTCGGCCGAATAGATGTTTTAGCGTAGTTATTGAAAAATGGATCACGATCCAAATTATAACTGAATCACCTCTCTTGATTCCCGGCAAGCTGGTGTCATATGGTAAAACGCATAACTCCACAATCGAGTTGAAAAGCTGTCTTTTCTAATCTTTCTAAGAGATCAGAGCAGCCCTTCAATCAGAAGTTTCCTGCTATTTTTTTGTCAGTAAGCCTTTGATATGACGGTCGATCCAGGGATCTTTTTCTTTCTCTTTCTGGAATGCCCGAAGAGCAAACGGTTGAATAACTCGCTTATATACCTCCCGAAGTGACGCTATAACTCACCCACTGATGTGTTAGATTCAAGTGTCTAATAGTCACGGGCAGCCATAAAACTGGTTGATATTATGTTAGCCCTCCATATTAGTAATGCTAGACGGTGTACATACTTGATATTCCATGGTGGGATTTGTGATGCGCTGTCTCGAATCCAGCCAAATAATAGTTTCTAGGATCCTGTGTTTGGACTGATTAGCTTATGTCTATGAATCTTTCCAGTGAGTTAGCTGGCCATGAATAGTTTAGTATCTGGTACATTGGTTCAAGTTGCTACACCACATTAGCACGACGAGATCAAATTTACGAAAGAAAATGACAATAGGATAGGACAGGGATGAATAAAGCTGTTTTAGAGTGATTTATACTTGCTCGGGATTAAAATGCTGAACCATGCGGTAAGTCAGAAATTTTTGTAACACTTCCAATCGTATTACCACATTTTCACACAATTAGCAGTATTCCTAGTTTTAATCTTGCAACTACGTACTAAAAGACTACTTCACATTGAAGTTTGACTTTAATCTATGGAACGCGACTACAGAAATCATATTACAAACATCACATATTTATTACAAGATCCATTTTGAAGGTTTTGTTTGTAAAAATCCCTCCATGTATACATTTGTAATTTGCTCTTATTTGTTCCTTTAGTTATACATTTTGTTAGTCTGTTCGATTCCATTTGAGATGGTAGCAGTGCATCTTATTATAGTTTTTTATTTTCTTGATCTCATTCTCTGAGTTTCCATGTTTCCTTCGGAACTGCATTAATGTTGTTTTGGTTGATACTTAGTCTTGGCGGCAGCCATATTGAATTGCTCCTCCTTTGATTGTGTTGCTTGCATTGACTGGAATTGCGCATTTTGATTGTGAATTAGACAACTCTTCCAGAATTGGAAACACTTTGTATTATAAAGCAACCAAATATTATCTTTTGAACGATTCTGATCTATCCATAAAGGATAGAATAACGTTTATTTGAGGATATTGGTAATTTCCTCACATTATCAGTTTTTTGATTTGATGTAATTTAGATTTGATTAATTGGACAAATGTTGGTGGAATAACTGAGTGGTAACATTTGTTTAGATAATGATGTACACTCATATTTATGATGAATATTTGGACCGTCATTTAGCCAATCACTTCTTTTTGTTTTCAACGAGGGTAATAGAGCGTATCTAAACTACCCGGACAGTTATTCCTCAGTTCAAACCTTAGTTTGGCTTTACATTTATTATTTACTTATTTTAACATGGCTTGAAATTAGGCCAAATGATCCAAGCTTGATAGCCGTCCCTCCCCACAAACACTCCGAATATTCCACTAGTGACCTATTTATCACTAAAACATAGATGAGACACTATCGTACATCACTTGTGACGGCTGTCAATCTGGCTGATCGAAACAAAGACGTTAAGGACCACGAAATGATAGTCTATGATGCACAATCAGCGCTCACTGAAATAAGCTGACCCCGCCATGCTAATTGTTTGTAAAGTATGATGACAGAAATAAAGCTGAAACAATTCCTGATTTCATCTCAGCCGAAGTTGTAAAGTTATCCATTTTGTTTCACAAAGCCAATATCTACAATGTTTCTGGGAAGCTCCCACTTAAAAAGGTAAGAGTGACTCTATTAAAGGCTTGTAAAATGTCACATATTCCAAATGAATGCAATAGATTGAGATAAAAACCTGGCGAACTACATGTCCAATCCTACTTCACTTTACACCCACCCTAGATTGCAAGCGCTTCGTAACATCTGTAAATTTGAGTAGATCTGATTATAAGTCCAAAAATATATTAGTAATTTGTATAAGCCATATGTAACACTGGGCATGTCAACTTCTATATCGTACATTTATATATTAGTATATATGTTTAACGTGTGATTGGACATACAAGACTTTTTGGAGGCCTGTTTGATTTCTGGCCGTTTGTGCATCTTAACCTCTTCAAAATGCATACAAAGTACATAAATAAAGCAAAATGTACAATAAGTGTAATGTAGGCATAGTCGATTTACATGGAACAATAAAAGTTTTAAATTGGTATTTATGTAGTATCCATAACGAATAAAACCTTGGATCGACCTTGCGACATATTAGACTAAAATGCATGGCAGATTAAAATCATTCTATTTAAGGATCACATTATAACCGGGGATGTGTATGTTCAACGTTTTTGCGTAGTACGGAGCAACATCTGAGTGCTGAAGAGGAAGAAGGAAAACAAACAGCAGAATGGAACAAATCTTATGATAGCAATACTTCCCTGACTATTTAGGGAATTAGAAAAGTATAAATGCTCAAACTGGTGAAGACTTGGGTACTAAAGTTCATTTGGAATGAGTTAATTTGTTATCCCTGGCAGGTTTACTTTCACTGACGGTTGCAAAAATGATGCTGACACTGGGATTCCAAGTAAGGTGGCGTTTAATAAGGAGTTGGTTATTAGAGGTTGCAATTGTTATGAAAGGAATTTGATGTTTATTAAATTAGTTCACAGTATGGCACTAAATACAATAAATGTTCCTGTATATGGGTAATCACTTTTATTAATCCTAACTTATTAGGTATCAGCATCGTAGTCCGTGGAGTAGATGTTTGGTTTTTCCTGAAGTAGAATGTTCTGATAGATAGGTTGAGATAATTAGACCTTACGTACGAGCTGAAGTAGCATATATTGGGGCATTTCAAACATCACTATTGAATGCTTGTTCACATCAGAACAACACTACGTAACCGTCAACATTAAACACGCCATGCAGACAAGGAGGAGTTTGAAGTTATCTTCCACACCGTCATGTCTGCTGGCTGAAAATGCCACCCTCCTTCTTTATACGATGTAAGGCTCGAATGCTTACTTGTTTGATAGAAGTTACATTGTTGCACTTGATGCTCAACTACACAAGTTCTGTTTTGATTGACCTTATCTGATTGCGCTTCTTATTACAGGTCATACAGACTGTTACAGCATTGGTATGAATGATCAGTTAGGAGAAGCGCGAGATGTTACTGGATATGAAAAGATTGCGGTATCTGGTAGCTACATGAGTGATTACAGGAAACTAGGAGTGTCAATAGTACTGTAGGTATTAAAAGACTCGTAAGTTATTAGATTAGCAGGTCCGAATGATATGTGGACGATATAGTGATAAGTAGAAAACTGAATAAAAGTGAGTGGAAAGTAAAATGTGTTAACCCCTTTTAGGTTCTGGTTACTGATGCACCTTAGTAGTAATAGTTCGGCAACACCTATCGTAAGGTACTAGAGTTTGTGCAAGGTTGGCATTCTGGTAAACACGTACTTGTGCTATGTATGCTCAATCGAGAAGATATGCCTACATAGCATTAAAAAAACAGCTTCTGGAAGGAACAAAAACCTGCAACGTACAGGTCCAAAGGCTCATGTGATTGATGATGAGTCGTTTTGTTTCTGAGAAGTAAAGTGAAGAAAAGGTACAATGGTCTATTGATATCATCTATACAGAAACGTCATCGCGTTGCATGTTCACGATGTTTAAACAATGTCATATATTAAGGGAGTTTATTGTTTATAGCGCGCATGAAAAGGGGCTTCAGCAGCAGGGAGACCAATGTCTTTGAGAGCCACACTAAGTAGCTTGTAAAATACTGAGAGATTGTATGCCTTACGTACTTCTTTTGGAAGTTCGTTCCATACTTGACCATACCTAATCAAATTACAGTATATGCGAGCTTTCATTATGTATCATTCAGTCTCGACTTAAAGAATTTGGTCTTCAGATAATAGTCTCCAGTGTAGGTACGGTAGGCAATATTAGTTATGGTATGAATCAGATTGCACAGCAGTTTATAGGAGAGAATAAAGTTTGTTCTTAGTCGTTGTTTTTCTGAAGCGGTGCAGGTTGGGGTGTGTGATAACTTACTTTGTAGCCCATTTTAAAACTGTTTTGAATCGCCTGTCGTGTTAAGTAGCCTTGCACGTTCTCCATATTCATTTTGTCACTTGTTGGGTAGATTGCTAAATAGGAATAAACAGCACTCAAGTATCGGTCTCACACATTTTGTAATCAGTGGGTCTTGACTCTATTTGGTACGTAGGCTTGATTATGTCCATACATCCATCGATGACCGACTGATAACAAGCCCATATGAGGAAATACATGAAACATCTAGACATAGCTTTTGGAAGACTGCAACAATATGGAATTACAACAAATATACAGAAATGCCAAATTGGAACAAACTCATCAGACTTCCTGGAGCATACTATTGATGCAAATGGTATGTATTCTCAAAAACACAAGGTGGAGGCTATTCTGAAGTATCCGCAATCAACCACCACTGAGCAGCTTTGAGCTTTCAATGGATTGGTAAGTTTTTATAGGCGATTTATGCCCAACTGTGCATCTATCGTGAAACCACTGACAAATCAACTTCGTGGAAATAAAAAGATGGTCACAATGGATGTAGAGTCAAGGAAAGTGTTCACTGCAACTAAAGAAGCAATAATAATACAACTATGCTGGCACACCACAATACCGAAGCTCCGGTCTGCATCGCTGTTAACGCATCCTATTCAGCTATTGGCGCAGTTCGGTAACAATGAATAAACCAAGCATGGCAACCTTTGGTATGCTCTTCTACTCGGCCATAAGAGGAGGAGTCAAGATACAGCACTTTGGGATGTGAAGTATTAGCCATGCACTGTGCTGTACGACATTTTCAACACTCCATCGGAGACCGAAAATTTGCTATATTCACAGACCATAAATCACTGACGTTTTCTATGAAGTTGTTTTCAGATAAGTACTCTCTACGAGAATCTTGCCGTTTATACTACTTCTCTCAGCTCTCTACAGACATGCAACATATATCTGGAGTTTACAATGTAGTCACCGACGCCTCATCACGAATACATGCCCTGAATAATATCAAAGGAATCGACCCTAATCAATTAGCTCGACTTCAAAGTAAAGACAACGATTTCCATCACGAGTTATCCACAACAACACTCAAACTCCATAAAAAGACGAGTGGAGAACACTTTACTTTATGATTCTTCCACAGGTACGGCCCGTTCAGTCGTCCCCAAGAGTTATCGACGCATCACCTTCGACAGATGGCACAACCTCTCTCATCCTGGAGTTCGTGCTACAACTACGCGAATCACCATGAGATTCTGTGAGCCGGAGATGAACAAGGTCAAAGAATGGACACGCTCCTGTGTGGCTCGATAAAAGAACAAGGTAATCCAGCATAATAAATGCCCTCTTGGCACTTTCCCAACGCCCGACGCTCTATTCGATCACGTCCACATTGATCTGGCAGGACCTTTGCCAGAATCAATCAGATTTTCCTATTTTCTAACATACGTGGACAGGTTCATGCGCTATCTAGAAACAGTTCCACCGAAAGACAAAACTGGTGAAACAATTGCCCGCTCTTTCGTCAAACGATGAATAGCAGACTTTGGTTGTCTATCTACAGTAACTAGAGACTGTTGACATCAGTTTGAGTCTGGATTGTTCCACTCTGGCCAAACTCCTTGGAACTACGAGCTTCAGAATAACAGCCTGCCAGCCACAATCTAACAGATTGGTAGAAAGATTTCATCAACAGCTGAATGCGTAAATTTCGGTCACGACCATCCCTCGAAAGGCCGATGCTCTACCACCAGTTTCATTTAAAGTTTGCAACAACTTACAAGAGCAGATGCTGGGTGCAGAGTTACAGAACTGGTCTGAGGAATCACGCTTCGACTCCCAGGTGAATTAATGGAAACCGCTCCTACCTCAACAAACTTACGTCTCAACTTTTACGTATGCCGGTTCGCAAATTCTATACGTTCAGTTGAGTCAGTTCAAACTCGACAACAATCGGCGAACGTTTTTATCCACCTAGTGGCAAAACATACCAAACTATCAAAGAAGGGTTTGACAATGTAACACTGGGTTTTATCTTTTGTCTGGTACATCTTAGGGCCCTCATTAACCCACTAGGGGGGGGAGTAAGTTGTGGCGATATAAAACTCCCTAAATAAATAGGCTCTCGTTGTTGCTGCAAACTATGTATATTTTATCGTTCATGACCAGTTAAAAGGACTCGGTCAAACATCACCACCCGATCACGACACAACACGGCGTGGGAAGTAACTCTCTTTAAGTAACCAGCCTAGACGTTGCTACCCGACTATCTTTTTGCTTGCAGTCAGATATAATCCCTTCTGCATCACTCATTGCCTTCTAACTTATTCTTATTCGTACGTGTGGGTTTAATCGTTAGAATTTGCTCTGATTATACGACAAACGTAACTTGATCATATACCGGGTGCACTTCATATGTATAAGTATCCATTCACAGTTTTGGAAAATGAGAGGATAAATAAAATTATGAAAAAATTGCAAAGAAAAGTATGAAAAAATAAATAAACGACAATCGAAGATGCATCTGAAACCCTCATAATAAGGGTGGTCGTATAGTTCTATACCTGTTATTAGGATAAATCAAAGAACCGATACCAAGACATATATAATGCCAGCATAAATAAATCCATAGGCTTATAATAGCTCGACATACAGGTATTGGATATTGAAGATAAATTTGCAGTGCATTAGTGGGAGGGTGAAGGTTTTGCGCTACAAGTATATTTTCCCCTCAAATCATGATGATATTACATTATGAAGTTTCTAGAGTCTTTACTTCGTATTAACTGTTTAAAAATGGTAACTCTATTTTGAATCCACGTTAACTTTATCAGGGACTTAGTAGTTCTCAGTTGGAAAAGGAAATTGCCAGTGACCAACTTCTCAGTGGTGAACGGTATTTTGGATTGGTAAACGTAAGTATGCCTTTCCTTCCATACATTGTGTAGTTCGGAAATACGTGCTACTGTAATTCCGTTATACAGGCACTGTTTTTCTGTAAGCCATTTAGGGATAAGGTTTTACAATACAATGATCGAGCGAAAAACCCCAAAAAAGAAACTTTATTAACATGTCTTTCAGATCTCTTTTATTCTGTTGTATCTCAGCAAAGGAGAGTAGGTCAGATGCGTCCTAAGAAATTTATACAGAAGTTGAAGCGGGAAAATGGTACGCATGCAGCTTTTTTATCCTTCATTCTTATCTAAGGATTATTTGATAACTACTTGCAACAAGATGCTCATGAGTTCCTAAACTATCTTCTTAACAAAATAGCTGACATAATAAGGGGTAAATAACGTACTCATAACTAGCTTTTAGCTGAACAACAATCAACCGACGTTGAAGGTGATGGTGATTCGAATGATAGTGAAGTGTCCGACGTTTCTGAAAATATGAATAAACATAATGGCCAAAATTGGATTCATGAAATTTTTCAAGGAAGTCTAACCAATGAAACTAGGTGCCTTAACTGTGATAATGTCCGCACGAAGGAAGAGAATTTTCTAGACCTTTCAGTTGATGTTGGGGAAAATGTTGATATTTCTTATTGTTTGCGTTGCTTCTCCGAAACAGAAACGATGCGTTCAGACAACAAGTATTATTGTGAGTTTTGTCGCTGCAAACAGGAAGCTCAAAGGCGGTGAGTCTGGTTTTCATTCCTGTTGTATATATTTCAAAACTCTGACCAAGTTAGTTTAGTTGATTCCGTTGCTTGTATGGTTAGCAAAACTATTCCTCATATTTTTAGACTAGCCCTCGAAATACACATATAAATTTAGTTGAAGCTATTGCTGTTGCCACCAATTATAAAATATATTTTACTAATATCATAACTGGCTGGCGTTACGTAATTCGTATTGTCCCACACCCCTTTGACTTCCGAAGACACATTGCACATAGATTTAGTTCATTACATCGTTTACCAATGAAAATAACTGTGGTAGTAGGAGTTTGCTAAACATAGGCGTCTCCTGGTAACTCTGTATACAGGATGCTTCACTTCAAGCAATAGACATGCGCTTCAATACTGTTTGACTCATCACTTGTATGCTTGTTGGTTAATTCATTCGTGGTGTGCTTAACCTATAAAAAATCAGAATGTTGTCGCAGCAATCAGATATGGAGTGTTTTCAATTTAGTAGGACAGGGGCAACGCAGTAGTGGTTTAGAAACTATACTTCCTTTCCACTTCTCGAACTAGAGTTTTAACAACCAGTTTTTGTTATCTCGTATCAGCTTTTCAGACAGTTTTGGCTCATTCGTATTGCTTAGTTACTATGCTTTTTGGTAACCACTATTCTAGGTTGTTCTAAACTATCCTTGCTTTATACTCTGAATACTATCCACAAGACTTTGCTTTGTTTTTTTGTCTTGCGCAGAATGCGCATTAAAAAGCCTCCTTTACTTCTGGCCTTACATCTGAAGCGATTCAAGTACTCAGAAAATCTCAATCGATTTATTAAGTTATCTTACAGAGTCGCCTTTCCAATGGAGTTAAGACTGTTCAACACGGTTAGTTATATTTATGTTTTATGATGATTTTTGTTTCACTTGTTCCACAGTTTTCCACTGATACACAAAGTCCAGTCTGTCCTTGTTGAACCTATCTGGAAACACCATTATCTTCAGACGGAACATCTTTTAATCGAAGATAACAATCTACCTTAAATTATCACATTGTTAAATTGTTTGGCTCAATATTCAGTGATTCCATACATTAATACTGTATATGTAATCATGTAATCATCGTAAAAAATATACTCTGTTTGCGGATTAACCACCAAATCACCTAAGCTGATTTTACCATATTTAGTTGCAAGTTAAGATATATTTCACATTTAGTTTGGCTTGTGTTAAGTTACGCTACGTATAGGGTAGGCGAGAAATACAACTGCTAGTCAAAGAACGAGTATATTGCGGAGTGGTGATCTATATTTTAATATATAAAATATGGTCCCTAAGAGTTGAAGACATTTGTACGCTGCTGGTGTCTGATCATATATGTCTTCAAAACATTATTTTTGTTGAGGCCATTGGGTCGGCATTGTTGAAGTTAGATACAACTTTTTAGGAAAAGAATGCAGACCAGTTGATTTAATTGTGAATCTTCAGTATGGGAGTTTCGACATTTAATGGGTATACCGAACCGTCATATGCCTTGTCTCGAAATGTCGGCTGGTTCCGGAGTAGAATGAAAGAATATAAGGATCTACTGAAGTAAAATTGGCGTCTATTCATTAAATCGTCGACTGTCGACCTGAGCCATGTTAGTAGATTCAGGATGACTAATTGTCGTTCACATCTTGCTGTAATTATTGTTTGGAAACGCGTAACATGTTCACAGTAGCGCAGGTAAATTTACACCTTATCTTTGCCTGAATCTTGAGCTGTAAAATTATTTTCGTAGTACAAGGTAATTCTTCCTTAATCACATTCCTCATGTCCAATCGTTTTCTGCCACCATCGGTTTTATGCAGCTTCTACTGCTTTCATATTCATCATGATGTACTAATTTTCTGCATCCAGGCTGCAGCTGCTACCTCGATGTGGTGGTCGGGCCTACCTATCGTGATGACTTGATCGAGCTTTATTGGTTGGAACATCGTCCCTTTAAGTTTCACTTTGTTAAGCGGGTCAGTTGGAGAGCGGTAGTGCGAAAGACAGTAAACTCGTACTGCCTATAGTTCAGGAGTGTGAGTAGTAAGCAATCAGCAATGCAGCGATGCTGTCTTCTCCCAGCAGAATGTCAGGTTTAGAAGAGGTTGGCCCTAATAATACACACCTCATTTTACGGATTACTGTTTCCCACGGTAAGGTTAAAGAAATAAATATAAGACTCGTTTGTGACGCTCCAAATAGTTGCCCTTTGGGTATTGTGACCACGTCCCAAAGTCATCAGGATCACGTCTAATTTAGGTTCCTTTTCGAGTACCACGTGAAGAAGAACTCTTTCGAGGTGGTTATTGAGGAAGTGAAAACAGCACTCACCTCTAACAGCACTCGAGACAACTGTATTCATTATTAAATCCATTCTCGTAATATTCTTTACATTTCCATTTCTAACCTCCATATTTTTCTCACACGTGCCAGCAGTGTTAATGATTTGAGTCTAAGAAATGCTATCCCAAGTTTCCTGTAACATGGTTCTGAATTTCATATTGAGGCTTTCAGTGTTCGAACACTTAGTCAAATAGGTCGACGGAACTCACTGGTTAAAATCGTAGAATCTCATACCATTGAGGTATGTTGTGTCTCCGAAACACGGATTTTAGCTTAATCATTCATTCGATTTCACCTAATCAATACGGATGGTCACCACAGTCTGTTATTCGTTTATCTGGAGATCCGACAGTAGGCTCTCATGGCCTTACCGGTGTAGGTATAGTACTAAATGTATTTATTTATTTAAGCACATAATATTTGGTATAAAATGACTCCAAGAATATATGCACCATATGCGTACATAAGCAACGTTTTGGAGGGAATGGAGAAAAGGCAATTAAGGAGGAAATGTAAAATATTATAGGACAACAAAAGAATTACGAGGCAGGAGATACGGTTCGTATAGAAATGCAAACAGAATTTCGTTTCTATTAGGAGAAGTCATCATACTCTTATGGAGACTTTAATAGGAAACCAAAGCAAGATAGCTGCTAGCTTCTACTCTGTGCCATAAAGTCTCAAACCACTGATTTGCACCGTCTTTGGGACCCCAGCCAAGAAGTCGGGATGGACTGACAGGTGCCAGTCCTATGCAGCTTTTATTCATCCCATGACGCCATGTCATAAACTGACTACCTCCGCTTTTTTCAGTCAGTCCCATCATCGGCAAATAGTGCACGACATAGAAGTCGCTGGGAGGATATTCATAAAACATGACCAAGTCACCAAAGCCGATGTTTCATGATGGCGACACGAATAAAGTTGTCACTGTTGCATCGGGAATACGATGCCGAACCTCATCATCACTAGTATGACGTTCCCATTGGATGTCAGCGATTCTTTGGAAATGACGCCAATCGTCCTATGCTTGGAGAGACATGGTTTTGCAAGCATAGACCAGAACTGCTCCCATTGGAGCACTAAGTTTGAGAGCAGAACAGGCACTTTTTGAATGGATTTTTACCGACTCGTTTATGTACTTTTATTCTAAGTGGGATGCACCTCTCCCCGTCTAAATGCAAAATGTTAATCCACGACTGACCTGCTTCTTCACCTAGATTAGTTATAGGGAGTAAAGTAATTGAATGCATTGATCGCTTCACTTATCTTGGAAGTCTCATCACCCCTGTTGGGTCAGTGTCTGATGGAATCTCAGCACGAATTTAGAAAGCCCGATTGGCATTCGCCAATTTACACCACTTGTGGCGCAGACTACATATCCGTCTCAACGAAAGGCCGGGTGTATTGCGTAGCAGTCCGCGCCATTTTAACATATGGCTTCGAAACGTGGGCCATGAAAACCCAAGATTTGCGCCGACTTCAGGTATTTGACCATATAAATCTTCGTAGCATCGCTCGTATATCATGGAACAGTCGAATAAGTAATATGGAGGTTAGATAAAAGGTTTCAGGGAAATATGGTCAATCGGTCGAAGAGGTCATTAACCTTCATCAATTGAGATGGCTGGGACATGTGTTGCGCATGCCAAACTACCGCCTGCCTCGTCGCACGTTGTTAGCTAGGGTTGAAGTAGGATGGAAGAAGAGTAGGAGCAGCCAAACCAAAACATGGCACCAGTCCATGAAGTCCTTGACTGTTGGTCTAAGCCATGTTGGTAAATGTAAATTACCTGGTTGGGGTCCGCGTGATAGTCGCACTAAATGGCTGGAGACACTTGACGACATGGCTCAGAATCAGTCACAGTGGTGCAAGTGTATTCACTTTTTATCTTCATCTAGATCTTGAATTCTATTATTATTTTCTGCACACCTTTACTCCTCCCTCTCGTATTCTGTTATTATGTTACCTCTGTTATCTCGTAGTGCTAATGTGGTATGACAACTTGAACCTATGGGTGTATGTGCCCGGCTCTACGTTGTTGATAATTATAAGTGGTACAGTAAAAACTCTGAAGGATTTATATAGTGATTAACAGAATTTAATAGGTTAACACTAGTTATTTTCAAGTATGGTGGTTCAGTTTTCAAAGGTCGGTTGACCAATATATTAGCTAAAGTATGGTGGCTGGATGTAATTCCACCTCGCTTGTCTCGATAGCTGTTTTCCCAAGTTTATAATATTGACAGGAATCCTCTTGTAACAACTACATAAAAATTAATTTGATTAATATAATCTTTGAAATATTGGCCTCTGTAATCATCCGACGCTTATCTGAAGATAAGGAATGACAAACTCGGGAAAATTCGGCTGGTTTCATAAATAGTCGTGTCTGTATTGATCAAGTACTAACCTTTCCTCAAGTTGTATAACATGTACATTCTTGCCAACGTTCTACAATCGTGACATTCCTGTACTTGAAATCGGCACTAGACTTTGTAGACTGAGAAGTCCTGTGCCAGTGTTTGTCATTAAAAGACATTTCAGAGGTACATGGGGCTTATAGAGCCTATTTAGTCGTACACTACCTATCGAGTTAGAGCTTATAACAAACTGCCATCAGAATTTTTGGTTGCTTAACGATCTCCATGGAGTAATTAGAAAAAAGAAATATTTGAGCGAATCGTTTTCGACATCTTCGTCATTCGTCTCTTACTGTTATAAATCTGTGGAAATCCTATTACAATGCCTAACATGAGGCGTATGTGTATAAATATGGTGAAGAATTCACTTAGTTGGTTGGTCTCAAGTGATATTGACTAATGTAGGGGTAGAGTGTCAAAAATACAGGTGCGATCAAACCAAAACGTGGCGTCAATTCATAAAGTCATCACTGTTGGTCTGAGGCTTGTTGGTAGGTGTAGACTACCTGTTTGAGCTGGAAGGGGGGAGGTTTCGCAAGATAATTGTAATCAGTGGTCGGCAACATTTAATGACATGACTGAGAATCAATCACAGTGGAGCAGGTGCATCAACCCTTTATCTTCTCCTTAGTCTTACATTACATTGTTCTTCCACACGTACTTTTGTTAACTTACATTTCGTTAATAGTCTTAATTTGGTCTCTTCGTGCTAATATGGTATCGCAACTTGTTCTTAAGCAGATGTGTAGCAAGCTCTATGCCATATCTGCTGGGGTGCGTCAACTTGTGCTACTCATATGCATGTTAAGTTCTACGTTGTTCGTGACGAACTGATTTTGTTCATAGAACTCAAATATTAAGCAGAATTCTTTTTCAACCTAAGCATCAGTGAAGTCAGGCGTCTTACTGCAATATTCCAGTTGAATGTAAAAACTGTTTTTAGTATATTTAATTAGATAGATTGGTGAAATTAGTGTTATGCATTAAATATATGACTTTTAAAGTTCAATTTCATGGTCGGATGGCTAGAACATAACTATACGGACTGTCGATGTTAACTTTAATGTTTATTAATTTTTTTAAAGTTATGCAACCTATAAATTATTTTCCATGTTTACTATTACTCAACTAATTTTCTTATGTTCATTCATAATTCCACTACCAGTCTAGCGACTCATCCAATGCTGATCGCCTATATAGTCTCATGGCTGTTGTCGTCCATTCAGGATCTGGTCCAAATCGTGGACACTACATAACACTTGTAAAGTCTCATGGATTATGGTTTTTGTTTGATGACGAATTGGTTGAGGTAAGTCTCAATTTTTCGAATTTTTCTCAGTCATAACTGGCTTTAATAGGTCTTACTTTGGCTGTGCAATCAGACAGGTTTGTAAGACGATCGATACCGCCTTTAAGAGCGAAACAACCATCTATAATGCAATCAACCATATGGCCTCATTGGCTTACACACCTGAAGCATCAAGTTATAGAAGACTATTAAATCTTTTATGTCAGGAACATTTACGTCACGTTATTCACACTTATTTAACTCACTAATCATGAAGTAATGATACTACATATACTCATATCGGGAATGGTAGAACATACTTCATGCCAGTTACTCAATGGTTGAAAGTCGTGTCCCTAAATATAAGCTCATCATTACTAATACCTAATTCTAACACCCTAACTGAATCTGCCTTGCATAACCCGGTGTTTTCATGGTTTGGTTTCGTGTCCTCATTTGTTCACCTGTGCTCATATTAATTTTCTCCACTCATCGCTTCTTGAAGAGGATGTCGCTAGGCATGCTAATATCTTCTGGACGCAGTCGCTTCAACTTGACTACCCTATCGGATTTTGTGTCGACGAAGATTTTATCCCAGAAGGCTGATTTTGGCGATGTTGTATTATTACCTCTTTCTTATAGGGTCTCACGCTCAGGACACTAATAACCCGGTGTCTCCAACATACTAAAATAGTGCTTTTGGCTAACGCCTCAACATTCTCCTTTCATATTTAATTAAGGGCGTTTTATCTGTTCCATCTACATCATTTTTATAAAGCAGATAGTATTTTCTGTTCATAGTAAACTCACTCTCGTTTTTAGTTTTCAGAGCTGTTTGGGATCATTGATTTAATTCTCGTCCCTTTTAACTCTGCTGCTATTCCCTGACTTTGCTATTTATTGGGTTATGGTTTCGAATTCCATTCCATGTAATAAGATATGGTCATTTGTAAAGGTTCGCTAAACTCTTCATAGAATAGCACAGTTTACAGTCATATTTTACAAAAGCTATAAACATGCAGCAAATAAATTTGTATTTTTCTAATCATGGATATATAATTATGTAATAATGTGACTTTATTCTACCTAGAAAATTCATCGCACCAATATTGAAGACTTTTTTGGTTCATCTACAGAAACTTCGAAATCTTCCTATACAGCTTACATTCTTTTCTACTTAGATGCTAAAGTTGCTTCAACTACATCAACTTCTGCTTCTAAGACTGCCTCTACAATAATTAATAGTAATACTAGTGATATTGGTGGCAGTAATGGCAGTCCAACCAGTTCAATGTCATCTTGATGCACTAACTAGATTCCATTGTTTTTCTCTTATTTCCATCCTTTACACTAACATCAATCTGTTTTTTTGTAGTTTTTTCACATAATATTTTGAATTTTCAATTGAATTCGAAGGTTCACGTGTGTGCGCGCGCTTGTATCCTTATGAGCCCTTCATTATACACAAACTGAATGTGCAATCAAATGATATTCAGTAGATATTTATTTCCGACTGTATATATGTTTGTATATTTATGAATGAACTGTAATAAAATACTGTACTGAAGAGGTCATCGTTTTTTTGGTTTCATTTTTCTAGTAATAATTGTGATCGTCCATCCACTTTTATTCATGTGTGAGCAATAATTATCTAAGGTCATTAATTTAGATTTTTCTGGTAAATTCCATTATAGTTTTCATTATCATGACATAACTTCCTAAGTTGCCGACCCTTGAAAGTAATTATTGGAAAAGTTTAAGAGAAATGATATGACTCAGCGGTGCAATGCTCGCTCTATTCTTCGTTCGGAACTGTAAATGGCTAAAATTAAATGTATCCCTCATTTCTATTTAACTCGTTTCTGCATAAGCATTTCGAAACAGATCCCTCTAATATATCACTCATGTAATTTCACAATATAGTTTTATCTGACGAACCGAGAGATATTCTAGTATCAGAAAATTCTATTCTATTCTCACGTAATACTTGTGGTACAGGTATCCAGACATCTTTAATACCGGAAGTCATTTTCAATATGTTTATAGTTCGAACAGGATCCATCTAGCTACTCCTAACTTAGTTTTTCATATGTTCTGCATAATGCATGCATGACGGTGGCAGCCATTATTTTAGAAGCAACTAGGAGTGCAATTGTTTGCTAACGAATATCATATACATTATGTAAGCCCGTGTTTACGTTGGTCTTAACTGAAATCCTTATTAGACATACCTAGGTCTCAGCTGGTTTTCCAATAAAATTATAGAATAGCTTAATATATTTGAGAATCTTTTAGCTTATTTGACTTTTTCTGTATGCTAACCAATTGGACATGTTTGAGATAAAAGTGTTGCTTGGTTTAGGTCATACACTAACTGTCTAGTCAAATAAATTATCGAATTTCAAATGACAGCGCATATTTGTAAACCTGAAAAATATTTTTTAATTAGGGCTAGTATTTGTGCTGAGCGTTTACAAAATCATATCATTTAATGAAACTCGCATTCTGCCTGCTGTTAAGTAGTAGTTTTAGAGGACCACGTTGGTTATCTCAAATTGATCATGTACAAAAGAAACTTTAGCTGCAAAAAAACATACTCAAGGAAACCATTAATTTATTAATGACTGATGATTGCTTGGAAAAAATCAGAGTACCCTGAGATATGTCACATAAGTTCATTATACTTAGGTCATCAGGCTTTTAGTAACTCAACTATATCCAAATAAGCAGAAATATATGAAGTTTTGATACTGCGAGCTCATTATTTAGTCATTATACAGTTTCTTTAGATGTGAAGGATAGTCTGTCAGTCTGGCGGTAGGTGGATGATAAGATATTTATCTAGTTATTACTCTCGAGTTGTTCTCAGTGCAATATACCATTAGCTAAATATTAGTAGAAAAGGTGCAACACAGTAGTCAGTTATCCTGATATCGCCTGAAATCCTAATTAAGCCATTCTGGTGGCCGTTGATATTAATAGAAAATTAATTTTCTGCCGTTCTCGAAACCATGCACGCTTATTTATTCGTTTCTTAAGTGACTGCACATATACTAACGAACAATAAGTCTTCGTGTATTTTTTGACATACGTGATCGGCCTCTTGCCACATTCATTTTGACTAATGCAGTTGCACGTACTAAATACAGGCTTTTCAGAAGTAAATTTACTCCGAAATTAAAGCAGCATGTATCGTGGGTCTCAAAAATTAGCTTGCATATTACTCACTACATCTTAATGTCTTTTGCATTGTAGATAACATGGTTACTCAGAATCTGACGGACTTTTATCGTTTTTGTGATCTTGTCATTGAGTCAGTTGCGGCGATGAGCTTACCGTCCCATAATTTTCCATGGCTTCCTGGATTTGAAGAATGCACAACGGATTATGAACGCATCAAAAAGTTTATGTCAATGTCATTTCTTAGTGACTTTAAAATTGCATGTAAATCATTCTTATTATTTCGTATGTGGTTATGTAGGGAAACATAGTTTCTACTAAGCTGACTACCTTTGCTTGTAGCTATCATATAAATTCATATTTCAGTTGGGTACAGTGAAGATTGTCGAATTTTAATTCGATATCACGAACCGACCTAGATTATATAACCAATAACAAACCAGGAAACTCGATAGCTGCTTTGTTTTAGTATGGGACTCTTCAGTAGTGAACATCCAGGGTACTCCAGAAGGTAATTCCTCAAGTTCCAGTGATAAGACGGAATCAGTGGAGTCCAATCATATCGTGTGTGAGACATTCACCCATCGGTGGTAATCGATGAGGTCGAGCAAATATATCACGAATTTAATGAAGTTAAGAATATCAACCGTCGGATAGTGGCTGCTTCAGCAGTCTGACGTTAAGCGTTCGATGTGAAGCCTGCAGGTTGTAGTTGCGCACTTTGGAAGAGTCCCATACTAAAACAAAGCTGCTGTTTAGTGCTTCGTAGTTTTCAATGGTTTTCTAACATAGGTCAATTCGTGATATTAAATTTAAATTCACATTGTCCAGTAGGACACTGGATACTGATGATTCCAGAATACCGTCATTGTCTTTTTCTGTAACTTAGAACATTTCTGATAATTTACAGAATTAAATCCAAGGATAGTTCAACTCCTTACTCCATGAATGCTCTTCTTAATCTATTTAAGGCTTAGTTGCGACATTGACATTTAGTACACAGGACCGAACAAAGAGGACTTTCAACCAAGTTATGGATGTGATCTAAAACTAAGTGAACGGTTTTGGAATAATACTTTGATTTCATTATTTTAACGTATTTCGTAATTTAAATCACGAACTGATTGTATCCGGATAATCATTTCACTCGCCGTGAGATCTAAATATCCTGAGTTCCATTGACAGAGAAACTATGCGTGAGCACTCCCAAGGAGTCCTATACTAGAACCAAACAGCTGTCTGCTACCTACTGGTTTTATAGCTACAGTTAATTCAGTGCGTAAATTTGCAAAATTCAACAATTCCCACAAGCGTTCCTTTATTGGTTTAACTAAAGTATGCGAAATATCTTAAATTTGCATCATTTATTTTGACTTCTATCGACTACTTACGACTTTAGTTGCTTCATTATTTATTGCAAAATGATTAAGCAAAATATACGATTTACAGCATCTCGAATGCCTAACACTTATATGTCTTACATAACTCATGTAATATAGATTGTATAGAGTAGTTATGATTGTAAAATCATTCATTTTAACTCTATTTTTGTGGCTGGAATAACACAGACCAATCAGTCATAAACAACGTAGAAACTGATACATGTTTTTCGGTTCAAGTTGCCACAAGACAGAAGTGAGTTAGCTGTAAGCTGTTGAAAGCAAACGAGATGTAGCAATCGGATTGCAAGTTGTATTGAAAATGGAAATATACGACAATCAATTAACTCAGATACGTTAAGCCAGTTTAGACTGGGTTGTCCAAATAGTCGAATTCAGATTAGGTAATACAGATTATTTAGAAAGGATTGATTGTGACTGGCAGTGGAATCCAGAACGCCTGTTTCGTCCCAATTGTGACTCACCAACCTTACATACCTCCTTCCCAATATTAATGTTTGAACTCACCGCACATTACTTTAAAAACGCAAGTCAGCTTGCTAGTGTATACTCAAAACATTCACCCCTAGCATTCTTAGGTCGTTGTGTGTTTTCATCTGAATACTGTTTCTCTGCATTCCGTTGAGTAATTATTTGTAGAATTCATATTTATTAACTTACAGCCATTTGAGCAGGTGATAGTGAATGTCTACGAGTTTGTCATAGCAGTTGTTTTGTTTATTCAATATGTGATTGTGATGATCTACCTTATCTTAATTTTTTTTGTTCCGGATAACTATTTTAAATCGTGAATAAATAGTTATGCACTTTATTCGTATCTGGGACTAGATCACTGCCATACTTTTCACTTAATACAGGATAAAAATCTTGCTCTTCATATATCACTGCAATTACCATATCTTTGGGATATAGGGCTTGGATCTGTCAGTACACATTTTTCTATCATGCTAGTGTTTATTTTCCATTGTAATTCGGTTTGTTCTACAAGTTATTACTTTTCATTTGGATCAAAGCGAGATACTATTTAAATACCCAAAATTGATCAAAGCAATTGTTTAGTATTCTCTAGCTTATCATAATCTTTTTAGCTAGCTTTAGTTCGTAACGAGGGCTATTTTTGAACATTTTGGTATCCCTAAAAACGTATCACCTTGTCGCATAATCACTTTTCCCTCCAGTCTTTAATCAATCGTCAACTATGAAGAGTGATTCTATTGCGAAAGAAAAACGTGAATGTGGAAATGAAGCGTTGCGTGCTAACAAAATATCTTTGGCCCTTCGTTTCTACACTGAAGGGATTTTCTTTGCTAGTGGTTGTGAAGAAAAAGCTCTGGGCTATGGTAACCGATCTTGTGTTCTGAGTCGTATTGGTGTACACGAAGCGGTTTTGCAAGATATCGATCTAGCCATTAAGGTAAGCCTATAAAATAACATCATACAGTGATAATAATAATAATATTGGGTATTCAGAACCCCCTAAAATACAATCGTTCATTAAATCAAGCGGAAGGCATTTGTATGCTCTCATCAATTAATTCAATTTCGAATGCGAGATATATAAACGTTGTTTGCTAGTCTCGTTTGATATATATTTTGCTCCACAATATAATTCTACAACGAGTCTAGTCTTTTGAAGTAGCTGTGGGCTGGGAAGGAACAAATCGTGGTATCCGATTGGAATTATCAAGGGAATCAGACATAGAATCCGGCTACCCTAGATAGTTTGGCTGTATCTTATCGCGGACCGTAATAAGCCAATAAGAACCCACGCCTTTGTCTCATCTGAGGAAAGCATACAAGTGGCGACGGAGTAAAACAAACAGATATCACTGCAACCAAAGACAGGGTGAAAATCAACGAATCATAGCTAACTCAGCATTCTCATGGTAATCAAGGTTATCTGCTCATTGGTCTGGAATTCACGTCCTATCAAGGACCAATCAGCATCTCGGGTTCTTTATCATTAACCTTGCATCACATTTGCCACTAGCTGAGTCATTTTTTTCAACGAATCAGCATGTCAGCACTTAGTGAACGTGCAAACTTATTGATGTATGAGCTTCATCTTGCCAACCAGCGGTTGACTTAGCATTAGAGCGGACTAGTATTTAAGTCAGCAGCATCATCCTGCCGGTAGTCGACGAAACAGTACCTAAGCTCACTTGTGGAATTGATCCCCAAATTCAATCAGAATGTCCGACGGAAGTGCCTCTGTCCCTCGCGCCTAGTAACGCTTCTCCAGAGAAACAAGTTGATGAACTCAGGTAATAAATAAACTACAATTTACTCAAGAAAAGGAAAGAGATATGTTCAATCACATCGAAACTAAGAATTTACAATCTACCACTAGACCTCCTCCACGCAATGTAGTGAGATCTTTATGTGGTAACAGGAACAACACTCCATTATATTGGACATCTGTTGCCACTTTCGCAATCTGTTTACCCCTTGGTTTATTGCACTCACGTATGAGAGAAACCATGATGCAACCACGTCTGGAATGTTTTTTGACAGCTGTAACATTCCGACTTGGCTTAAAGCTTCTCTTCGATGCACACTGTGGCTTCTTAAGCTCAGCAAACAGTTTAGGCACGGTTCTCAAGATGACTTTCTGATCTGGACTGATGGCTATGTTGCGCGCACGTCTGTTGGGATAAGCATTCTGGAATTTTGTGAGCCAATACTGTGCATCAGGGTAGGTGGTGGTTAACCATACGTAATTGATTATGAATGTTTTACCTCATTTTCTTACCATTATTGTATATGTTTGGTATCGACGTCATTATTCTAACTGATCTGATGCATATATATTCATATGTATAAATGAATGCTTGAAATATACAACATACATATATTTGGGACCTGACTTATCAATTTGCTGTTCTTACAACCCGGCTTGGGGACTAGTAATATCGCAGATATACGGGCGTAGAACAACCAGTGTTGTATCATTGTTCTCTATATTGGTCCGGACAAGACTACTAATTCGTCTTCTAGTAATTGGTCGTAGTTCAAGGCATAATAGCTTGAGATATTGACAGTTGTTTTCAAACAATTTGTAATACACGCCACTCTCTGCAAAATTAGAGTCCACTGTCTTCGGCAAAATATTATTACAATATTAATCATGCATTCATAGTAATAATTGCGAGTTTTAACTGTCATCTTGTTCATCACAGTCATACGAAGCAACTTTATCTATGGCTCAAAAGTAATTCGACCATCTGTATCAGAAATAAATGCTCTGTAGTAGCCTTCACAATTAATGCACACCACTAATCTTTAAGAGAGAAACATGTTTGACTGCAGTATTTTACTTCGTACTACTGTAGCAACAATAGCTTCATATCTCCATTCAGTAATGTGATAACCTCAGCCTTTACTCTGTTACTTGATACAAGATCACTCAATAATGCGATCATTCAAGTGAGAGTCAGATGTTGATGAGAACAACAGGTAATTGATACAGAGTGCAGATAAGATGTTGCAGAGGTACATAGTGCAATGTAAACGAGTCACATATATGTATCAGATATATCTGTCTGCAAATCGCAAGTCACTTTGATCAGACATACCAACTTAATTTCAATCATTGGAGTTTTTTGATATTATAAAGTTGACGATGCACAATTTAAACTATAGTAATATTTGAAAATCTCAATCTTCACTTTCATAATTCATTAATGGTTTATTTTTATTCTCTACTTTCTTTGAAAGTATGATTTCCCCAAAGATCGTCGTCCACGTCTTTTTATACGTCGTGCACAAAGTCTTCTTTCACTCAAGCGCCATCAAGAAGCGTTAACAGAGTATAATAACTGCCTACAATATATTAAATGTGAAAATTTATCCATTCCGACTAATTTGAATGAAACGATACAATTAGGAATAAAAAACTGTTGCGCTATAAGCGAAGATTCATCGACTGGTGATCCAGTTATACCGTTTTTTGTACATGGGGTGAAATCGTTAGCATTGAAGAATGACACCAATCAGGGAATCATTGGAAAGAATAGTAGCCAAGATAATAATACTCCTGTTCATAATTTGCATCCAAGAATTCTCCGCTCTCTTCGTTTTCAAGATCCACCAGCAGTGGAATTAAATTATAGTGATGAATTTGGTTGGCATATTGTGGCGACGAAAACTATTCAACCAGGTCCGTTTATTTTATTATTTTTAGACTCGTTGATAAAAATATTACAACTGCTGTCGTCATTCATCTAACAAAAGTCACAACTTAATAATTAAATTATATATATATATATATATATATATATATATAGGGCTACATAAGTTATGTAAATGTAAGTTATATTGAAACACATCTGGTGAAATAATCAGGGTTACAACTGAAAATAGTTTGCCATAGTATGGGACAATTACTATAGTCATGTTACTGTAGAGCGACCGTTGACTACAACTAAGCTCGGGCAACTGATTATTTTTAGCAGGCTTCAATGTTAGGCAACGTCTGACATGGCGACCCCCTACACCTACCCAACAACGAACTTAAATAAACCATATTGCTATCAGTCACCGTTGGGGAGATTCGATAGAAGACAACTGCTAGTTCTGCAATACATGTTTAGACTGTGATCATGCTGTAGTACGAGGGCACATTTGTTTGCGTCTTACTAAACCAGAAAAACCTCTATAGGAAGACCCGTTAGAGTTAAGCTCAAGGATGTAGAAGCCAAGAGTAAATCCCAGGAATAGCTGAAAGCTCACTTAGACAATTGTAAAAGCGAGACGTATCTAGATGTAGCTAGACGAGGCATTCAAACAGTTTTAGAAACACACTGACATCTATCAGTGACTTGAACCAAAAGATTAGGAAAAATCAGTGTATTTCAGCAATTGTTGTAAGCTTATCGCGTCAGGCCCCGAACACAATAAGAAGTGAAGACAACTTAGATCCAGACTAATAAATATCTCAAAATGCAGACTTTTACTTCACAACTAGTCTACACTAACGCCTGAACGAAAAACAGGGAGTGAAGCAGTTGAGTGTGTCGACCACCTCACTAATTCTGGAGATCGGACGAAATCTATGCAAGGATTTAAAAAGCTCGTTCGGCTTTTACCAACTTACGTCACCTAGAGCGTTAGTGAAACATGCGTCTACCAATTAAAGGACGAGTATACTGTACAATAACCGATTCAGTTTACTGTATGAGTATGAAACGTGACCGTCAAGAGTAGATGACACTCATATATTATTAGTATTGGATAAAAGATGTCCTCGAAACAGCTCTCGTCTTTCGTGACCAGTAAGTAATAATGAGGTTTGAAGTACGATATTAACGAAAGATGGTAAATCAGTTGATACGGTTGTGAATCATCATCGACTGAAATGGTTTAGACATGTATCATGTGTGCGCAACTACTACCTACCTCGATGCGCAATACTGACTGAAATTGAAGTAGGTTGGAAGAAAGCTAGGGGAAATGATACTAAAGCATGACACTGATCGATGAAGTTATAAGCTGCTGGTCTGAGTTGTGTTGGTAAACATAGACTACTTAATTGCAATCTGCACGATTGTCATAAGCAATAGTTGGGGACTCTGAGTGACACGAATCAGAACCGGTCACACTCGTCCAGGAGCATTTACTCTATCTCTCTTTAAATCACGAGCCCAAAATTACTTGACTTAATTCTTTCCACAGGCTAATCCATTCTTCGAGTATCATGTTCTGTATGCTCACACTTTTCTCTTACTAGCATTGACATAACTATCGATTTTACTAATTTGGTGTTCATGTTGCTGTGCTAGTGAGGTGCGGCAACTTAGATCGATACGCAGGTATGCTGAATTCTGCGTTGTACATGCATTTTAATACATATCCGAGACTGGACGTTGCAGGTTTCGTAGGTCGTAGGTCACTTATTCTCCAGTGAAAGTAAATCGTATCAAATTTAATTCTTACTCTATCATATTTTCAACGTAGGCCATCTTTTTGAACTCATCAGCTTTAAGTTTCATTTTGAATATGTAGCAGTTTAAAAATCTCCGTTTGTATTATAGCAGCAATTGTGAACGCAGAATATTGTTTCCTGTAATTACTAGTCAGGTTCTACATTTATAAATTCAAATTAATTAGTAATCCAAAGTGAATATCCATACTTAAGGCCTATGTCTTCCATAATTACAATACAGATATTTAGAATTGTTGTTCAAAGTAAAGTTGTTAGTTTCAAAATGACTAGTTTATGATATTACATTCATTCAGTTTATGCGTCATTTGAAATTGCTTGGATGATCAGGATCATTAAAATGAATACATATTGGTGCAAAATTCGTTTACACTATGAATTCAAATAAAAACAAATATCCGAACGAAAACCAATATATCAATGCCTGTTACTCCTCGTGAAGTATAGGCCGCCGGCCAGGATCCTCCAACCAACTCTGTCCTGGACTCTCCTTTCCAGTTCTTATCAAGTGTTATTCATTCTTTTCATGCTTGCTTCCGATTGCCGGTCCAATGTGTTCTTTGGTCTTCCTCTTTTCCTTTGGCCTTGAGGATCCTAAGTATGGGGCTTGCCTTGTGACCCAGTTTGATGATTTCCACCACGTGTATCCCATCTACCTCCATTTTTTTTCGTAATTTCTCCTTCGGCTGGAAGTTGGTTTGTTCTCCGTCGTAGTAGGTTGTTGTTGAGGGTGTCTTTTCACGTGTGATGTCCCTCAGTGTCAGTATTGGATCTTGCTCTAGACAATCCAGCAGCCTCATTCTAATATCTGCAAATTTGGATGATTGGAGACTGCAAATGAGTACCAATGATACAAATTGGTCTTCAGTTATTGATTTTAATTTGAATTGCTCACATTCTTTGTTTCTAACACCAAACCCTAATTTTTGCCAAAATCCCTTATCTTTAGCCTAAATACTAATCCTAGACATGTTGATTTTAGGCATTGCTACTTAAATCCTATTCTGTAGTCAGAAATCACTATTTTCGTTCTGATTAGCTAGACCGTAAATGTCGCATCCGCCGCGTATCTTATCAAACTTTCATCTGTTTAAACAATTTTTCATTTAGGTAAGGTAGAATATTTCTCTCCAAACAACGAGAAGTTTCTTTATGGTATGTATTTTTAATCCAAATTGATAGCAACTTTCACATCGATACCGCACCTCTAATTGATTCTTCAAGACATTTTACACGGTCATTTTAGTTTCGTGATTGATCATTCTTATACAAAACTGTGGTCTAAAGGCGAAAATTGACATTTACATTAAGTAAATTATGTTTTCTTATCATTAAGATGATTACTGACTTCCTTGAACCGATGTTAGCTGTAAGAAAAGAAGCGGTTGTTTATATTTCTTTTACATGCATAGCTCTTGTTTTTTAAACCGATTATACATTTTCTGCTTATTGGAGACTGGAGATCCCCAAAAATACATCTGTTCATAAAATCAAGTGAAAGAAGTTGTATTGATTTTGTGTAAGCATGATTTGTAAACTTTCATCACATTAATGTGAATCAATGTGAGTTATACTCACAGACATTATGTCATTATATTAATGAAGTGTTTATGATTTCAATTTGATGAATAGTCACTATTAATATACGAATAATTTGTACATAACTAACTCTATCTTACCGGAATAACGAGTCCTGACTACTCGTCTTCTGTATTTGTGACTAGGAGGGTTCAAGGCGTTCGAGTTCTAAAGTTGTTTGCGGCTAGTCAAGCTATCAAGCACAAGTTATAACACTGCTCTTTGGAAAAATTTTAGTCTGACCAAACTTGTTGGACAGTTACTAACGTAGCTAACTGGTGAAAATGAACGATTAAAGCTTGCAGTATAGCCTGTTTCAACTAAATGTGCGGGTAATGAGCTGTTAACTGTTTTAACTTTGCATTTACTCAGTCATATTGAAATATGTTTACGAGCAAGAAAGTGCAAATTCCTAAATGTAAATGGGGTAATTGAATTGATAGATGCAAAAAGTGGTCATTGTAGGTAATTCATTTTTTAGTCTCGGTGTCACCATCGAACTTGTGGTATACATTAATCGTAACTTCCCTGCATTAAACGTTCTCTGAACTGTTCCGAGTAACCTCTGGATTATTATTTTACTGAAAGCACCGCCTTCGAATTTTAAGCTCATGAACAGGGATTTCATTGAAGCTGTTTAAACCGCTTCTATTCTGACTTTTATGCTAATACACTTGTTTATTAATTTTCTGGGATATCCATTTTTTCTAAGCATATCACGTAAGGTGTCCAATTCTTTTCCAAATACTTCATTAAATTGACTAGGAATTTCTAATTGTACAGTATCATTTTTACAAAGGCTTAATGTGTCCTCTATTTGTTGAAAGCAGAATATGAATTTTTGAATAAACTATTTTAGTGAACCGATTTCTAATTTATCAAGGAAAATTCTATCTAATATGAGACAATCCCAAATGCATATACTGTAATTTTAAAAGATATTTCTTCCTTGAACTTGGCTGTTCACTTTAGATTATTAATTAATTTGGATTTTTAAAAGCAGAAAGTGACGAAGATTTATCGTAAGGATTATTCTTCATTCGTAATTTTTTTTGTTTTTTTTAACTGTTTGTTAATAATTCTTTTTTCGCAGGTGAATTGCTTATATTGGATACTCCATATTCTTGTAGACTTCATTATGATAGATTATTACTCAATTGTTATCGTTGTTCTAAACGATGTATCAATCTTATACCATGCCGTAACTGCACTCAGGTGGTTGATTGTTTTATTGTTTCGTGTTGACTTTTTCTTATCTTAGTAAACTTTTCTTTCGTCAGTGTCATTAGTTTATTTAGACAACACTTCGAAGTTCTTAATGATTGACTTATGAGCTGAATGTACTTTCATCCCAGTTTTGATGCTGAATCAGTCAGTTACTAGCTCCATTCTTACTTAGCTGTAAACAGATACATTTTGTTTGTTTTCTTTCTGGATTTGTTGTAAGTGCAGATTCTGTTTAATGTAAGAACGAATTAAGAATTCAAAGCAAATATTTTGCTAATTCCACAATGGACCATATAATCTAACTATTTCATTTAACACGTTATGTTCACAATTTAAATGTTGATCATAATCTTCTTGTATCTTGAATAAACAGGTCAGACTAAATTCGAACATCTGAGTCCTACTTTACAGCCGAGATGTTTCCAATTCGCGTGATAAAACTTACTTAACGCATATTAGCTTTCAGTAGCTAATATATTAGTCTGTAGTTCTAAAATCTGTTGATAATACACATTTGAGTAATAAAAATATTCTCGGTTTTAATGTGTTTTTCTGAAGGTTGGATTCTGTAGTGAAGTTTGTGAACAAGCAGCTTGGAATCCAATATGGACTGATAATGATAACAACTCAATATCATTAGAGTCAACAACTAGTTCATCTCTACCTTGTCATCGTTTCGAATGTGGAATTATTGATAGATTAATTATCGATGATTACGCAGGTTGGAAACGGTTTCGCAATAAAGAGTCAAGCAAATTAATGTTGTCAATGAAAAGATGGAAGTCATTCATGGATAAGCTATCTGATAATGATATAATTGGCGGACCAAATATCTCATGGCTTTCATTTGCCCTTTTAGCTAGAACTGCCCCTAGTACCTTGAATAGATTGATTGAGGTGAGTTGATACTGTTTCTCACTTTCACATACAAACCTCATGAGTAGTCCGCCCTAATAATATCAGGTGATGGGTTCTCAGTTTACTACTTATGACCTATTTGACTGGCTATTTTAGGTTCGGTATTGCATCGTTTGGTACTTTTCGGCTCACAAGTATAAATTTATCCGGTGTACTGATGAGCAATCTTCCTCTTCTGATTTTAACCTGGCTCTTTTCAAAGTGCCTGAAAATCACTCTGCTAATATGTTTGACTATTTGATGACGGTGATTTGTTAGTGACAACATTTCTAAAAATGCTTGGAGGTAAACTGCAATCTGTTATCTGATGTTATAGTATCAGATACTCCGTTGATGCAACTAGAGGGGAGAATATCTGACCATTTGAGAGCATATGAACGAGAACTAAGTATGCAATCACATCGATTAGATCCTCGAAATATAATTACAGCTCAGACCAAGGTCTTTCGGCTCTGGTCATGAAACTATTGTGATTTCTGACTGAAGCAGCCGTTCACGAACCGATTGATCCACGAATGACGAATAGTTAAAACTCTGAACAATAGATTTCACTCAACTTTGTTGCTTATAATGGCTGTTTTGTATAGATTACGTTCTCTGAGCTGGATGGCGTAATTGCTCTCATCATACTATTTATCAATTCAACGGCGTAAGCTTCTGACAGAAGTGAGCTATGAGAATTACTTTGCAAGTGGCTAGCAGCTTGTTCTACTGACCTTGAATTTGATTGGTTTTGCAAACACTTATGCTGTGATTCGCTTCTCTGTTGACCTGATTCATAGACTTGCGGTTGTTTATTGTTTTTCTAATTGGTTTATAAACTTAGTCCATTTCAACACTTTTATTTATTGCTAAATGGCCTAAATTCCTAGCGTCTAAAAGTTCTTCGGCGTTTTTTGTGTTTTCTTCTTCCATAATGACTGCGGTTTGTCAATCAAACGTGTGTCCGTAATTGTCTATGTGCATTGATATAAGAGAAGTTATATCGTAGCGTTCGACAGCTAGTTGACGTTCATGCAAACAGAGATGAAAAGGTCGGCTGCTTTCTCCAGTTTCAGGAATTTATCATTAATGACTTTGTATGATCACTGCGCTATATCACAAATCTATTGGATTAGGAATCCTGCAGTTGAATATCAAGCGACCCCATTGTGCTAATGGTTTAGAGTTCGCCGAGAGACTTGATTGTTAAGAGTCCGACACTTGATCGGTGCGTATTACCGAGGATCCCCACACTAGGATGAAACATCACTCTAGTACTTCCTGGTCCTGAATAGTGTCCAATCGTAATCAGTTTGTGATGAATATCGATAGAAAATAATAACCAGTCTCCACGAAACCCTGTCAGCTTAACTAAACTTAACAATTGATAGAAATTGAACATATTTCTTTAGGTTCACAATTTTTAAGTGCAACAACCTTCGCTTCAGTTTTCTTTAGGTAAACTGACTTGTGAAACTAATGCAAAACATGGTATTGAGGAAGAATTATCATCATTTACTGGTCATCGTGTTATTCCACAGAATGGTTGGAATGATTATACAACTATTGGTTGGCTTATTACCAATTCAAATAAACGTAAACCTAGTGATTTATGGCAACGTACTGTCGCAGCTGTTTATTTGACCTTTTGTCTTGAAGTAAGAAGTATATTTGATTATTCTGATTATTGTATTGATATTTTCCTACTGCCTGTCAGAAACTATTCGTAAAGTAGAGGTGTAATATTCGTCGTGGTTACAACTATGCTGGGTTCCTCTTTGCACTGTTTATTTGTCCGTTGAAAGTTCCATCGGTATATTTACACTTTAAAAAGCTTAACTTGGTAACTGGAATACCAGTCGGTTATAAATCAAAGGGAATGATTGAATTTTTTTATAACTCTGATTTGAAAACAAAACTTCAACGACACGTTACATTGGGAGTCTTCAAGCAAACCTTCAGAAGCTGGGAATATTCTTAGAACTACTTTATTCAATCAGCGTCCTTAAGGAACTTTCATGATAATCTTAGGACATCAGTAGATTAAGTGTCATATCTCTATAGGATAATTAAGTAATTTGCTTTTGAATTTAGCGTATTTCCAGAATTTTTTTTGCGGTCACAAATATAAGTGTGCTGGTCTTATACATTTAAAGTAACCTCGGGAGTACAGCATCTTTTCATACATTCTGGCTTTTTACCGTTTATTCTGGTCTCAAATGTAAGCGAATTTTGTGTTCTTTGAGGTGGTTAGCATACAACAAGTTCAAGTACAAGATCTATCAGATTAAATAAAAATATTTCTATGTTTCTTATTCAAAATTTTGTGTTTCAAGCTGAGAATACATTCACTTCTGGATATGTCTGAATGAAATCCCCTACCTTTTCATATCCAAATCGACTGAACTGTGGCTCTTTTCATATGCTTCCGGATTCTAAAACAGGATGTTGATTTCTTGATAAATTCATCTAATTAGATCTTTCTTTACACTTAATTATTTAGATAGTATACTAAGTTTCCGATTAATGATCGACTACTTCTCATCCTCATTTTCAGCATTTTCCGCGTAGTAAAATTCTCAGGAGGATTCGAGGAATGACAGTGACTTATATCCATACACATTTATACTATTGAGTTTTCATTGGGAAACAAAATACACTACATTGTTATGTCATTTATTCTTTACACTAAATTGTTTTACATGATTCATGAACTTCGATTTTCTTTCTCATTTAACTGTGAGACCAAGAAGAAGGATAACTAAATAGATGTACAGGCAATAATTAGACAAGTGTTAAACAACAGCCAATTAAATACAAGGTCTACACAACAAGCTGTTGGTTATTTGTAGGAACCAACTCACCTCTATCTATAATTCTTGATACCAGTGATTTCATCTAAAAAATAGTGAAAGCTTCATGATTAAAACCATCCAACGGAATATTAGTAAAATTATCTTGTGCTACAAATTTTCGCCCCTTCAATATCACTTGTTGATAAATCATACTGATATTGATTGTTAGAATGGTTTCACTGCACGATAAATTCTCCAAAGTCTATATTTTATTAGTTAATTTACCCATCCACCTAAGTCGAATTAGGTGGAGGGAAGTTCAAGCTTGTCAACTTATTAGTTGGTAGTGGAGTACTTCAACCATTAGGTGGCTGGTTTACTTTCTTTAGGTTAATTCAATATTGGCAATTATTTAAAATCAAACAGATTTTCAAAGATTATTGTTAGTTGCTGTGATGGCGTTTGTTTCCGTTTTCATTAAAATCATAATTTCTAGTACAAACCGCTTCTTTGGTTTTTCTAGTGATATGTTTCAAAAAACGGAGGGTAAGTCGTTTTCGTACTATGATGTTTATTGAACTGAAAAGCCTAAGAATTTTGAGTTTGGTGCACTATTTCATTTAACTTTTGTGAAGGTTGGACGGACTCATACATGTTTGTTACTGATAAGTCTTGTGTAAGAGTAAATGTCTGTTCACCACCTTTGTAACTGATAAAATGAATTATCAAACGAAGAGCTAACTATAATCATAATTTGTCCCATTACTTACATTAGTTTTTTTCCAGTATGAAGATAGATCGCACTATAAGCTAACTTTAACTAGGTAACCAGTGAAAGGAACCGCATGACAGCCGTTTTCCCTCTGGTTATGGATTCCTCAGCAGTGTGCACACATGACCCAGCCAGTGTTATAACGTGGAACCCTTGAATCTTATCGTGAGCACGTTACATTTAGGTAGCTTAGTTCCCACCCAATGACCCTTTTAGACACCATCTAATGTTGCCATCAGTGATATTTGTTTCATACCTGCTATAGATCTTAACTGCACTGGGTTTTGTTTCAAGCTAGTAGCTAGTCAGTATGTATGTACGATCAACATAGAACCTGCAACATGTGTGCATCGATTCAAGTTGCCATACCTCTATGACACAACAAGATTAACACCACATTAGTAGAAGTTACTTCAATAAAGATAAAATGATAATGAGTGTGAACTTATAGAACATGGTTCAGTGAGCGTGGAAAGAAAGTTATGGAGTGATTTAAAGCTCACGATTTAGGTGAGGACAATGAGTGAGCACATGATCATAATTATTAAAATGGATGGTTTGTAAAGATTTCGGAACTTAAAAACCAATGTATAACTTAAGTTGATCTATTATGTAGACTGAACATTCCCCACAAATCCCCCCCCCCTTGTTTAGCACTAACTCCACACATAGATTACATGTGCTGCTTCTGCACACATATTTTAGGTTTGAACTACTTCATTGCCAAAGTTTCTGCAGAGTACAAGTTTTTAATATGTTCTTCCTACGTGACTCACTCATTTGATGACTTATGTGAGATTGAGAAAAGATTCAGGTATATGTGTCTGGGGGGGATGTTAATCTGACCAGAATGTATTGAAAATGAAAAACTTTCTATGCTACAAAGGATTTCATTATTTTCTCTTGCCGACATTTTATTCACAGGTGCTGTAAAAACCAACTTCTGCTTCAGGACATATCTGTATACATTTACAAGTGTATTTGATTATGCGGAGCTGGTTAAACTGACTGAATATAAGGAGCGCTTTATAACCACGCAATCGGTTTAGCTTCTAGAAAGAGAATATAAGCTTCTCAACAGTTCGTCGCGGGAACATCTTATTAATTCTTGCTGTATTTACTCGACCTGAATTTTTCAATTTCATCTACGTTGTCAAATGAGTGTTCTCAAAATGATCATGTATTAAATTTAATTGTTTTTTTTTGTTAGATATTTTTCACCGTAGTTGTATATACTTGTATATTTCTACTTCAGGCTAGTGGTTATCCAATTACTAGAGACGATTATTGTAGTCAGTCTAACTATACTTTACTTCCATTTACCTGGGCATCCACTTGTATGCTTCATCATCTTCAATGTATCTCATCAAATGGTCATTCACTATCGTTACCTGAATATATTTTCCCAGAAAAAAACGAAAAACACAGAATACCGGGTATCGATCTTAACAAATTGTCATCCATTGAAATATCTACTTGCTTGTACCCTGTCCTATCATTAATAAATCATTCATGTGATCCAAATGTTACTAATATTACCATAAATGAATTTCAATGTGCAATTTGTGCCATTCGACCTATTGAACAAAACGAAGTCATCTACGGGAATTATGGTTTTCATTATGCAGTGCATTCTTTGACTGAACGTCAGAATGCATTAAAATCACAATACCATTTTGATTGTGTCTGTCAGGCATGCCTTGAAAATTGGTCCACTGTTGGTATTACTACTACTTCTACTAATAATAGTAATGACATGATTGGTTGTAATATGGATTTTCAATTAAAATGTTTCACGTGTTCTGGCATAATTAATTTTAAAGCAACACCATCATTAATTAATAGTGACAGTATACCATCTTCACAAAATGTACATTACTGCCATTGTAGCCAACCTATTCAATTGAAATCACTAAGTAAATTCCAAAACTTGGTTTACAATGATTTATTTACTAAATTTGAAAGTATACCTTCAATATTTCAAAAGACTTCACCAAAGAAATTAACAAATAAATTTCTGAGTAAATTCATTATATATACTAAACAAATGTTAGACAAGGAACATTTATATAACATTCTACAAAAACCATGTACACCCATAGACTGGTTACAAGAGTTACTTAAACAGTTACTCGATCTTCAATACACTGCTTGGTCATATGAAAGTGAAATAGTCCGATCAGGATTCTGAGAGATTTTTAATGATTTTTTTAAGACGTTTTATGTTTCCTGTTTGATAGACTAATCTCTAATTTTGTTGCTTAAGTGATTACACTTACGTAGACCCATTCGTTCCTTGTCTTTCACTAAATAAATATGACCTGTTTTAATGATAAATGCCAATAACTGACATCTAAAAGTGCGTCATTTTTCTTCTATTGGTTATTTTGTACCGTTTTGTATGATTAATTCTGTGCTTTCATCAGTGCACTTGCTGCTTATCAGTGAGTGCTTGTCTATTCGTTTGTCTTAGGCTCTGGTTATCCAGAGTTTTGTTAAACTATCTAAACAACTGGAGTTCACTTAAGCCGAATTCCAGACGCTATCAAATTAATGCATTCGAATAGCATAGCAACATACTAGACTACAAATGCCTTATATTATTGCGTTGTTGCCATAACATATATACTACATATTCTTAGGTCCATCACCATTATGTTAATACTGATTTTCACTCTTATAAACTGCTTGCTAACTCACTAATTCGGTTTAGTGTTCAGTTTATTTCAATTGCACTCCTATTTCGGTTGTTGTCCAGTCAGGGAAAGATTGAGAGTGCCTGAGTTGTTATTATTAAGATACAATTTCAACACTAAAATATATTGTTCTTACCATATTACTTCTTTTTCAGCTTTTATAAGAATTCTAAACTTTTACTGAGTCCGATTTATTAGGAATACTCTACCAATGTATATCCGCCTGACAAGACCAAATAGTACAAATTCGTGAATATAAGGGCTTAAAAATTGAAATCTTTAAGATGAATAGCACTCTAATATACAGTACTCAATAAACTGGCGGGGAAATGACTGAAAGTGCTTTATATAACACAGTGAACATTGTGTGCCTTACGGATAAATTCAAATCTAGAAAGTTTATAGCATTGGAGTGAATATAATAGCTTTTTTCAGCTATTTTACTTTAATATATAAACGGTAGACGGAGCGGCGACTGTTAACTAGTTAAATCGAAGGCTGCAATTAGGTCAGTTTAAAATATAATAACCAATTGCACGTTTATTAACTGTATAGTTCTTGGTGTTGATCGAATTCTGTCGATCAAGTTGGAATCTCGTCACTAGTCCGACTTTACATCACTTGCACTATGTTAGGTGGTTGGAGGTAGCCGACAGGAAAACTGAATTGACACATCCAATTCCCACTTCCTTTTTTATGACACTAACTCTGAAACATGGTTACTTGGTTTCTTTATTTAGAAAGCGATATTACCGCACTCACAGTCATTTTCAGGCATAAGGTTACCCATAAAACCTAGGCCCGACGTGCTGCTACCTTGACGTGGTGGTCGGGTTTGCCTATCGTAATGACTCAATCGGGCTATACTGGCTGGAACATTCGTTCCTCAAGATCCTACTATGCCAGGCAGGCCGGTTGAAGGGCGTTGAGACCAAAAGCAGCAAATATAAGGTCCGAGGACGAAGTCGTACTGCTGGCTGTGCAGGGGTGTGACGGCAACAAGGTGTTTTCTTCGGACAACCAGCATAACAACGATGCTGCCTTCCCACAAAGGAAGGGCAGGGTTGGAGAAGATCTACCCTATAAATGCACACCTCACCTTACTCCACGGATTCCCGTCTCCGGCAGTAAGGCCTCAACAAGTACGGAGTCACGACGACAGTAACCTCACTGAAAAAGGCTGTGTGTGACAGCCCTCAGGCAGTTGTTCCTTGAGCACTACGGTCAAGCTTCCAAATCTTTCATTCCAGCCCTAACGCGATTTGCTTTTCAGGTACATCGAGAAGAACCCTTCCACAGTGTGGGCAACTGAGAAGAGATAACCGTCCTCATACCTCTAACAACATACAAGATCACCGCCAGTTTGGTCAAACTGCTTCTTCTATTCCTAATATTTATCCTGCTCATACCTTCAAGCCTAAATCCCTATATTTAACTCCCTACTGTGTCATCAGTGCCTACGATTCTAGCCCACAAAATAAAGTCCCGAATGTATTAAGACCACACTCCAAACTTCACATTGGTGCATTCAAACTACGAACCCTGTGTGAAATAGGGCAGCAAGCCTCCCTAGCTAGGACCTTAGAATCCCGCGCCATTGATGTATGTTGTGTCTCCGAAACACGCATTCAGGATCCTAGAATGGTCATTCACTTGACCTCACCTAATCAGAGTGAACAACCTTCGCGATACACTCTTCGTTTATCTGGCGACTCAACAGCCACTTCTCGTGGGCTAGCCGGTGTAGGTATTGCGTTAAGTATGAGAGCAGAACAGGTGCTCCTTGAATGGATTCCTGTCGATAGTTGCCTATGCGCCGTCCAACTAAATGGTTCAGTAAGAACTCGGGAAGATAGGGACACACGCTGTTGTCTTTTCGTTGTTTCTGCCTACGCTCCCAACGACTGCAGCCTGAATGAAGTGATAGATGAATTTTACAGAAAACTTTCTGAACTACTTCATAGGGCCAAACACTCAGATTTGGTAATCTTGGCTGGTGATTTTAACGCCCAAATAGGTAGCTTGAACCAGTCTGAAAGACATTTAGGTGGATGCTTGTGTCCCAGCCCAGAGGACGGATAACGGCGAACGTCTGCTGCAACTTTGCTCAGATAATTGGTTGTTTCTAGCCGACACGAACTTTAAGCATAAGGAGCGACATCGTGTAACATGGCGACCTCCTGGCCCTACTCAACGGTGGACTCAAATAGACCATATTGCGATTAGCTACGGTTGGAGAGGCTCGATAGAAGACTGCCGATCTTTCTGGAGTACATGTTTGGATTCTGATCATGCTCTAGTACTAGCACGTATTCGCTTGCACCTTACTGGGCGGAGAAAAACTACCACAGGAAAACCTATTAGAATTCAGTTCAGCAATGAAACAGACAAGATTAAATTTCAGGAACAACTGAAGAATCACTTAGGCAATTATAAAGATGCGACCCGACTAGATACTGTTTGGCAAGATGTCCAAATAGCTGTGGCATCTACAGTGACATTTATCAAGGACTTAAATCAACATACCAAGATAAATCAATGGATCTCGATGCCTCCTGTTGAATTACTAGTCTCCCGAAGACTTACCCCATCAGGCTCCGAACATGATGAGGAGCGAAAAGCAATCAGGTAAAAAATAACAAAGTGTATGCGAAACGACCATCAGCAGTGGTGGTAACGAAGGCAAGAGAGATGGGAAAGGAGCGGCGTTGGGTAAGACTAGACAACTTTTCAAGTTAATAAAAGAAACCAAGGTCAGGAAATCAGTCGTTAGTGATACAATCTTCGAAAGAGATGGACCACTTATCGACTCACAGTCTAGACGTTTAGAACGATGTGCTGAGAACTTTAAGGAGCACTTCAGTTGACCTTCAACTGCCCTAGAACTTTCCACTATTTTTAGGACAGCCAGAATGGAAAATCGAGTTAGGTCCCCCGACTCTTGTCGAAGTCGAAAACGCTATAGCCAATCTAAGGCGAGGCAAAGCAGCGGGTTCAGATGGATTATCCGCAAAGGTCTTTATGGATGGTGGTCTCACTTTGACAGCTAGGCTGACTGATATTTTGACTAAGGTTTGGAAACTTGACATAATTCCATCTGACTGGTGTCGATCGTTAATCATCCCAGTATATAAGAAAGGGTCAAAATCGTCCTGTGATAACCATAGGGGAATTAGTTTGACTAATATAATGTCTAAATTACTAGCTTTTATAATTAACAGACGCTTATCTACAACTTGTGATCTACAAATAGGAGAAAATCAAGCTGGTTTCAGACCTGGTTGTAGTTGTATAGACGAGATATCCACCATTCGTCAGATTTTAGAATACAGACATACTTTTCGGCGCCCGACAATGGTGGTTTCCCTCGACTTAAAGGTGACACTTGACTCTGTAGACCGTGAAGTTCTATGGCAATGTTTTATATTGAGAGGCGTGCCCCAAAAGTACATAAATCTTGTTAAGACTCTTTACTCAAACACTATTAGTCGTGTCAGAGCATATGGCGAACTGTCATCTGAACTTGTGACCTGAAATGGTGTCCGACAGGGCTGCCCACTTTCCCCATTTTTGTTTAATTTCACAGTTGACATACTGTTGGAAATTACACTTTCATCGTCTTTGTTTACAGGAATTGATCTCCTACCAGGAAATTCACTTATTGACTTAGAATATGCTGACGATGTCGTCCTGTTTGGCAAAGACGGTGACAAGAAGCAGAAGCTTTTAACAGCAATAAGCTCGAATGCAAGCATTTTAGGAATGTGTTTTTCCCCCTCTAAATGTAAACTATTGCTCAAGGACTGGTTTACGTCAACACCTGAGCTAAAGATAGGGAGTGAAGTAGTTGAGCACGTCGACCACTTCACTTATCTTGGAAGTCTGATTAGCTTTAATGGGTTAGTCTCTGACGAAATCTCAGTACGAATTCAAAAGGCTCGTTTGGCTTTTGCCGACTTACGTCACCTATTTCGTAGACGAGATATTCGTCTCTCAACAAAGAGAAGAGTACTACGCAACTGTTCGCTCTGTCTTACTGTATGGGAGTGAGACGTGGCCATTTAGGGTAGATGACACTCGAAGTTTATTAGTTATTGACCATCGATGTCTACGAGACATCGCTCTCGTTAGCTGGCATCACCGAGTAAGTAATAACGAGGTTAGACGTGTGTGGTAAATTAGGGTGGTAAATTAGTCGATGAGGTTGTGAATCTTCATTTGCTGGGGTGGTTGGGACATGTGATGCGTATGCCCAACCACCGTCTTCCTCGACGCACATTGTTGGCTGATATAGGAACAGGACGGAGGAGAGTTAGAGGCGGCCAGACTAAAACATGGCATCCGTCCATGAAGTCACTGACTGCTGGTTTGAGTCGTGTCGATACGTGCATACTACCTGTTTGGGGTCTTCGATAATATCGTAACCAGTGGCTAGAAACACTGAGTGACATGACCAAGAATCAGTCACAATGACGCGGATGCATTCACTCATTGTCCTCCCTTAAATCATGAGGTTTAAATTATTCCATAACTTTCTTTTTATGCTTCCTGAACCTTATTCTATATGTTCACACTCCTTGTTACTATTATTATTTTATTTTATTGAAGTAACTGCTACTAATGGTGGTGGTGTTAATCTTGCGGTGCTATGGAGGTATAGCAACTTGAACCGATGCACACATATGCCAGGTTCTGTGTTGATTATACATACATAAAACCTAGGGCATACGGTACACAGATATTGCATATTGGCTCATATGCCATTGAAGGTTTCTAGGATAGGTTTAGCTCCAAAGCACAAAGCGTTTCCTTTCTGTATCATACAAATAGAAAATGTACTTTTTTACTAGTTACAGAACAGACTGACATCTACGAAAAGCCTTCCTTCTGGAATGCCATTCATCATTTTACTTGGGGAATACATAATATAGACATTTTCATGACATAGTGTTTTTCTTTTAATTACAACCGATGGACACCGAATTCAGTGGTTTTGGCAATCATGGATGGATTTACGCAAGTTATGAGGAGAAATCAATCTGTTTCTTATTATTAAGCTTACATAGCTTGACGTCACTTATATAACATCCAGTCTTTGGTAGTTTCCTGTCTAACCTGAAAATACGTCGTATTCTGGGAAAGTATGGAGAATAATGTGTTTAGGCACAATATAAAGGTAAACGAAAAGTAAGCTGACAATTCAGCCAACACATCTATCAGTGACTGAGAAGTGGCAATCGCCTACAAAGTCAGTAAGGTATTTGCAGACAATGTCTCATAATCAACGTTCGAACAAGCAAAAATGTTCATTGGCTCATTTAGACTCAACAAGTTGAAATAATTGTGATGTTAAGGATGTTGTGAAAGTCTAGATAAATAATGAGAGTGTGGTTAAAAAAAGGGGAATAAATTCTTGGACTAAATATGAAATTGTAGTGGAACTCGAGAGTTGAAGTAAAGATAATGATTAGATACATCTGTGTCAGTACAACGATTTCGAACTATTTTATCTGATTTCTCCCATTATTAATCACCATAGGACTCCATGTAGTTGACACCTACCAAAATAGCACAGATCAATCATCCAGCATGTCATGAACTGTTTAAGGTTTGACTTTGCTTAGCCTTCTTTAAGTATATTCATCTAGTGGACAATATTACACGTCAAGGTTAGCAGTAGGTAGCGCGTTCGAGTTGCCAGCTATTAGATAAGTAATTGGAAATAATAGTTTATATTGTAACGTTTAGCCTTTGTCTAATTACATCCAGCCTTAAGGCACATTATTTACAGGGAGGAAGTGTGCAAAGTACAATATGAGGGAATTTAAAAGTGAAGAGAAAAAAGTTGGCTGACGATTCAGTAAGCACAACAGGTGAACTTACAGTTAATAATGAAAGCAAACGATCAAAATATAGAACGAAATAAACTTAAATCAAAGACATTTTGATAACCGAAAGAGAAAGTTGATAGGATTGGGTTTTGTGTGCGTTACAGTACCTCAAGTCAGTAACAGGAAACTGTGAAATTTGTAATCTTATCAGCAGATCACATTTATTTACTGTGTAATACGTTAGTAAGCGAGTCATTTGTATTTTTACTGAAACCAACGTACATGTGTGAAATCTAATATCCGAAGAATAAAATCAATAGTTCTTCTAAACAGTCGTTTTGGTTACATTTTGTACTGATTAACTTCCAAGTTTTCCTATTTTAAATTGAGGATATTTCACAAAGCAAACTACTAAATGTATATGGACGGTTGAGTGTATCTAGACATAAAAAAATACAAGTTTTGTATTTGATTTAATGCTACTTATAAGTAGGCAAAAAATCTATAAATAATTTCGGCATTTTGAAAAGCGATATTGATTTGAACTTTTGTCTTTCTTCACAAATTAATCTTCACTTTCCACTGACTGATGACCGATAATTAATTTAAAATCAACTTGTAGTGTGGCTCAAAGTTGTTATCTACCTCGGCATTCTAAATCAAGTTAAAGTTACTTATTCTGACTACCAATAAGTAGCACATCCAGTCGACGAGTCCCATATAGGATGAGATGCGCATCCTGGATTCTGCTCGCGAGTCACAAGTATAAAATAGCATTTAGAATTTGTTGTACATTTAGTCCACATAAACAATAAATCTCATCCAGATGGTTAAATCAGCGTGGTTTTTTATGTGGATAACATGTAACGAATTATTTCAACTGTCTGTGTTCAGTCTGTAAGTGACATCAATACATTACGTTCACTTTATAATAAAAGGTGGATATTCCAAATACCCATTAGATTTTTAAGGCTTTTTTGCCACAGTGGTTTACGAAAATTTTACCGAATTGATGGATACTTGGGAACTCATTCCGAAATTGTTTAAATATGTTCATGTAACTATATGGTTTACTGATTTAAATTCTATACAGTAACTGTAAATAATGTTAGTAAACTGGTGTTAAATAACTGTAAAGACCACAGATGATAAACAATTATTTAGATTATTTATAGAATAAGGTTTAATTATATGGATGGTTAGTAAGTCTGTTGCAACGACAGACTACGGTACTACGACGAATTAAAAGAGGACTTCTAGTGATTTGATAACCGGTCGTTATTAAATTGTCGACTTCCCGATAATTACCTACACTCTGAATAAGTGACTGTAGATGTCCCTCTAATTCCCAGAGAAATCAAGTAACAAATTTGAAGCGAGGCATAAGATCATTAAGATACGGATCTTTTACAAGCGTTTCTAAACTAGGACGTTTTTATAGTCTGTTTTTAGTTATCAAGATTTACAATTATAGGTGTTAGTATGCCAATTTTACTTCTGTAGTGCTTTTAAACAATGAACAGAATAGAAACTTGATAAATCATATTCATTGTAACAGATAAAATAGTGTTAAGTTGTAAATGTTGGAATCTTCTTATTGTTACTGTGGACTGCGACAAAATCTCATCGATTGTTGTCTTTAACAGCACCAAGAGGAATAGTCAAACACTAACAATTCCTACGTATTTACTTGTTATAGAAGCACAGTTTTCTGGATTCAATTTTATAGAGCGATGGCGCTTGATACGTATAGATTAAGTTCAAACTTCGGTGCAAACATAACCACTGAGATACAGATGCATCTATTTATAGTGTCTTTAATTCCACTGTTTAGCCACCATCCAACTGCAAGACAAAGTTTTTGACTGTATGATTAATTAGCGGAAATGATATAGGGTACAATCGGTTGGAGATCTCCCTTATTGAATATTAGTGAAATTCGGACCGGTAGCATCCAGATAACCGATATCGTCTAGGTATGATGTAAATCATTCATCACGAGGTTCTTTTTGAAAAAAATGGACAAATAGACACGAAAGCAACAATTTAAAGCATTTCCTCGACATACTTTTGGATCATTACGTACGGTTTAACTAGCTATTCAGTTTAAAGACGGCATTTAGGAACGAACATGTTCCTCACTCGCCACAGTGTCTTTCTACTGTAGTGTTAATGAGACTTAGTAAAACGTGTATTTAGTTGTATGTATTATTACGTACAAAATATTTCAATACTTAATGTCTGACTTGAAACCTGTAAATTACTAAATTTGTATTTGATCAAATGGCGCCTTGGAAAGTTACTTAAGTACCCCATTCACTCTTATATTTTAATTACCTTGTTAGTCATTCGTAAATACGTTATCAAACGCTTTAAAATTTGAAAAATGACTATGTAACACGTTGCTACTTATTTTCGACATTGATTTTATTACCGTTGTAAATTATATATATAATAGTGTAGAGCTTTTTATTGAAAAATTAATTGACAAGTGATATTTCTTCACTCCTTTCGTCCTTTTTATATAATCGAAAATGCTAGAGACAATGTACACATTGAACGTCTGAGACGTTGTTAATAACCTCAGTCTATAAATAGGCATTTTTAGCGAGTATTAAAGACAGGCGCTTAAGAAACAATAATCTGATTATACGGATATGGTTGTAAAAACATGTAAATAAATAGATTCGACAAATATTTTATAAATCTTTTGATTATTACTTCAGTAATACTAAGGTTTCCACTACATCCAATAATAATAATCTTATTGAACTCGAAATAAATTAATTGGTCAGTATTAATTTTCTTCAGATATCTTACTCTTAAGTACTGTTTTTTAATCTGATTGGTTTACAGTGCATTCATTCATTGACCATAACAAGAATATATATATATGTATATATGGGTAAAAAATTTCTATATCATTCTGTCTGACAACCACAATGAGATTACTGTACACTTAGCATGATAGTAAGTAATTTTACTTTTATTTAAAGGAAAACTCAGTTAATATTGTCTAAGGATAATATCATCTCTTAAACTTTTATTGTTCGCTGTGTTGTACCCTGTATTTTCGGTCATTTTTCATTTACTTAGTAACTGATTGCTGCATGTTAAAGTATGCCTTTTATTAATCGTTTAGAATTACTTGTACTTTTTTTGATATGAATACGTTCATTGTAGAGCAGCTATATACACTGGATGAAAAACACAAATATGCTGAAAGTTAGATACTGAAGTCAGATGTTTAATAAAAATTAAATTCTGATGTACAACAATCATCCATTAAATATACAAGACATTACCAAAAAGTACTGAATTGAATAAACAAAACAGAACGAGAATTTAATATTCATCAATTTTTGCCTAAAAACATGCACCTATTTACCTAGCATTTTCCAAGCCAATAGGGTATCAAAATGATTCGATTTCTTCACGTATCTGTATTTTTGTTTACTAATTAGTTGCACAGAATTGGTAAGATTATGTTTGAGATTTATCAAAATCTTATGTTTGGTGTAGTTTGTTTTCATTACAGTACCGATTTCAACTTATTATGCTTTCTGAAAGATAATATTGTTATGTTTCCCAGAAGGAAAGTTTCCTACAACAAACATCCTTGGTCTGACTTTTAAGTCACATTGCAAGTATTCCCTGATTGTTTAAAACACTTTTATTACAATCACAAGGTTTCTATAGAATAACCAAGTACGCAAGGACTGGATGAGCATCCATATTCATCGAACTGAAATTGCAAATATAGCTTATATTATATCGCAGTAAATTGTAGGTGAGTTTCATTCGATTCGATAGACACAAAATGTAGATAAATATCGAAACCATTAATTAGAGTACCGAGACTAATAAGACTATAAATAATGGGTGAATACGGGTTAATAAGTCCAGACAATCGTTATACTTCGGAAACAAAAATAATAGTTGTGTTGTGGAGGTTGCTTAATTCGTTAGAACAAATTTGTTTAAGTTTGACAAACGTTGAATGCTTTTGGTGACGACATATTCCGAGAACTCAAGACAGCCTTTTGAATTTATCAACTTCCGGTGAATCTAACGCGATGTCAAGTCAATCCAAAACTAAGTCTCAATATTTTCTCAGAATATCATGATTAACTAATAACGCAACAAAATGTAACATTAAAACAAAATTATGTATTCTGTTAATCGTCAAAAAGCATTACTTATGAATGAATAAAGAAATTGAGTAATTTTTAACTGATGAAAGGAGTGCAAATGTTAGCGTTATTTGTAAAATAAACATAATTGATAAAACGACGTAGAGAAAATCAGAGTAAGTAGAGATAGAGCTGAGTTATAGACACATTTTCATTTATGAACTTTGTTGAATATCCATTTTCACGTATTCGTTAGCCGCACTTTCAAGATTCTATTTTCCATCTATAAACCAAGAATTTGACTTTATTGCATTTATATTTTGGAAAAGTAAAACTTGAGAAATATGTTTGCTGGTTTATTGTAGTCAGCTAACGATAGCTAATTATATGTCGTCCCATCGTAATATTCATTAATGATCTATCTAGAAATTAAATTACTATTGTATTTCTGTTCTCCGTTTGTGAAGCAATTGTTTTGGTGAACTTTGTTTCTAATATATTCTATACTTTGCTGTTGTTTCATAGAGCTAAAAAAGCATTACTTATGTAACATCAATAAAGAAAATTCCAGTACATTTAGTACACTTCTGAAAGAGCTTCTTGATAATACAATAATTATATAAAAAATAATTTTAACGAAAACATTATAGTGCACATCTTTTATTTTTCATACCTTATTGATAATATTGTTTACACCATAATTATATGACTGGAATTTTGTATAGAAAAAAGATATACCCACTATTAGTGGATCACATACGTATCTTGAAAATAGGCGATTAACAATATACCATAATTCAGCTACTTATTAAATATCTCATAAAAAATATATTTTTCAATTTATAATACTATATTTTCTAAAACGCTCTGTATAACATCATTAATACTGAGTTCGTACTTGTTGGACATAGTTTTAAGTGGATTTATTGGGACGATAATTAAAATTGTCTCTTCGCCACTTTTTCATATTAATATCAAATATTTGGCCGAAATCGCTTTGTATAATTGGCTTCCTTCACGAACTTAATAAAATTAGACGGACAATAATTGGAGAATACATTGATTCCATGTTATGTTTCGTTACATTCTCTCCAGCTACATATGGAGAATTAATTATAGTTAGTGTAATATATAAATGTCATTGCAATTTCAATCGACATACATTGTCTATCATGAGATATACGAAACTAGTATAGAGATGAAATGATCGGTTTTCATCAGGGTATTAACAGAAATTATAAGAACTACAATTTCAGAAACTATTTATTTTGCATTAATTACGTAACGTGAGGAAACGTTCACCAATCTGAACAGAGAAGAGGTTAGATACGACTGAAAAATCAATATGATATCAATAAATCGGTTACATAGTATGACTAAAACTTACTGAAATAAACAGACGAAATTGAAAAGTGAACGGTATACACAAATGAATGACTGAATAATAATAATAGTAATAATAATAATAATAATTGTTTGCATTACTTAACATGGCCACCGAAAGTTCATATAAGATTCCTTTTGGATACATAGGTCATGGCTTAGCTTTCTAATGTGGCAGCGTCGATTGATATTAACACTGTCAAACTCTTTTGCTTGTTAATTATTTTATAGGCATCGATTGTGTTTGTTAAATGTACTGTGCCTAATAGATGTTTTGCAATTTATCTGCATAAAATGTTAGTTCCTCTGCGGCGTGTTTTCTTTGAGGCGTTCTGAACAAAACGTTAAAAAGCCAGTTTTTCTGCTCTTACAAAGTAATTGCTTTCGCAAAAACATGTTAATCGGTAAATGCAGTTGGGGCTGACGTATGACGTGCATTTGTCTATTCTCGTTTGACATACTGAACATCTTGTTGCATGTAATAGAATAAGTTTTGCAGTAAGAAATATGTGATTTATTGCTGCTTTTAATCGATTATTAATTTTCTTTGTTACCTGATTACCGTTAAAGATTAATCGGGTGAATACGTGTTTCCTACTTGGTTTATCCAACCAAATTATTGATATCATATTGATTTTTCAGTCGTATCTAACCTCTTCTCTGTTCAGATTGGTGAACGTTTCCTCACGTTACGTAATTAATGCAAAATAAATAGTTTCTGAAATTGTAGTTCTTATAATTTCTGTTAATACCCTGATGAAAACCGATCATTTCATCTCTATACTAGTTTCGTATATCTCATGATAGACAATGTATGTCGATTGAAATTGCAATGACATTTATATATTACACTAACTATAATTAATTGTACATATGTAACTGGAGAGAATACAACGAAATACAACATGGAATCAATGTATCCACCAGTTATTATCCTTATAGCTTCACAAAAAATTAATTAAATAATTAAATGATTAAACAACGCCAAATTACGTAATGATCAGTTTGAAAATTACTGAATACCATTCATTATTATAAAATAAAAACGTTTCGACAAGATTTTCCTTTTTTCTTGTTATCAATTAAATTATCCCGTTATTATAAAATATTTTCATGGATAGTAGGCTTTCATTATTATTCCTGATGAAATACTATCAACTATTGAATGAAAATATTTATGTTTCTTTAATCATTCTATGTTTTACAGTAAAATTTTCCAATATGAAAATAATCAACAACAAAAAATATTCAGATTACAAAGTTCTACTAAATTTAAATAATTCAAACTACTGATTTTATGATTATTATTATATTACAATGTGTAAGTTGACAATGTCATTCATGGAATTCAACTTCGAAGTGAATTATATCGATTTATAAGTATTTCAATAATAAATGTCATATTATAGAAAATTATTTATTTACAAATTTTTACTTATTTGATGCATAATGACGTAATAAAATTTATTCTCCTCATAAATATTGCATAATTGTATCTTTGTCAAATGTACATGTAATTATACCAAGGATTCTAATCAATCCTTATATATATACTCATATACACATATATATGCATAAAATGAATCTCAAGTCATCATTATTCTATGTTAACAAATTGAATTGTATAACTTTTAAACAAAATGAACAAAATTCATTGTTTCAGAATAAAACATTGAAATTTGATGACAATGAATCATTAGGAATCAATGATGATATAATACCCTATCCAACTTTAGAAACTAATAATTATTTTTCACATATTCATCCTTTGAACAGTGTAATACAACCATCGGATACTGTTCAACAGAATTCTTACAGTTATGAAATTAATTGTTGTATTGGTTTTGATTCATCTACATCATTCAATCCAATATCGAATAATAATTTACATGGTCAATCATCGAATTTAAGTTTATTAATGAATAATTATCATCATCCGAGTAACATGTTTTCATCTATGTGGGATAAACAGTCATTTTTATCCTCTGTCAGTAGAATTACGTTAAATTCGGATTACACTGTAACACAAGCTACCGACCAACCTCTAAATAAATTAGACAATTTGGCTGGATTTGTCGAAATTTTTAAACGGAAAAGAATAAACTTAGGCATAACTCAGGCTGAAGTAGGACGTGCATTGGGTACATTAAATTTAAGCGGCTTCGGTTGTTTATCACAATCAACAATATGTCGATTTGAATCCTTTGCATTATCTCATAATAATATGCTTGCATTAAAACCTGTTTTAGAAATGTGGTTAAAACAGATGGAAGAAGGATTACAGTTAAATCAAAACATTAAAAGGAATCTCAATCGTCTGAATTACACTGACTATTTAGTGAATTCTTCATATTCTCCAACTAATACTTTACCAGTCTCAGTACCATTGAATTCATTGAAACAATCTACAAGGAGGCAACGCCGTAAACGTACATCCATTATGGGTAAAGAAAAATATATTCTAGAATCATTTTTTCACACAATCAGTTGTAGGCCATCCTCAGAACAAATGAATCAATTAGCTATGCAATTAAATATGCAAAAATGTGTGATACAAGTATGGTTCTGTAATCAACGTCAAAAATACAAGCGTCTTTCGAAAATATCATCAAATTCCTTAGGTGAAGAAATATGATCATCTGTTATGTAAATAAGTAATAACGTATAACAGTTTTCAATGTATATTATTAAGTTAATATTGTATCTTTATCGTTTATGTCATCACGAGCGTTTTCGAATGGATTGTTTTACATAGAATGTAGTATGCTTCAAGGAAAAAAGTAAACAATGCATCGCATGTAAATTCCATTCATGTTTCATGCATGATGATCTTCGACCAGACAGAATATGATAGATAGCACAATAAAAGCAGAATTATCATAAAGTTATTTCCTTCTCAAATAATTTATTACATACACTAGTAATTGGATTAGGAAGATAAAATATTTATACAAATGTAGGCCAGGTGGGTGTATTGAGTGATAGGTTCTCACGTATTTAGAGTCCCTATTATTTCGTTAGTGGAGCATGTGATAATCTTTGGTATGAACTTAATGCAGTATTAGATGATTGATAATTACCAGATTGTAGTACAAATAAAGAGAATTTGTCCTACCAATGCTTTGTCGTAAACTGTTTCAGATTCTTGAGAATTTATTTGTAAAGTAATTTATATAGAGGGTGGATTTAGAGTAAGATATTTTTGTTTCTGCAGCTGAGTTACTGAGACTCTCATAAAGAGGATCTGCCAATTTGATTGCATTGAGGAATGTAAAGGCTACTTTATTTGGTATCTTACAAAAAACCGTTGTCTCTTTCAAGTATTTAATCTTTGAAGAAAAACATTCTATGTTACAAAGCTTTGCATTGTGTTCTGTTGCCGACCTATAAGTCGAGAATACATGAATAACAAACTTATGCCTTAGGCCACATCTATGTGCCCTGACTGTGCTGCTACCTTGACGTGGTGGTCGGGCTTACCTTCGTAATGACTCATTTGGGCTATATTTGCTGAAAATATCGTTCCTCAAAATCTTACCATGCAAGACAGGTAGGTTGAAGAGCGGTGTGACAAAAGCAGCATATATAAATTAGGATAGGCTTGTATTTTCCCGTTGATATTTTAATGGACTGAAACTGGTCAGTCTCTGTTGCCATACGTGCATCCTGAGCGGATTGCCTCGATATAGCATTATTACACAAGTTAAATATTTAAGTTGGATAGGCTTGTATTTTCCCGTTGACCAGTTTCAGTCCATTAAAAAATCAACGGAAAAATACAAGCTTATCGTAATTATATAAATATGCCCGTTGCACAAGTGTGACTGTCTGGACACAGTAGCCTAGTGGTTATCGCGGACTGGCACGAAGCGGACTGAGTTCGAATACCAGTGTGAACATCAACATTGGGATGCAGGTACATCCAGCCGATGAGTCCCAAACGCGCGTCCTGAATTCCACTTGCCAGTCACAATCCAACTTTAATATTCATCATATATAAAGTCTGAGGACGAAGTCGTACTACTGGCCGTACAGAAGTGTGACGGAAGTAAGGTGTTCTCTTCGGACAACCAGCATAACAACGATGCTGCCTTCCCACAAAGGAAGGGCAGGGTTGGAGAAGATCTACCCTATAAACACACACCTCACCTTACTCCACGGGTTCCCGTCTCCGCCAGTAAGGCCTCAACAAGTACGGAGTCACGACGACAGTAACCTCATTGAAAAAGGCTGTGCGTGACAGCCCTCAGGCAGTTGTTCCTTGAGCACTACGGTCACGCATCCAAATCCTTCATTCCAGCCCTAACGCAATTTGCTTTTCAGGTACATCGAGAAGAACCCTTCCACAGTGTAGGCAACTGAGAAGAGATAACCGTCCTCATACCTCTAACAACATACAAGATCACCGCCAGTTTGGTCAAACTGCTTCTTCTATTCCTAATATTTATCCTGCTCATACCTTCAAGCCTAAATCCCTATATTTAACTTCCTACTGTGTCATTAGTGCCAACAATTCCGGCCCACAAAATAACGTCTTGAGCATACTAAGACCACACTCCAAACTTCACATTGGTGCATTCAAACTACGAACCCTGTGTGAAATAGGGCAGCAAGCCTCCCTAGCTAGGACCTTAGAATCCCGCGCCATTGATGTATGTTGTGTCTCCGAAACACGCATTCAGGATCCTAGAATGGTCATTCACTTGACCTCACCTAATCAGAGTGAACAACCTTCGCGATACACTCTTCGTTTATCTGGCGACTCAACAGCCACTTCTCGTGGGCTAGCCGGTGTAGGTATTGCGTTAAGTATGAGAGCAGAACAGGTGCTCCTTGAATGGATTCCTGTCGATAGTTGCCTATGCGCCGTCCAACTAAATGGTTCAGTAAGAACTCGGGAAGATAGGGACACACGCTGTTGTCTTTTCGTTGTTTCTGCCTACGCTCCCAACGACTGCAGCCTGAATGAAGTGATAGATGAATTTTACAGAAAACTTTCTGAACTACTTCATAGGGCCAAACACTCAGATTTGGTAATCTTGGCTGGTGATTTTAACGCCCAAATAGGTAGCTTGAACCAGTCTGAAAGACATTTAGGTGGATGCTTGTGTCCCAGCCCAGAGGACGGATAACGGCGAACGTCTGCTGCAACTTTGCTCAGATAATTGGTTGTTTCTAGCCGACACGAACTTTAAGCATAAGGAGCGACATCGTGTAACATGGCGACCTCCTGGCCCTACTCAACGGTGGACTCAAATAGACCATATTGCGATTAGTTACCGTTGGAGAGGCTCGATAGAAGACTGCCGATCTTTCTGGAGTACATGTTTGGATTCTGATCATGCTCTAGTACTAGCACGTATTCGCTTGCACCTTACTGGGCGGAGAAAAACTACCACAGGAAAACCTATTAGAATTCAGTTCAGCAATGAAACAGACAAGATTAAATTTCAGGAACAACTGAAGAATCACTTAGGCAATTATAAAGATGCGACCCGACTAGATACTGTTTGGCAAAATGTCCAAATAGCTGTGGCATCTACAGTGACATTTATCAAGGACTTAAATCAACATACCAAGATAAATCAATGGATCTCGATGCCTCCTGTTGAATTACTAGTCTCCCGAAGACTTACCCCATCAGGCTCCGAACATGATGAGGAGCGAAAAGTAATCAGGTAAAAAATAACAAAGTGTATGCGAAACGACCGTCAGCAGTGGTGGTAACGAAGGCAAGAGAGATGGGAAAGGAGCGGCGTTGGGTGAGACTAGACAACTTTTCAAGTTAATAAAAGAAACCAGGGTCAGGAAATCAGTCGTTAGTGATACAATCTTCGAAAGAGATGGATCACTTATCGACTCACAGTCTAGACGTTTAGAACGATGGGCTGAGAACTTTAAGGAGCACTTCAGTTGACCTTTAACTGCCCTAGAACTTTCCACTACTTTTAGGACAGCCAGAATGGAAAATCGAGTTAGGTCCCCCGACTCTTGTCGAAGTCGAAAACGCCATAGCCAATCTAAGGCGAGGCAAAGCACCGGGTTCAGATGGATTATCCTCAAAGGTCTTTATGGATGGTGGTCTCACTTTGACAGCTAGGCTGACTGATATTTTGACTAAGGTTTGGAAACTTGACATAATTCCATCTGACTGGTGTCGATCGTTAATCATCCCAGTATATAAGAAAGGGTCAAAATCGTCCTGTGATAACCATAGAGGAATTAGTTTGACTAATATAATGTCTAAAATACTAGCTTCTATAATTATCAGACGCTTAACTGCAACTCGTGATCTCCAAATACGAGAAAATTAAGCTGATTTGAGAACTGGTCGCGGTTGTATAGACCAGATATTCACTATTCGTCAGATTTTAGAATACAGACATACTTTTCGGCGCCCGACAATGGTGGTTTCCCTCGACTTAAAGGCGACACTTGACTCTGTAGACCGTGAAGTTCTATGGCAATGATTTTCATTGAGAGGCGTGCCCCAAAAGTACATAAATCTTGTTAAGACTCTTTACTCAAACACTATTAGTCGTGTCAGAGCATATGGCGAACTGTCATCTGAACTTGTGACCTGAAATGGTGTCCGACAGGGCTGCCCACTTTCCCCATTTTTGTTTAATTTCACAGTTGACATACTGTTGGAAATTACACTTTCATCGTCTTAGTTTTCAGGAATTGATCTCCTACCAGGAAATTCACTTATTGACTTAGAATATGCTGACGATGTCGTCCTGTTTGGCAAAGACGGTGACAAGAAGCAGAAACTTTTAACAGCAATGAGCTCGAATGCAAGCATTTTAGGAATGTGTTTTTCCCCTCTACATGTAAACTATTGCTCAAGGACTGGTTTTCGCCATCCCCTGAACTAAAGATAGGGAGTGAAGTAGTTGAGCACGTCGACCACTTCACTTATCTTGGAAGTCTGATTAGCCCTAATGGGTTAGTCTCTGACGAAATCTCAGTACGAATTCCAAAAGCTCGTTTGGATTTTACCGACTTACGTCACCTATTTCGTAGACAAGATATTCGTTTCTCAACAAAGGGAAGAGTACTACGCAATTGTTCGCTCTGTCTTACTGTATGGGCGTGAGACGTGGCCATTTAGGGTAGATGACACTCGAAGTTTATTAGTTATTGACCATCGATGTCTACGAGACATCGCTCTCGTTAGCTGGCATCACCGAGTAAGTAATAACGAGGTTAGACGTGTGTGGTAAATTAGGGTGGTAAATTAGTCGATGAGGTTGTGAATCTTCATTTGCTGGGGTGGTTGGGACATGTGATGCATATGCCCAACCACCGTCTGCCTCGACGCGCATTGTTGGCTGATATAGGAACAGGACGGAGGAGAGTTAGAGGCGGCCAGACTAAAACATGGCATCAGTCGATGAAGTCACTGACTGCTGGTTTGAGTCGTGTCGGTACCTGCATGCTACCTGTTTGGGGTCTTCGATAACATCGTAACCAGTGACTAGAAACATTTGGTAACATGACTCAAAACGAGTCAAAATGACGTAGATTTCTCATCTGATTGTCCTCCCTTAAATTGTGAGCTTAAAATTATTTCATAACTTTCCTTCCATTCTCCATTTCTTTCTCCTTAAATTATATTCAGCATGTTGACTCTTCCTTGTTTTTATTATTATTATCAATGAAGTAACTTATATCTTTACTAATGTGGTGTTAATCGTGGTGTGCTTTAAAGGTTAAGCAACTTTGACCAATGCATACATGTGCCAGGTTCTATTCTGGTCATACATAAGTACATCCCTGCGTACCTGCAAACTTACTTGCTTAATACATCAGTTGTATAAAACGAACCATTTTCAAGAGCAACTCAAAAAATTACTTTTCATTGCTCCTAAGAGATGAACGCAAACTGATTATCGACTTAATACAAGTACATCTGATCAACTAAGGTCACGTTGCCCATCCCCCTACTTGCAGGAACCGTCCATCAGCACAATCTTTGTTGTAAAAACGACTGAACTCGAAGAGGGCACGGATTGACATCCTGTGCGCTGTTGAAGCCTTGGCAATCAAACGATTTAAGCCCAATCTCTGTGTGAAGAAACACTATGTATTTTCGTTGCGAATCAGTAAACACAACTTGAGGTAACAGTAGGTTGGAATTAGTCTATATTTGATTATCTGGATGGGTAATTTATTTCATATACTGAAACTTGATTAGTTGGTGGATACATTCATTTCAGCATTGTCATTATACTACAGTTAATCACTCTAGATATTTCATCACTGTGGCATCTACAAACAGACATTTTACTCAACAGTGGTGTACTTTGTTCTGTTCGTTTCATTATTCTTGTACTTCTTTACGAGTTCTTGAAGATAACCGTTTTAACTCGAATAGCTCTCAACCATATCTGATTTTTTCACAGTTGTATTCAATTCGTGATATCAAAATTGACAATTAACTATCTCCACACCCCCCCTGATTGTAACAGTTATATTCCCTAAATGAAAATTATATTCGTGGTTGAACAAAATTTCAACCTTTGCCTTTTAAATAGCTCATTCGACAGAAGCTAATGAAGTTCAAGTACATTCCGTTTAGTGCTTTCTTTTGATAATTTCATCTTCTTTATCTTGAATTTACTGAAATGGGACAAGTAATCTGAAATCATAACCAGTGGATTTTACTTTTAGTATTAGCATAACTTGTACTGTTAGATGTATATTTATATTCCTTAAAGTGTAGGCTTCCTATAAACTCACTAACGACTGTTTGATCATTTTTTCTTCCCGAATTATCATGGTTTTATCTAATAACCATCATGTATTTCACTACATTACTCCGTGATATTTGTTTGCATTGTGTTTTGTATTTTTCATACATAGTGTTCTATCATACGATACATAGTCGTTTATACTTATTTAACAGCAGTCTATTCCGTAAGCTTGGCTAATGTATTTAAGAGGTATGAAGAACATTATAGCTCCTATGTTAACTTACACAAGGTTTATAAACCATAAATTTTGTCAAACATATCATCCACTAAACATTATTATATCAATGTGTTCTGCATTAAATAAACATGTTATCATGAAACTATATTCAATCTAAACATTAATATAGACTTTTGTTTATCACAAGTGATCAGCTGTATTTAATCTAAGTTTTCCGCTATTTTTCAATAGCTCTTTGTAGTAGTAATAATAAAAATATAAATTAAACAAAATTTTTGAAGTTTCTTTCTGTTGTTTCGTTGAATAATATATATTTATGAGTTTACTTTAAGCCGTAATAGCTCAGTGATAACGTATCAATTTCAGTGGTAGATGGCTTAAGTGTAGTTATTTAGTAAAGTACACCGACCATACATAATGTCAATCAATCATAAGCAACACATAACTGAACGCACTCATTCAACGCTTAAATTTGTCTCATCGCATCAATGAAACAGGATGAATACTAAAGTTGTAGAGGTGGTAGTAATATCAGTGGCAGTAAAACAGATTAGAGAACAGGATCCATGATATGTCACACAACATCTTCAATCACTGGTCACGTCATTTGAGTAGACATCAATAACTTCACTAAATGATAAAAGAATCTAATTTAATCACTCTTCGCTCTTTTTTTGTTCTACTTTTACTCTAGTTATAATTGCGTGTTGGAGCGGACGATAGTTGCCTACTCGACAGTCACAACAAACTCGATCAGTTTTCTGAAGACATTTATGATCAAATACTATTAAATTATTCGTGTTCTTTACTTTTTAAAGCTTTTTTTTCATATTGCGAAACACTTTGGACTACTTCACAGTATGCTAGTCCACTGACTGACAGAATTACATCTTCCTAACACAAATGATGACGTTTTCGACAAAAGCCAAATAGATTTTCCGAATCGACGCTAAGGTTTTGCCAAACACTAACCCACCAGTTCATATGACTGTCAAAGTTTGCATCAAATATATTATCAGTAGATATTACCTGGTAGAAAATCAATCCTATAAGACAAGAAACAGTATCTTTCGTTTTGAGAAAATTTGTATTTACTTACCGTTAGGCACTTTGCATTAGTGATTTAAAATCTATCGATTCTGTGTCGTATTAGTTCTGGATAACTAATAGGCTACGAAAAATCTCTCTTTTGTGAGTTTTTATTTGAACAGTAGAAAGACCAATAGGTGATCGAAGCTAATTTTTAGTAATTAAAATCGTAACTTACATAATGAAACATATAGTTTCTAACTGTAAGAATATAAAATATAATTAATCCAGTGCTTAATAGTTTTATGAAATATTTATCAGCAATATTCTGCAGAAAATGTAGTATCTGAGGTTAGTCGTTTATTTTTTGGCCCCATAGCAACACACTAGTGGTTAAATAGCACAATAGTGGGGGGGAGGGGTTGTTTGGCATATTGAAACTGTAACTTGATATTCATTGAGATTAGGTTTCATTCTGATTGAAGTTTGGCCTATTTTCGCTATGAAAAATGTCGCTGAATCTAAAATATGGTTTATAAAGAGCGATTGAAAGTAAGTGGTCAGTAAAGTGGAAATCAATATCTAATGTCGTGAATCAGTAAGGTAAAAGCTGTTTACACCGGATTTTCGTTAATGTAGTTGCATGTCTTTAGCTAGTAATGAGTTGGCAGTTCGATTTCCTTTAAATGAGTTGGGTACCATATATCTGTTTAAAATGTCTATTTTTGTTGACTACAAACCCTATAATAAGTGATATATATTTGTAAAATTCCAATGAGTAGAAATTAAAATTTCTGACGTAATGATATGTACTACAAACCTTAGTTTTTACACATACACTAGATGCGAATAAAAAGGGAGGCAGATGATTATCATCATGTTCTTCACATCTCAATATATTAACTATACAAAATAACTATTTGCGTAACAAGTGTCTTCATTGTTCCGTCATGTATATGAAACAGGTCAAACATTTAATCGTTATATCGCATACAAATGATAGATATTTTACTTTCCGTGCGTGTATGTGCATACATCTTTATGTTTACGCGAATGTAAAAGTACGGAATTATTGATCAGGTGATTTCAACATTCATTTTTAATATTTATCTGTCGAAATCAAATAATGTTTACGATCCATTTAATTCAGCCACAATGATTGTTTATAATTGTATAATTAAACAAGTTCACGTATTTGTCATCGATGTCAACGTCAAGATGAGAGTTACTTATGGAAGCTTCATTAGCTAAACGAAATCATTTATTAACTATTTCTGACAGAACCTTAGGAAACCAGTTGATTATATTTCAAAGGTTATCAAATTGTGCTGTACTACGAAACACTTGCACTAATATTTAAGACGTAACTTCCAAAAGTGGTACTATACGCTAGGGGATTCGTCCAATGTACAACAGGACTTAATGACATACGAGAAAAGCTAATAATAAGTGATCGATAACCAAATAAGTCTTTTTCAGCAAAGCCAATATTACACCTTTGACTCATCAACAGATTCTACTATTACTATTTAAATAATTTGGTAACTACTGATAATGATACATATATGTCAATCCCAAGTGACACTTAATAAGAATGATATTGATGAAAATTGTACACGTAAGTGGTACTAAGTATAAATTGTAAATGAGAGTAATTAGTTAGTAGGTAAGACAGAATTTCAAATTCAGAAATATGTAAGAAAATAACGATAGCTGCAGTAACTCAAAAAATAAAGTAAATAGATTAGAAACAAATGTTTTATTTGATAGATAACTGATATAGATCTGTGTCAGTGATAGATTGCATCATAACTTATAAGCAAATCAAAAGAAAGCTTATCAAGTTATCAACTGGTTGCAGTATTTAAACTGATGATTTACACTTACAATATATGTACATTTACTTTTTGTCTTACTTATTACTATTTCTACTAATCTCCTTGTTATCCTAATCGTGTGTGATAACTTCGACCAATTTAAATAATTACCAGATTTTATGTTGTATACTGCCTACTGGCTTATGAACACTACCTGAAGTTAAATAAAAATAAAGATAAGGAGAGCGAAAACGAAAGATAACGGATAATTTATCAATCCTTCTATTCTACTGAATGGGTTAAATTATTGACAATAAAATGACATTGACTTTACAAGTTACAAATGGTCACGGAAATCTGGTTTGGTAATCATGGTTTAAACAGTATGAAGTGAACACTGTTTCTGTTTCTGTTGGCTTCTGCTTCTAACATATATGAATAATTTCTATTGATTTTCGTAAACGTTAATAGACTATTTGGACAGATCAGTCTTAAAAAAATCGGTACAACGCTTTTTGCTTGATCTAATTAACATTACCTGTTTGACAATTTTCTGAATTTACATCTTTTTAGTGTTTATCCAATCTTCTTGTTAATCAGACTTCTATAAAGAGGATGATATTATTTTTCGATTCTCCTACAATGAACATGATTGATAGACAAATGTTATTAGATGTGTTAAAATAGACGTCCAATTCTTCCAAGTAAATGACGTTGTAGAAACCCCACAGATACAGTATCTACTTATCTATAGCATTTATAGTTAACATGGGAATGAAAGTTCACTGTACATCTGAGAACTAACCTTTTTATGGGTCCGTCTACAGGTTTGTGACGAGTGAAGAATACTTTTAGATAAGACACTAATACGAACGAACAAAATTAAATAAGAATATGCATATACTAACAACTGTTACGAATATAATGATGAAGATTACAGGGGTATATGGCAAGGCAATTTACTTGTATGAGTTGTGGCTTGTAATCATGAGTCCGTATTACTAAAGCTCCACCACATTTATTAATTCGTAGATGTAGTACTCAGAGAAGTAACAGCATTGTGTAAAAGTAACCAGTGACGTAAGAATGATGAATTTAGAATGGATTCGCTCCGTATATTACAACGGTAAATAATTATTAATCCACCATTATGGCACTGAACACTCGACTAAAAACGAATGATAGGGTGAACATATGTATTTAGTGGACAACAGTGTGGTGCAACAACCGAGGTACAATTCTGCAGAAAAACTTCAAGTTACAGAGTTAACGTTTTAAGAAATGTTGTCCAAAACATTTATCGGAAAGCATACTAATAAAAATGTAGTACATACATAATATCGATAATTTTCAACAAGAATTAATATTTCTTATTCGATTCTACTAGTTTGTTACAAGCATAATCTAACGTTTCTAGTAGTGGTACGCCAATAGATAGATATGATTCATCGAATGATATCATAAACTTTTATGACGACCAATCGTTTTATATTATCACTAAATTGAAAAAATCCTTTATACTGTGGCCAAATATTTCCCTATAAAGGGGTTTTAGGATATGTACTTATCACTTTCTGTACAGCGACAGGCACAAAAAATCATTTCATGGACATGTCGGATAGACAATCCGTTTTTGCAAAGACTGAGCAAACCATACAATGTGGGTGTTATGGTTCCTGAAGGCTCCACTATATCAAAGAGGTTTACTGATATTGTGGATTGTTTTCTTAAATCATCCAACTAGTTGGTTAATTGTCTTTCAATCACAACGGTCAAATCTGTATCGGATGCTAGTTTCCGAAATTTCTTTTCATCACTGAGTAGAAAGTTTATTTTACTTAGATGGTATTTTTTGCCCATAAAAACCATTAATTACACCGTTTTCTTTCCTTTCATGAATCGGTTATTAATTGTTCGACATCATTTCATGAACGAGCGCCAAAAAATTAAGATTGTTATGTAACAATAGCACTCCTTTGACAAGAAACTCGTACTGTAAAGCAACCAGTGAGTAGGACGGTTATCTCCACTGGTATTGTAGGATCGATGAGCTATACTACACTACTACTTTTGGGTTCCACCCCAGTAATGCTGATGGTTCAGCGTTCGTTACAAAATCTGGATGCCCCAGGTTCGACTCCTGATTCTATCATGGCTGAGTACTTCCGTAGAGTTTCATACTGGAATGAAACAGTGGTCAACTGCTCCTCGGTTTTCAATGGTACTTAAGCAAATAATTATTAATTGATCGTTAATCAATCACACACTTATGTATACGACTGTACAGCTATGAAAAGAAATTCGTCGGAAAGAGATTCTTCTGTGAACAGATTTTTTTCTTGACCAAATTAATATACTTCAATTAGATAATTAGAAGTCAAAGTTATTGAATAGTACACCTAGTTGAATACACTACTAAATAAGAATATAGGTAATGGTGAAACACTTATTCAAGAAATTTGTACGCTAAAAACCACAGAAATGATTTACTCAAATAATAACATCTTATAGAAATTTTAAAAATGTATGAGGTAATGATGTGTCGTTATTTAGTCTTTATTGATGAAAACATGTATAATAAAATGATAAAAGCATCAAAATTAATCAAATTTCAGAATGGAAACAGATCTCAAAAAAGAAAGCACTAAAATAACCTTGTCATCATTAAAGCGATTTTATTTGAACTATTCTTATCTTTAATAGAGAAATGAGAATAACGAACAAGATGATATACGAATGAAAATAAAGTTGACCCTAAAATTTTAAGAGGTAACAAAACAGAAAATTTGTAACGATATTCGGATATAATACAAAGTGATTTTACAATAAACAGATACAAACGGACACTGATTAACAAATGACAGAAAAACGCTGATGAGATAAAAGAAGAACATTAAAGTATCTAATTTCTTTATAATTCCAATACCTTAAAGTAATTACAGATGAAAGGGGTAGTAATTTTATTGTTTCCATTATAAAGTATAATAGTATTCTGGTTGATGACGTAGAGTCGTTTATGTGTACTTACTGAAGAGACCACGTCAAAAGATAACAAAATAATCAAATAGTTGCTCTCTGCACGCTATCTATGCGTAACTTTTAATCAATCAGTTCAATACAGTGGTTTGAAGAGAAATACTATACTTTCTGTTACTTTTATTCAGGGTGGGAAGTTGAGGCCTAGCCAACCCATTTACGTGAACAAATATTACTTTTCTTAACTCAGGTAGTACAAAAATGGGCTTGGAAGCTAATCTATGTGAATACTAAAAACGCTGGCTTTAAAGTGTGGAAAAATTTTATTACTCAAAATATAACGCGTAACTAAAAATGTTTGGAAGCAGAAGACATGTGTAGACTGCAGGTCCATGATCATAGGTATCTTTGATGTATGACTGAAGTATCGTGGAACAACCAAGTCAGCAATGCTGATATTAAGCAGATTTCTAAACAAAGATGGCACATCTACTAATAAGATAGTACGTCCTTATTGACTGAGATGATTGAGATATACTTAACGTATGCCCAACCACCGTCTATCTCGACGAGCGATCGTGATTGGCTTAGAAGCTAGGTATGGTCAAACGAAAACTTAACAACGGATGAAGTCACTGACTACTGGGCTTGGCCGTGTCTGTAGATCCAGGTTACTGGTTAGGATCTGTGTAATGGCTACGATCAGTAAATATTTTGGGTGACGTGGTCGGAAATTCGTCACGGTAGCACAAGTGCACTAATGCTCCACCGCCTTCAGATCTTCAGCTACTCTTTTTTTGAATACACACCTATATACCAGCATAAATCCTGTTAATTTAATCGCATTATGTTAGTGTTATTGTAATTTGAGTTTGCGCACATGTGCCAAAATTTACGTTGCTCATGATTGATTGAAAGACGTGCGGAAGTGGAACATAAATTAAAAATATGAGGCCATCATATCTCACTACGGTTCAACTCCCTTGCTTATTTTTTCCTCCAAATGGGAACTATGAATGTTACTCCGTCCTTCAAGTTAGCGTGTAAGCATATTGACCCAACCCCCGATGTTTGGAATTTTGCTTCCTGTTCTTTAGCAAGGCAGTAACAACTTGGATTAATGCCACATTTATGGAGGATGCTGGGATGACATGATTTTTCAGGACACTATCACAATAGATATCGACTGCCCATGTTGTCAGATAATTTTCTACCCCTCCTACAACCCTATATCAGTCTGCAGCTGCGTTAAAAAATCTGAGTCATTCACAGGTGTTGTCATTCAGTCAATCATTTTAACCGCGTTATTCATTAAGTTTTAACATACAAGTACAAACGCTAGATGCATGACGAGCTACCATAGTCACTACACTACCTAGAGCTAAATAGCTGAAGTGAGATTAGAAGCTGTGATCTAACAACCTATACATTAGAATCTAGGAAACACAGCAGGAAATAATAAGCTTGGGAATAACAACAATTTCCTGGCCCTTTCTAATTAAAACTGATTCCACAGACCTTATGCAGCAACATATCATTACCAAGGTTAATTTTGATAATTTCAAATAAATTGAGCATTGGATAGATTGTGATATATATTTGTAAAATTCCAATGAGTAGAAATTAAAATTTCTGACGTCTCGGTTATTCATTTCTCTAAAGAAGCGACTTGCACTAAGCCGCGAAACGTCAGAAATTTTGATTTCTACTCATTGGAATTTTACAAATATATGTATCACTTATTTAATGCAGTAACAATTTTAACAATTGAATTAAAGGCTTTAAATTCAGAAGACATATTTATAAATCTTGAGAACTTTTATTAGTAAATCAATAGCAAAATATCATAGTCTGCAAGTTACAACAGATGCATATTTCGTATAAAAAATGTACTAACCAAACCCAATAAGATTAATTAAATCAAGCCAAGCTTTCAAAAATATGCTGTTTGCAGTATTTTATATACATACAAAAAATAGAATGATTTGTAGAGGAACATTTTGTTAAAGGTCTATAGAGACTGAGTGAATAAGCAGTAGAGCTTGGAGGTATAAATTATGTGATACTGATGCACGACAACAGATGAAAGACAGACACTGTCGTTATTCGCCTTGTTTTCCCTTAATCCAGTAACCAATGACAGCATTTACGAGTCCACTCCACAGCCAGAAATAAAGCTCCTGTTGCTGGAAATGTTCTCAGTATAGTTGGACCAAGACCACGATAAAGTGCACGAATTCCTGTAAGATAAAGATTGACATATATTAAAATCTTACCATTTACATCAGAAAACATGACTCAATATCTTTAAATAATCTATCCAAATAATTTAATGTTACTGAGATATCCAGTAGATATTTGTGTACTCGGAAATGAAGCAAACTTTAAATATGGGTGCCAAGGATGTCACGCACTTATCTATATTGGTTTTGGAAGAAAAGCCAACCTGCAGAGACAGCTACAACGTAGAACTTGGTACATGCGTACGTCAGTTCAAGTTGCCATGCCTCAATTAGCAGATGGAGATCAAATTATCGGATCAAATCCCAGAGTAGGGGAGGTAGTAACAGAGTTAGTATTAATGGAAAGGAATAGAGATCGGTGATAAGATTTAAGAAAATATGATTCAGTAAAGAGAAAATTATGATAAGTTCAGAAACTTAGAATTTGGAGGAAGACAAAAAGGGCACCTGTACCATTGCCAACGATTTTAAGCCGTATAACACAAGGTCTCTAGCCATTTATTACGTGCGTCACGCGGACCCTAACCAGGTAGTTTGCACCTATTAGCATGGCTCAGCCCAACTGTCAATGACTTCATGGACTGGTGCCATGTTTTGGTTTGGCCGCCCCTAGCTTTCTTCCAGCCTACTCCTACACACCAGACAGCATTGCTCGTCGAGGTAGGTGGTAGTCAGGCATACATAACACATGTCCTAACCACCTCAGTTGGCGAAGATTTACTACTTCATCAATAGACACCGTATCTACCTAGTAATCTATTCTTAACCCATGCATTGCTTACTCGGTGGTCCCGGCAAACACGAGCAATGCTTCGAAGACATCTATGATCGAATATTAGGAGCCTACGAATATCCTCTATTTGTAATGGCCATGTTTCGCATCCATAAAGTAAGACAGACCGAACTACTGCGCAGTAAACGCGTCCTTTGGTCAGTAGTCGGATGTCTCGCCTATGCCACAGATGACGCAAATTCCAAAAAGCTAATCGGGCCTTATGTATACGCGCAGAGACTTCAGCAGACACCAGACCGTCAGGACTGATGAGGCTGCCAAGATAAGTGAAGCGGTCAACACATTCAACTGCCTCACTCCCTATCACTAACTTCGGTGCCGAATCAAGCCAATCCTGAAGCAACATTTTGCATTTGGGTGGAGAGAATCACATCCCAACATCTTTACATTCATGTTTAAGGTAGTTAAAAGATTCTGCATTTTATCAGCATCTTCGCCTAAGAGAACTATATCATCTGCATATTCTAAGTCATCAAGTTTATCTCCTGGAAGGAGGTCAACCCCGCCGAAATCAGACGATGAAAATGTCAACTCTAAAAGTATGTCAATGATAAAATTAAATAAAAATGGGGAAAGCGGACAACGTTGACGAACATAACTTGAGGTAATCAGTTCTAATTACAATCCGCCATAAGCTCTCACTCGATATGTGGTGTTCGGGTAGAGAGCTTGTATAAAGTTAATGCACTTCTCTGGTACGCCTTTTAATGACAGACATTGCCACATAACCTTACGATCGATAGAGTCAGATGCCGCCTTAAGGTCAAGGAAAACAACTACTGTTGGGCGTCTAAAAGTGTGTCTATGTTCCAGAACCTGCCGAAGTGTGAATATTTGGTCTATACAGCTACGTCCAGGTCTGAAACCACCTTGGTTCTCTCTAGTTTGCTGTTCACGAGCTTTAGTTAGGCGTCGAAGTATGATGGAAGCCAATATTTTGGACACTATATTCGTTAAGCTGATTCCACGGTAATTGTCACAGGAGGACTTCTGTCCTTCCTTATAGATTGGAACGATTAGTGTTTGAGACCAGTCAGATGGGATTACGCCCAATTCCCAGATTCTAGACAGGATCTCGGTTAATCTCGCTGCTAAAACTGGACCACCATCCCTAAATATCTCAGGGGTTAACCCATTGGGTCCTGCTGCTCTCCCTCGCTTTAGGTTCCCAATAGCCTTCTCAACCTCACTAAGACTTGGGGGACCAATATTAATTTGCCATTCAGATTGCTTTGGAACGGTGGGCAGCTGGGATGACGCCGAGGGCCAATTGAACTGTTCCCTAAAGTGTTCTGCCCATCGGTCCAACCCTCTGGATTGGCCAACCTGCAACCTGATAAGTTACACAATCTGTGTCAAAAACTATGTGCTTAAACACTAAATGGGTGTTATAATACTGAATGGATAAAACATAATAAAGTCAATGAAAATAATGCAAATACAATGTAATACAATTTGATGACAATGCGTGTTCCTGAATTAGTGTAAGCCAATTATTGTGAAGGCTAATTAGTACAATATAACTTTTTGAAATAACCATGTGGAATTAACTCTTCTGTGTGGAAATCAGGGAAGTATAAGACTAGATATAACCATACACACTTTAATGAAGGTTAATCTGAAAAGAGTGCTATGAAGAAAGGTCTATAAAATTACTACTTAGACCAAGTTAATTCTTGACATTAAGATTTGCATGTCATTAAGTCACTTATGTATCTGGGGATTATTGATATGAATCAACCTACCCTGTTACTCGATGTAAACGAATGAGGCGAGTAATAATGAGTAAGAGTGGCATTCAGTGGTGTCGTGAGAGTGTCAAAGTGTACAACAAAATCCTTTAACTTACACGGTCACGGTGTGTGCAAAATAGGATAATTAGGCAATAAGCAACAATAAGCGGTTACCTTCTTTATTTTTTATGTCTAACAAGACAGAGAACATGCTCCTCTGTTTATTGACATTGTTTCCATGAGCTACTGAGGATGAAGTAACTGAATGATGTCCAATTTGCATACGTGATTTAACAACATCGAATGGAAATATTGCTAACCACAATGAAACACCACCCATCCCACCGGCTATAATGGTTTTAATGGAGCCCAAGTCTTCTTTACGTCCATTAGTAGGAGTCATCAGTGTTCTAAAAGCTTCATAGCCACCAAAAAAGAAGAAGTAGCCAGGCATTTCCCTGGCGAATGTAGCACTGAGACCACAAGTAAATCCTTTAATGCCTTTTTCCTTGAATATGGACTTTGTTACTGCCCATGGACCTCTACAATTAAGTCAGTGTAGTATAAAACGATAATCAATGAGTACAATATATTAATACAGAGACAAAAACAACTTGTCAGCTTTGCTTACCCCCTCAATTGTATAGGTCATTCCAGAAGAATAACTCTCTATTACTTATAGTACTTGTGATATAGCTGATCATTTAAATACTTGTATCTACGATGAAGCATTAAAAACACTTATGGACACCATTACTGTGTCCAGTGATCATCATTAGCGAGAAATGCCACCAATTATTCATGCTCAATGGTTCAATAATATTATCTCTCTAGATAGAAAGGACCATCTTGGAAGATTAGAATTTAAACAGTTTTATGCACTAACACCAACTCCTTATAAACAAAAGAAACAGCAAGACTATCGAGGATATTAAAACCGGTTTACGAAAACAAAACTGGGGTGCGTGACAGTACATCTGACGCACTAAAGCTCAATGAACATTTATACCAGACTTTACATTTATGAATTATGAAGGATTATCAACTACGAGACAATGTCCAGAAATAACGACAATATTCCACCAGAAAAGCAGTTACATTCATTCTGAATACAATCCAGAACAGTCAGTTCAATAAAAAAATAAGTTTGTGAGAACCAATAAACAAGACCAAGCTTTGACATAAATAAGAATTACACTCATTGCAAAACAGTTAGAGATATACATATATGAATATACATATGTGAATAAATTTCAAACTTGCAGCCCAACATTAAGCCAAATAATAAGTAATCGCAAGATTGAGTAAGTAGATCTGTGATTCATTACTGCAATGCATGGCCAGCTGTAGAAGCGAATAACACATGTAAAAATCATCGATGTTACCAAAGAAAGGCTTTCACTAGACATAATCGAAAAATCCCATCATCAGTGTTAATAAATAAGAGTTAACTCAGTCCCATCTCCAATGACAGCTATAGGAACATGCTCGCCCGATAGACAAAATGTAATATATTTATTCTTAAATGAGATGGAATTCCATAGCCATTCACGAACACAGCTTCGCCCATATAAATCAAACTTTCGTTTCGTTTTGAAGGAATAAGTTTTGTATTGCATAAAAATTAAACTAGGATTTTAAAAATTCTAATAAAAGCGGAAACGAACATATACTTACAAATGTTTTGTATCAGCTTTTACACGTCCGAGCTCCATCATTTCTCTCATTGACTGAACTTTGCACTTAACTAATTCAGTAGGGCAAAGAACCAGACTTGACCAAAAAGCGGCTAAACTACCAGCAAATGCATGTTGTAATACTGAAAGATTGCTGTCTTCCACTCCACAAAGGTTAGCTATCAAATGTTCAGATGGTGGGAGAGCACAGAATAGCACAGCATTTTCAGCAACGTTTGCAATAAGGGACGGCACAGTTCCTGCGTATATTCCACGGGTGATTCCATCCTTCGTAAGTGTTACTCGGAGACATTTCCACGTTGATGGATAAACTTCCGGGAAAGTTTGCATTTTGACTTTAATGGTATCTAATGGTTGTCCAACATACACTGAAGCAAATCCACCTACATCGAAGATTAGAAAAATTTATCAAATTACCGTTAACTCCAGCAGCAAAACCAATTAAACTGTTCTTAACTTGCTCCATGCTAATCTAGTAACAATGATAATTTATGCCAGTGTTGTAATGTTCGAAACAGAAGTGAGCTAGTAGCGTTTGACTTGTAAGTTTTCAAGGACAAATGCTCATAACCAAATCTGTTTCCGTGGTATGTCCAATTAATTAAAAACGAGGTAAAGGAGGCTTACACTTAATTACTTCAACTTAGACTTTGCTTGGCAGAATTAGCAAACTGTCACTTTTCAAATCTAGGTCTAGACGGCAGGAGTGTTTGTTCAATATCCAATATCCGCGTGACGAGCTATTATAAGCCTACCGATTTCTTTGTGCTCGCGTGTTGGGTGTTGTGGTTTCGGTTTTGAGTCTTTGATTTTCTCTGGTAGTCAGCTGGCTACACTGCCGTTTTAGCCTTGGCAGTTTCAGCTGGATTCTTGCTATTTCTATTTTCTTGCTTTTCCATTCGTTTTTCAATTTTCCTATGTTGTCTAAATTTCCTATCTCTTTCCTTTTCAACCCTTGTAGTTTTTATGCACTAACCTTTACCTATTTATTCTGTCCTAGGCAGTCTGATTTGTGAGTAAGGCTTGAAAGAATAATGGTCCAGAGTGCCGCGGTTCAAGTTGGGAACTATAATCCAGTTTCCAATCCATGTTCTAAGAGGCTGTAGGTATACCGTAGTGGTACACATAGTAGTCTAGCTTCTGTTGAAAGGTGCCAGAGTGAAGTCTGCCGTAATTGCCTTAGGTAGTGAGTTTTAAATAAAGTAAACACTTATGTGCTTTATTTGACTGTATAGACATGCCCAATATGTTGTATACAGTAATTAGGTTTCCCCTCAACCATTAGTAGTTCAGGGTGAACAGCCCCAGCTGCCGTAGCTGGTCGGATTTCCTTAGACCGATTACCAATTTTTTGCTCTACTCTGTGATCATTCCGGAAGGTTGGGTTCCATTTTGAAAGTAAGGGAGGCAATGATGTTGCGATTTTCCGAATGCGGCCTTATGTATGTCTTAGATATTCTGTGGATCAGGTCTGGTATCAGCATGGCTAGCCTTCTACAGACTCGGTGCAACATACCATATGCTTTTGTGACATCCATTTGATGATTTTCTCTAGTCTTTAGTCTGTCAGTATAAATTAAGCTTAGGTCTTATTCCTTGGAGGTACTAATTATTCATTGCCCGCTTAAGGTAATAGTCCGCTTGAGTACCGGTTGGAGTGCGGTAGTACACTGTGTGTCATTTTTGCAAACTGAGAGTCATTCTGTTGTCTCCATACCACTTATCTATCTTTGGCAAGTCCCGTTGTAGAAATTTTTTGTCCCTGTAATTTTTCTGATTTCTTCACAGCTTTGTGTCATCCTCATATATAAGAATAGGCCAGAGGATATATTTGGTGGGTGGTCCTTAACAAAAATTAGAAGCGACAGTGACCCTGAGATCGGGTCATGTGATATTTCGGATGTGACTAGTCTGCAGTCTGAATGCACCTTGTTTATTTTAGTACAGAACTTTCACCTTGGCAGATAGCACCATAGCCAGGGGAGTAACGGTTCTGTTAATCTCATTACTACTAACTTGTGGATTAGGAGGCTATAGAGTACAAGCCAAACGCTTCTTCGATATGCTGGAATTCCGCATGATCCTGGAGGGTGTCTGTCATTGAAGAAAATAAAACCTAGACTTGAGATTTTATCGTCCGTTTCCCATATAATATCATAACCTACTCGCTCTGTGAGTCAAGCTCTCTTGATGGTAGTTCGAAGCCGATCAGTAAAGTAGGCCGTTAGTGAGACCCTATCGGCCAGGTTCAGCAACAGTGTTTAAATCCCCCGCGAGTACCACATTTTTGACCTACTCGCAATCGGGCGTCAAAGTCGCTCTGAGTAAACTCTCGTCGTGCACGTTGAGTACGTTGGCGGGCGGTAGACCCCACCAATTAGGTGTCTATTACTGGCAGTACTAAAGCGGCACCAGAGAGATTCTGGTAAATTCGTCAATACAGTATTGGTAACGAGTGTTGTTTTGAGTAAGCTACTTACGTACGTTGATGCCCCGCCTCCCATTCTACGTTCTCTGTCTTTTCTTAGTAGAGTTAACTCTTGGACGTTTACATCATCGCCTGAGATTTCGAGTGAGAGACACATTTCTGTGCGCATAAATAACCTTTGTTGAAGGCATGTAAACAGGTACCAGAGTTCCTTAATCTCGCCTCTCAGACGCTGTACATTACTGTGTTGGAATCCGACTAGATGTCTAGTTGCCGTATTCTCCTTCAGCTGGTATGTTATCATTATTATATTCTGAAATTTAGTACAGAATATTACATAGGGGGTTCTGTGCTGACAGTCTGGTTTATGTAGAAGTGATGGCCAGTTACCTTGTTGTGGGGGGGAGTAGTACTTACAGTGTGTTCCTCCCCGAGGCTAGGTACTTCATAACTGGGGTCATATTTTCAGGGTCACTGAGATAGATGTGGGAGTCACGTTTGCAGCTGATCTCTGCAATCTCAACCTAGGTTACATTCACTGCATCGAATTGAGTGGTGCGTCCAATTCTTGTGGCAACTAGTGTGTTTTCTAAAAAAGCTAATAATCATTACACTTGTCTGTTTTGGTCGAAGCTAATACCCCTGCTAGCTTACACTGATTACAATCATTTAATTATGGATCGTCTCTCTAAAAAACGAGCTCGTCAAACCTCACTATGCTAAGCTGATAACAACTCCACTGTCGAACAAACTTTTAGTCTTGACAGACCCAGTAATCCTAGATTTCACACCAGTGATTCAATTACCGAAAATATCTGATATGGGTTACACATCTATGCCACAGAACAGTAGCCTCGAGAAGGTTAGATACGAACTACAACATCTTACTCAGCAGCTAGCAGAAACGCGTTCTCAAGTGGAGTCATTCTCAGCATTAGTTTATGGCGTTAAACAAGAACTTATCACATTGTCGCCCCTTAAGCTGCTACTGACCAGGGATGCAAATTCACCTGTACTTGAATACGTTTCGAAAGTAGCGACTGTTATAGACTTCACTGATACAGAGGTAACTAAACGTATGATATCCCGTCAGAATGTAATTGTCTACAATATACCGGATAATGCACCACTGAGGACCGTTAGGTATTCTATGCTAAAAGCAGCTAGTCTTTTAGATCGTTCTTGCCAATGCCTCCGCCTTAACAGAAAACACCAGAAGTACTCATGCCCTATTCTCTTCCGCTTTGATTCTTAATTGGCAGCAGTTCAGTTTAAACGGGCTGAACAGCTAATAAACGCAACTACTAAGTATAAAAATGCTCGTGTAGTAGAGGATAAGACCGTAATCCAGAGACATAAGAGACTAGATACTTCGCACTTAGGTAAAGTTGGGCAGAACACCACTGATGTATAATGCTTAACTACACCACTTAGTACAGCTACAGAATTCCACGCTGATGCTACTTATCAACAAACAGCAGTAAAAATTGCAGGTCAAACCTCTGACAACCACCCCTCGAATGATATAGCTTTAGACCACACGACCTACAATAATCTTAGGTTTCCTAGTGCTTCATTAGGTGAAAAAAATGCAAACTCCCAAAGTTCAAGTAAAGGCCAAGGTTAGCCCACTAAACAACTTAGGTATAATAAAAAAGGAGACTGTTTGACCTCTCCATTAATATAATTCTCTATGTATTTTATATGGTTAATAGTGCATACTTCCACTCTGTTCCAATCTACTTTATTATTATAATATTATAATTATTAGCTGTCTACTTTATTATTATTATTGTTAATAACATTATTATTATCATCTGTCTACTTTGTTATTATTATTATCATTCACCTTTCTAATATCACTTGAGTGAAAATCCTCAATTTCAACACACTGTTAATTGCACTGTTTAATCTCTCCATTACTATAATTCTGTATATATTTTACATGGTTATTAGTGCATATTTTCACTCTGTTCCGATCTACTTTATTATTACTATTATTATTATTATCTGTCTTCTGCCATCTCTTACAACTTGACCTTACAATTATATTGAGTTTATTAGTTGGCTGACAAACCTATTTATGCAAAGCCTAATCTACGACTACGCATTGAACTCTTTAGAATTTTTCTTCTTTTTCTTTTTTCTCTTTTATTATTTACACGACCTACATCACATTAGCGTTTATACTCCTGGCGCGAGGTTTGAAGGTTGTAACTTTTTCACGTGGTCTATCATTTTTGTATTTAATTCGAGTTTTGCCCACATTCTAACTTGTAATACAATCATCGCTCCTTACTAGTAACTACATTGAGTGTTTTAATACTGAAATGGTACGCAATAGGGCTAAGCGCTCTAAACGTAATAGGAGTTCACCAAACCCAAGTGATATGTCCTCTGTTAGTGACTCTCTTCGTGATTTTGCTGTAACACAGCAGCTATCACCACTTGTTAGGACTTAAATAGTGACATAAATTATGTGACTGAACTAGGAGAAATAAAGCCTACTCTCAACCGAGTCAACAGTATTTTGTCAGACTTAGAACCTGTATCCTATTTGCTGCGTAAGAAAGATGATTTAGACATTGAAAAACTTTAGCAGGTAGAGATCTTTATTAACTTTATATCTGACGAAGTTGTGAATAGGCTGAAATCTCACCATAAAGCTATTGTTTATAATATACCTGATAAATTCCCACTACGTAAAGCAAAGACTGTCATTTTGAAAGCCTGTAATATGTTGCATGTCCCGTGCGATTGTAAAAGATTGAGAAAAAAGGACTGGCAAACCAGTTGTCCAGTCTTGTTCCACTTCACATCAACCTTTGACGCTAGGTGCTTCATTGACTCCGTAAGTAACATTAGACCTAGTACGGGCCTCACGCATATCAAGATAGTTGCAGACAGAACGACCCTACAACGAAGAACGGCTAATCACACTACTCTGCATAACGGTGTAAACAAGCTTGAACAAAAACGTGACTCAAGCTTCCGACCTTATTCAACCACACCACATCCTTCACCGTGTCCTAGTGTCAACTGTACACACTCGGATAAATACTCTCCACTCTATAGAAAACTTACCGAATCTATGAGAGGTAAGTGTGTCGATTTGGACACGTTGACAACTCAGGCGTCAACAGATAATCTGCACACTCCCACTGATACTAGAAAATTTAGAAATACTAGTAGTACCCCTCAAGATTGCTCTCATTCTAAGAACCTCAGTCTAGATCTACTAGATAGTGAACACTTATCGGAAGCTAGCCAAACTTTAGCAAACCAACACACGACAATGCATAGTGAGCCAGAGAAACCTGACTGCTCGTCTCAATGCTACCCTAAAGTATCAACACACTCCAAAACCCAAGCCCGTAAAAGCATGCAAACTCCGCCCATAACATCAAAGCAGAGAAAGAGCAAGGCTTCTTCTAAATTACAGGATACCGCACCATCCACTATAAATAATATTTCACTTAAGACCAACCAGAGTTCTTTGAAAATACCTACAAAATCAAGCCGGATAACAAAGCAGCAGAGATATCCCAGGAAAGTAGACTTCTTGCACTTCGCATCAAATACTGGGGAGACGTATTTCGTTTCAAACCAACCCCCTATGCAGTGGAGTACTACCACAGACAGCCGTGGTAAATCTGAGTACCACATCTTGAGTAGGGCAGGACGCACTTTCAATGCCTTGAAAACTCGTCAGAACATGCCTCATGTGCCTAAAAACGTACAGTTTGCATATTCCCTAAATCCCAACCAAATGTACTCGAACTTCATACCACTAAACAACAAAAACAAACATAAGAACCTGATGGGATCCGCCTACAGGATACCTACAAACCTTGCTCAACAGGCTTATTACACCTACACTAATAGTCCAGCACTTTCCTTTGGCGGCCCAATGGTCACATCGAGATCGTACAAATCACTAATAAATCCCCCTCAAACTTCAGTGTATCATGACCACGGGTTGCTTCGTTATGCCTCTATGGCATATAATAACAATGTGCCAATGTATAATTGCTTGCTGTCCACATACAATCCGCCAGAATTTTTTCGTTTGAACCGCTATCCACAGTATTCTCTTCCCCAAAAGACTCAAATAGAACCTCGAATCGTAACTTAGCACTTTTTGCAAACAATGAATCCCTTAAGTCTACCTTCTCACTATCCCGTCATACTCGCCTCACTTCCTCCCCTGTTCAGTCCTCACTTATTCCACATCGTCATATAGATAGTACCCTGCCAAGTGACAAAGTACCCTCTCCCAACCCCCTAGTGACTAATGTCTCGCTGCTATCACTCCCCTATACTCCATTTTTTTCTTCCATTCCAAACAGAGTTCATGGCGATTCTCCACTAACTCAGGTAACCCGTGACCTATCTAATTTGATTAGTCCCATACAGTTCTCCACTATTCTATTTAACCCCCGTTCCCTCTTCAATAAAATCACTCATCTTAAATCCCTAATGTACTCAGTTAACCCATGCTGTGTCCTAATAGCCGAAACTTGGTGTACTCCCGATATCTCAGACCTTACACTTCAAGTTGATAACTATGTCATATACCGCAAAGATAGTAATTCAGGAAAAGGCGGAGGATGTATAATATATGTTCGATCCGATTTTTCATCATCTCTTATCTCCCCAAAAGGTAGTGAACTTTTAGAAGACGCTACATTTGTCAGTATTGACAAGTGTTCCCATCATCAATTCCTGATAGGTTGTATTTATAGACCACCTAATGCTACCCATAATTTTACCCAACAATTAGGTCATTTATTCGCATCATTATCATTGCTTCCTATGACCAAGTTGATAGGAGGAGATTTCAATATGCCTTCTGTTACTTGGAACCCCTTGCATGGACCTCCACACCTTGATAAATTCTTTGGAATACTTGAAAGTAATGCATGGACTCAAGTAGTACGTAAAGCTACACGAAAGTCCAACTTATTAGACTTAATCTTCTTACAAAATGCCCCCAACTACTCACTCAGTACTAGCCTTGAATTTCCTGGCAGCGACCACAAAGTTGTCATTTGCCAGTTAATTGTCAATGAATGTTCATGTACTAAGAGTAAAACAAACGATCCTCTTGATTCTCGTAGAAACTAAGCTCCAATTAACTGGTCTAATACCGAGAAATTACTACATGATCTTAATTGGGATATATTTTCCTCCTCTTACGAAGTTAATAACTCACTAGATGCTTTTTACCATAATATAAATTTATGTCTTGACAGTGTTGCACCTTTTAAAGTGATTAAACCGCACATCCCAAATAGTAAATACATCCCTGTTAAATTTAAAAACAACTAAGGAAGTTACGAAAGAGATTATTCGTTCAGCATGACTTTTCCGTAATTTCCAGTATCCATTCAGTATTCACAAATATATCAAACTACAAGAGAAGGAGAGAGCTAGAAGCCGAAAATTGGTGTACTCCCGATATCTCAGACCTTACACTTCAAGTTGATAACTATGTCATATACCGCAAAGATAGTAATTCAGGAAAAGGCGGAGGATGTATAATATATGTTCGATCCGATTTTTCATCATCTCTTATCTCCCCAAAAGGTAGTGAACTTTTAGAAGACGCTACATTTGTCAGTATTGACAAGTGTTCCCATCATCAATTCCTGATAGGTTGTATTTATAGACCACCTAATGCTACCCATAATTTTACCCAACAATTAGGTCATTTATTCGCATCATTATCATTGCTTCCTATGACCAAGTTGATAGGAGGAGATTTCAATATGCCTTCTGTTACTTGGAACCCCTTGCATGGACCTCCACACCTTGATAAATTCTTTGGAATACTTGAAAGTAATGCATGGACTCAAGTAGTACGTAAAGCTACACGAAAGTCCAACTTATTAGACTTAATCTTCTTACAAAATGCCCCCAACTACTCACTCAGTACTAGCCTTGAATTTCCTGGCAGCGACCACAAAGTTGTCATTTGCCAGTTAATTGTCAATGAATGTTCATGTACTAAGAGTAAAACAAACGATCCTCTTGATTCTCGTAGAAACTAAGCTCCAATTAACTGGTCTAATACCGAGAAATTACTACATGATCTTAATTGGGATATATTTTCCTCCTCTTACGAAGTTAATAACTCACTAGATGCTTTTTACCATAATATAAATTTATGTCTTGACAGTGTTGCACCTTTTAAAGTGATTAAACCGCACATCCCAAATAGTAAATACATCCCTGTTAAATTTAAAAACAAACTAAGGAAGTTACGAAAGAGATTATTCGTTCAGCATGACTTTTCCGTAATTTCCAGTATCCATTCAGTATTCACAAATATATCAAACTACAAGAGAAGGAGAGAGCTAGAAGCCGAAAAAATGCTTCTGAAATTACGTGACAAAATAGCCTATTTAGCAGCCACCCTCAGAAAGAAACTTTATGCCCTGTCCAGTATTCCTACTACTCTCAAAATCAAAAATAAAATAACTAGTAACCCTATGGAGATCTGCGAAGCGTTTAGTAAATCCTCTGCACACTCTTTTACTAGAAACAGTCCACTTATAGGGATGATCAGCAACTTTAACCAGCATAAATTAACTGGCTTGAAGTTTACAGTTACTAATGTTAGAAATGCTATAAGATCACTAAAATAGGAGATTTGCACTCACATAGTTAAGCACAAACTAACTATATCTTCCCAGCACGGCTTCATGTCTAAGAAATCCTGCATAACTTGCCACCTAGAATACTTCGACTATATAATAAACAATAGAGATGACGGAAAATTAATTGTTACCCTATACTTTGACTTCACTAAAGCGTTTGACAAAGTACATCACTCATCTCTCTTATATAAATTACAAGCTTTCGGGGTAACGGGCAAATTGCATGATTGGTTAGCTTCGTTTTTGAAAGATCGCATTCAATTACTGAAACTAGGACGATATTTCTCAGGTCCTCAAAATATCACCAGTGGTGTCTTCCAGGGTTCAGTCATTGGACCATCGTTATTTATTATGTATGTTAATGACAAATGCCACTGTTTTCAAGAGGGTAAGACCTTTATGTTTGCGGACGACCTCAAAGTTGTCTATACATTCAACCCAGATGAAGGTCGAAATATTAACGACATAATACAGAGAGATCTCAATAAACTAAGCAAATGGTGTAATAAATGGTTTCTTCCCCTTAACACACAAAAGTCAGGGTACCTATCTTTCGGAGAATCTAACCCCGAGATTAACCTACACCTTAACGAACATGAATTTTGTCATCTAAATAACGTCTGTGATTTAGGAGTAAGGTATTCAAAAAGTCTATCCTTTACCGAGCATGCTTCATCACAGGTCTCTAAAGCTCGTAGACTTATTGGTTTTATTCATCGTAACTATCGTCTTAGCGAATCTAAAGTTATTCTTTATAAAACTTGTGTTAGACCTCTACTTGAGTACTGCCCAATTATATATAGTTGCATGCGTTCACTAGATCGACAAAAAATAGAGAAAGTTCAACGGCATCTTACTAGACTATTAACCCCTGGCCGACCCTATGATGCTAGATTCTGTGCTTGGAAGTTAGACCCTTTATGGGTCAGAAGGATTAAACTTAATCTTACTATACTCTATAAAATTCTTCATAAAGAAATTATAGCAGATTGTACTGCCTTGACATTTGCTGGAAAACATAAGTATGACTTGCGGAGCCAAAACTCTCTGGTAACAGTGCAGAGAGACACTAGTAAGCTAAAATCCTCCTTCTTTGTTGCACGTTATGCTAACCTTTGGAACCGGTTTCCAGAAAGCATACGACAATCTAATTCCTTGTCACAGTTTAGATTGGCAATAAACCTACACTTGGACAATGCCGGTATCTGTAACTTACTTAGCACAACTTATATAGATTATGGCATTTTAATTCTACTTAAAACACGACTAAACAATAAAAGGCACTTGTAGACTTTAAAAGCTTTTTAATTATTCACCTACAGGCCAACAGAACGTTTTTCTACCTAGAAGAGAGTGCTTTGGAAACTCGTAATGCCTATGCATTTCTTAAAGGTGATGTAGTGTCTTTAGTCCCCCATACTTTATCTTATAGGATAAAGTAGATCTGAAATTTACCATAGTTATCCCTAGTATCAGTTGACGTTTCCCAGAATAAAAAAGTCGAATAACAAATGAGATTTAGTTAATCCAATATGTACACTTTAGGTCTCACTATAATCAGATGTACTTAACTGATTCTGTGCCTTCTCGCGCTTTCGCTTGTTCCTTTTCTTTATCTTTTCAGTTCCCTACTATCGTGTCACGCTAAAAATATAACCCAAAGTCCACGCTGGAAAGGAAATTGCATCTTTGTGATCTACTCATGATGCTTTAATGTGTTACCTCCAATCTCCATCGTCCACTTGCAAGGTGCCGTCCCACACAAGGACATGTTCGTACTTGATGCCACAATAGACTATTTCAAACAACTGTGTGGTATCTAAATCTTCCTTGTGTCGCGTCTTTGACACTCCATTTTTGAATTGATTACATATATTAATAAGTGTTCTCTACTAATACATTCCTGAAAACTCAAGAATGAAATGTATCTTCCAGGTTGTCTTGTAAATGGTATTATCAGTCAAGCATCCATTTCGCCAAAACTTTGTGTTCCATTCTGAAAGAGTTAAACTTTCTGTATCATAATGACCGTGCCTGTAAACTGGCGTGATTTCTGTAATGAATTTCAGAATAATAAATACAATATACTACTTCGCCAATTTGATTTGTTGAATTATTATACTCAACTGATGAGGCCCAAAATAGTTTCTTCACAACGCTTAGTGTAAATGAGTAGTATGTGATTAAAATAAATAAATAAATAAATCTACACAAAGAAGGCACGATACTACTGTGCCCACCACATCATTATATAGCAAGGCGGGTTATAAGGCCTCATTTCCTAATGGTAATCGACTCAGTAGTAATCAAAGTCCTAAGCGCCCACAGGATGTACGTAACCAATCAAAACACAGCGCATTTGAATACCACCGTAAAACAAGCAGCAAACAAGTACACGACCCTTTTGACTACCCTGTCGCAAGTAACTTTGTAAGAAATTTTAGGGCGCCAAATACACACCAGTATGCTCTAAGCCTTGGTAACCCTTCACCATACACCTATTCAGATCGTGTAAGTGGTTCAACCCTTCCTCCTTACTATTATAATTATAATTATACGCCTGGTGGGCTACTAGGGCATTCTCCACTTTATGCACATCGTCAACCAGCTGCCATGTTGCCTAACACAAACTGCTCTGAACATCCTAATATCTCTGACTACTGTAATAATCTTTTTGGATTAGGCAGTCATTAGTCCCTTTAGCAATACGGCTTGCCCAGACATTAGCTCAAACAATCAGACTGCCTTTTCAAACCAACATCTCGTTGTAACAAACACAAAAGACTTAGATAAGTACCTTATTTGATTCTTCACAACACACTCTTCATTTCAGAACTTTTCAGTAATTAACGCCCGCTCACTTCTTAAAAAAATATCTACCCTAAGAACTATAGCCTTATTAGCTAAACCTTCTTTAATATTTATCACATGAACATAATGTTCCTCCTCAGTTCCATACTAACTTACTTACGCCCGTTACTCCTCACTGAGGAGCATAGGCCGCTCACCAGGATTCTCCATTCAACTCTGTCTTGAGCAATCCTTTCCAATTGTTTACAGTTGCTGTTCATCCTTTTAATATCTGCTTCCAATTTCCGATGCAGCGTGTTCTTTGGCCTTCCTTTTTTCCGTTTCCCAACAGGATTCCACGTTAATGCTTGTCTCGTGATGCAGCCTGACGGTTTCCGCAATGTATGTCCTATCCAATTCCAACGTCTTTTCCTAATTCCCTCATAGGCTGGAAGTTGGTTTGTTCTCTCCCATAGTAGACTTTTGCTGATAGTATCCGGTCAACGGACATTTAGTATCTTGCGTAGACAGTTGTTTATGAATACTTGTACCCTTCCGATGATGTTTGCCGAAATTCTCTATGTTTCAGCTCCATACAGCAGGACTGTCTTCAAGTTCGAATTGAAGAGTCTGAATTTGAGGTTAGTTGATATTTGTTTTAAGTCCCATATGTTTTTCAACTGTAGGAATGCTGTCCTGGCTTTGCCAATCCTTGCCCTTACATCTACATAGGATCTTACTTCTTCATCAATGATGCTCCCCAGATACGTGAAAGTATCCACTTCTTCCAGAGTTTCTCCATCAAGTTGAATTGGGTTGGTGCTCTCTGTGTTGTATTTCAGAATCTTGCTCTTTGCCTTATGTACGTTCAGGCCTACTGATGCTGAGGTTGCTGCTACACTGGTTGTCTTTGCATGCATCTGTTGGTGTGTATGTGCTAAGAGAGCTAATTCATCCGCAAAGTGCAAATCATCGAGTTGCATCCTCCTCCCCAGTTACTGGCTCAGAATTAGACATTAAGAATAGTACGTTATATCGCGGCAGTAGAGAATATAATTGGGGTGGCGGTTGTCTGTTATACGTAGGTGTTTGTTTGTCGTCTAATAAAATCGATGACGAAATATGTGGCAAGTTACCAGGGTCGGTCTTGATATCAGTCAATTCCCCGAACCATAGTTTACTCTATGGATGAATATACAGAACTCCTAACACCTCGACTACTGTAGATAACAACATTATTAATGCTTTTGTACATACCTCTGCCCTAACTTATAATACGAAAGTCATTGCAGGAGACTTTAACCTTCATAGGATAGACTGGAATGTTGGCAGAGGACTTTCATACGATGAAGAAAACCTTCTTACTACATTAGACATTCACAGTCGGACAGAGTGTGTACACACGTCCACTAGGCATCATAACATTCTTGACCTAGTTTTCTGTCATGATGTCACTCCTCTGTCACTTCAAGTTAGCAAAGAGCTCGAAAGCAGTGACCACAAAATGATTTTATGTGCTCTTCCTTTTGATTTTAGTTACTCCAATATTCATAAATTACAAAAATCTAAACAATATCGAAATTATAAAAATGTGTACTGGAATCTTCTTCACACCCTTCTAAGTTGCTCTGACTGGAACAATTTTTTTATCTAATAGTCCTACAGATGCACTAGATATTTTTATCAAATTAATAACTCATGTTTAGATACGATTGCACCTATTAAACTAAGCAATGTAATCAAGTCAAATGGTTTGCATATACCACTTCATTTCCATAGGAAGCTAGGACGTCTACAGAAGAGTTATAGAAATTACCATGACCTTTAATCAACAAAAAGAAGTTCACAGATTAAGGGAGATTAATGAAGAGTTATCAGCAACGCACAGTAGCTCCAAAGTACAAACTCGGTACGGCTGTTCATTAAACGCCTCAAACCTTCCCAGAATAGTGACATTCCCTGCATTTTACGAGATGGATTAATGCTTGCCGAACATAATATCATAACCAACTTGATCAGCGATTTCTTTGCTGGCAGGGGTATACCCCTGGAAGACAATTGGGTAGACGTTATCAATTTGGATACTAACCATATGGAATCAATTACATTCACTTATGACAATTTGTAAGTCCATCAACTCATTTAGGACGTCAAGTAGCCATGGAGTAGATGTCATGGCATCCATTTACTTCAAACTCGGTGGACCTAATTTACCATTAATCCTGTTAAAACTATTTGACCTTCCAATAATAACAGGATCTTACCGTAATCGGTGGAAAACCTCACACATATGCCCTTGATTTAAATCAGGTGACAGAACAAACCTGCATAACAATAGGCCTATAAATATCACTTCGGTTATCTCTACAATAATTGGAAAAATAGTATGTGATCAAATGTCTGATTATTTACTCTCCAAAAAACTTATCTTTAATTCCCAACATGATTTCCTCAAAATTAGGTCCTGTATGACTTGTCACTTTGAATTATTTAATTTGGTCCTCACTAAACTAACGGAGCGGGGTTTGAAAATTATAACTTTTTCACGTGGTCTATCATTTTTGAATTTAATTGAGTTCTGCTCACATCTCAACTTGTAACACTATCATCGCTATTTACTGGTAACTACATTGAGTGTTCTAATACTGAAGTGGTACGCAATAGGGCTAAGCGCTCTAAACTTAGTAGGAGTTCACCAAACCCAAGTGATATTTCCTCTGTTAGTGACTCTCTTCGTGATTCTGCTGTAACATCGCAGTTATTGTCACTTGTTAGAGCTGTAGACATTATGAAGAACTTAAATAGTGACATAAATTATGTGACCGAACTAGGAGAAATAAAGCCTACTCTCAACCGAGTCAACAGTATTTTCTTCGACTTAAAACCTATGTCCTGTTTACTGCGTAAAAAAGATGATTTAGACATTGAAAAACTTAAGCAGGCAGAGATCTTTATTAACTTTATAGCTGACGAAGTTGTGAATAGGCTGAAATCCCACCATAAAACTATTGTTTATAATATACCTGATAAATTCCCACTACGTAAAGCAAAGGCAATCATTCTGAAAGCCTGTAATATGTTAATAATGTAAGAGATTGAGAAAAAAACTGACACACCAGTTGTTCAGTCTTGTTCCACTTCACATCAACCTTTGACGCTACGTGCTTTATCGACTCCGTAGGTAACATTAGATCTATTACGGGCCTCAAGCATATCAAGATAGTTGTAGACAGAACAACTCTGCAACAAAGAACGGCTAATCACACTACGCTGCATAACGGTGTTAGTTGGAACTCTTTGCATGAACCTCCACACCTTGATAAATTCTTTGGAATACTTGAAAGTAATGCATGGACTCAAGTAGTACGTAAAGCTACACGAAAGTCCAACTTATTAGACTTAATCTTCTTACAAAATGCCCCCAACTACTCACTCAGTACTAGCCTTGAATTTCCTGGCAGCGACCACAAAGTTGTCATTTGCCAGTTAATTGTCAATGAATGTTCATGTACTAAGAGTAAAACAAACGATCCTCTTGATTCTCGTAGAAACTAAGCTCCAATTAACTGGTCTAATACCGAGAAATTACTACATGATCTTAATTGGGATATATTTTCCTCCTCTTACGAAGTTAATAACTCACTAGATGCTTTTTACCATAATATAAATTTATGTCTTGACAGTGTTGCACCTTTTAAAGTGATTAAACCGCACATCCCAAATAGTAAATACATCCCTGTTAAATTTAAAAACAAACTAAGGAAGTTACGAAAGAGATTATTCGTTCAGCATGACTTTTCCGTAATTTCCAGTATCCATTCAGTATTCACAAATATATCAAACTACAAGAGAAGGAGAGAGCTAGAAGCCGAAAAAATGCTTCTGAAATTACGTGACAAAATAGCCTATTTAGCAGCCACCCTCAGAAAGAAACTTTATGCCCTGTCCAGTATTCCTACTACTCTCAAAATCAAAAATAAAATAACTAGTAACCCTATGGAGATCTGCGAAGCGTTTAGTAAATCCTCTGCACACTCTTTTACTAGAAACAGTCCACTTATAGGGATGATCAGCAACTTTAACCAGCATAAATTAACTGGCTTGAAGTTTACAGTTACTAATGTTAGAAATGCTATAAGATCACTAAAACCTTCATTCAATAGTGGAGAGGATGGAATACCGGTTAATTTGATTAAATATGGTAGCTCAGCTTTCCCAATACTGCTCACAAAAATATTTAATCTCTCCTTGGAAGATGGAATTTTTCCTAGTTCCTGGAAAACCACGTATATAATCCCTCACTTCAAAAAAGGCACCAGACTTAGCATTGAAAATTACCGTCCAATTAATCACTCTTCCGTTTTATCTAGAGTCATGGAGAAAGTTATAAAATAGGAGATTTGCACTCACATAGTTAAGCACAAACTAACTATATCTTCCCAGCACGGCTTCATGTCTAAGAAATCCTGCATAACTTGCCACCTAGAATACTTCGACTATATAATAAACAATAGAGATGACGGAAAATTAATTGTTACCCTATACTTTGACTTCACTAAAGCGTTTGACAAAGTACATCACTCATCTCTCTTATATAAATTACAAGCTTTCGGGGTAACGGGCAAATTGCATGATTGGTTAGCTTCGTTTTTGAAAGATCGCATTCAATTGGTAAAACTAAAACGATAAGTGTTCTCTACTAATGCATCCCTGAAAGCACGCACCAGAAAGCATACGACAATCTAGCTCCTTGTCACAGTTTACATTGGCAATAAACCTACACTTAGACAATGCCGGTATCTGTAACTTACTTAACACAACGTATATAGATTATGGTACATTTATCAATGGACCTCCTGGCATTTACTTCTTCTTATAACACTACTAAAAATGAAGTTACTTGTAGACTTTAAAAGCTCCTTGATTATTTACCTACAGGAAGTCGAACGTTTTCCTATCTATCAGAGAGTGCTTTTTTAATCTCGTAATGTCTATGCATTTCATAGAGGTGATCCAGTATGTCTTTATTTCCTCATACTTTATCTTATAGGATAAAGTAGATCTGAAATTTACCATAGTCATCTCTAGTATCAGTAGACGTTCCCCAGAATAAAAAAGTCGAGTAACAAATGAGCTTTAGTTAATGCAATATGTACACTTTAGGTCTCACTAGAATCAGATGTGCTTAGTTGGTTATTTGTCCTCTCGCCCTGCTGCTTGTTCCTTTTCTTCATCTTTTCGGTGAAATTAAACTTTACCGACGAACTTGAGAAGGCCAATCAGAATTAAGATATTTGTTTCAAGATCGCGCGGTCATTCAAGTTCAAAATGCTTTCTTTAGATCGTCTGTTTAGATTTTTCAATAACAACGTTATTATTCATAATCTACATGCTCTCGGATTACTTCGCAGAGAGTTGATTTGTGATTGTGGGCTCGATATGGCTTAAGTACAATCCACAGATAGTCGAGATGGAGTAATCTTTCGTTGTAATGGTTGTTGGCGAAAGAAATCAATAAGAATAGGCAGCTTTTTTAGCAAGTCTAGACTGACACTAAGGCAAACATGGATGTTGGTTGTATTATGGGTTATGCAGTTGCTTGTTACGCTGGCATCGTCTCTTACAGATAGAAGTGAAGTATCAGCAGTGCTCACAAATGCTGAGAAATCATGTTACGCTTATATCTGTCGCTGGGAGGTCTCGGAAGAATCGTCGAAATAAATGAAACAGCCATTAGAAAGCAAAAATATAATATATGAAGATCTGTAAAAACCGAGTGGGTAAGTAATACTTGCTTAAATATTACTGGTAGGTTCCTGGTATTCACGACCAAACATTGAGAAAGGGACATATCAAGTATGCCCCAAGTCGAACTGCAAGTGTATAATGTGTGATTCTTTATTAGAATTTCACCGTTTTTTCATAATAAAAATGATTTTATCTACCAGTGCATTCTTATTGGCTAAAAGGCGCATCAAGGTCGTCGAGAAAGTTTAGTTTCACCATCTTTTCAGTTCCCAACTATTGTGTCACGTTAAAAGTATCACCCAGAATCCACGCTGAAATGGAAATTGCATCTTTGTGATCTACTCATGATAACTTAATGGGGTACCTCCGATCTCCACCATCCACTTGCAAGGTGCTGTCCCACACAAGGTCATGTTCGTACTTAAAGCTACAATTGACTATATCAAACAACCGTGTAGTATCAAAATCTTCCTTGTGTCGTGTTTTTGACACTCCTTTTCTTGAACTGATTACACGTATTAATAAGTGTTCTCTACTAATGCATCCCTGAACACTCAAGACTGAGAAGTATCTCCCAGTTGTTGGTTGACGGTTTTCTTGTTTACATTTAATCTTCCAGCATATGAATCTAGTGTCTTGTAAATGGTATTATTAGTCAAGCACTCATTTCGGTAAATCTTTGTGTCTTATTGTGGAAGAGATAACCTTTCTGTATCATAATGGCCATGCCTGTAAACTGGCGTGATTTATGTACTAAATTTCAGAATAATATATGTATGCATGTATGCATAAACGAAGCCTTCGGCACTTGGTATTAGTATTATACTTAGACATATCGAAAGCCTTTGACAAGGCTAACCACAAGTGTCTTGTAGGCAAACTCTCCTCTTATGGGATTAGGAATCCATTACTTCCATGGTTAAACTCTTTCCTCAGTAATAGACATCAAATAGTTAAAATTAATTCCACCCTTTCGAAGGCATAACCGGTCGCAAGTAGCGTTATACAAGGAAGTGTCTTAGGCCCATTGCTCTTTATAACTTACATAAACGATATATGCAAATGCTTCAGAATGGGTAGACCCTTTTTATACGCAGATGATCTCACAATAGTGTACTCGTTTCCCCCTCACGAATTTGCACACACATTCAGTGGCGTCACTGCCGAGCTTAAGAAGGTCTCAATATGGTGCTCAAAATGGAAGTTAGATCTTAATACCTCTAAGTTTGGTGGGACATAATAAATAAATAAAGTTTTTATTCTCAAGTATCATTGTGTACATGAGAGCATGCCAGTTTACAGACAAGATCTGAATGATATAAGTTTACATACATACAAATATTTAGACGAAGTGATAGTGTCAGGGCTTTCCTAAGTATAAAGATATGCATTGAGAACTAAACCAATTGCAACAAATATCACAGTATTAGGACACCATTTATGTGTTGTAGCGTGGTGCATATATGACGAAGTCCTGCGCGCTCCTTGACCAATGCGTTACAGTTCCAAAAAACGGCTAAGAGTTAGCAGATTGGATCACTGTACACGTTCAGACGCGAGATAGGACCAAGGGTACTTGGAACTTGGGTGTTGAGGAGAAGGCAATAGTTTTGTGCCAGTAAGTTCCATATTTGTCTTGCACATAATTTTCTGCAACTAGAAGAAAGACAAAAGAAGGGAGAACACAAAACAAAAGCACTGGTATTCCGGGGTTAACAAAGCTAATCGGCAGGATTAGTAATTATACTTTCGACATACCACTTATGATTATAGGCTGATTATAATGGAAGAACACTATCATATGACGAAGACAGATGAGTGGTGCTTACACGTTCAGAGATCCTATTATTTCGCTAGTGGGGTAAGAAACAATAGTTGGTGTGAACATTTTTAACGAGATTTTGGAAGAGATGAAGTTACTAACATGCCGTACAAATAAAGGAAGTGAATCTGTTTCTCGAATGGCTTGAGGCAAATGGTTCCAGATTCTTGAGAACTTATTTGTGAAATAATTCATATCAAGAGCGGATTTAGATTGCGATATTTTTATTTTCGAGGTTGAATTGCGTAAGTTATAGCAAGAGGGTTCCTCGAGCTGAATTGTATTAGGCGATGAGAACGCTAATTTGTTTAAAATTTTATAAAAGAAGATTAGGTTTAATTTTAGCCGTCGCCTCCATAAGGTATCTAGTCCTAACTTCGTGCATCTAGTTTTATAGTCTAGAGTACGATCAGCCTCAAGAATACAAAGAGTAAAGCGACGCTGCACAGACTGCAGTCTGAGTTTATCCCTAATGGAAACATTACTGAGAATAAAGGTGCAGTATTCTAGCAAAGGTCTGACGCAATCTTTATATAGCAGAATACAAGAATGATTGCTATGAAAGTTACGTAGTATACAGCCTAGTAGTCGATGTGACTTAGGTGTTTGTATATTGACCTGTTCTGTAAAGGACAGACTATAAGAGTACCTTAGTCCTAAGTCAACTACTGACTGAAGCCTAGACAACTTGCTGCCGTTTATGTAGAGATCAAAATTGAAACACTTATCCCCTAAACTATAGGCCTACAAATATCACCCCGGTTATCTCTAGAATAATGGAAAAAATAGTATGCAATCAAATGTCTGATTATTTACTCACCGAAAAACTCATCTTTAATTCCCAACATCGTTTCCTCAAAACTAGGTCCTGTATGACTTGTCACTTTGAATTCTTTAATTTACTCTTTACTAAACGAAGCCTTGGGCACTTGGTATTAGTATTATACTTAAACATATCTAAAGCCTTTGATATGGCTAACCACAAACTCCTTGTAGGCAAACTCTCCTCTTACGGGATTAGGAATCCATTACTTCCATGGTTAAACTCTTTCCTCAGTAATAGACATCAAATAGTTAAAATTAATTCCATTCTTTCGAAGGTCGAACCGGTTACAAGAGGTGTTATACAAGGAAGTGTCTTAGGCCCATTGCTCTTTATAGCTTACATAAACGATATATGCAAATGCTTCAGCATGGGTAGACCCTTTTTATGCGCAGATGATCTCAAGATAGTGTATTCATTTCCCCCCTCACGAATTTTCACGCACATTCACTGGCGTCACTGCCGAGCTCAACAAGGTCGCAGTACGGTGTTCAAAATGGAAGTTAGATCTTAATGCTTCTAAGTGTGGCTGGATATGTTTTGGGGATAAGTGTTTCAATTTTGATCTCTACATAAACGGTAGTAAGCTATCTAGGCTTCAGTCATAACTGACTTCGGACTAAGGTACTCTTATAGTCTGTCCTTTACAGAACAGGTCAATATACAAACACCTAAGTCACATCGACTACTAGGCTGTATACTACGTAACTTTCATAGCAATCATTCTTGTATTCTGCTATATAAAGATTGCGTCAGACCTTTGCTAGAATACTGCACCTTTATTCTCAGTAATGTTTCCATTAGGGATAAACTCAGACTGCAGTCTGTGCAGCGTCGCTTTACTCTTTGTATTCTTGAGGCTGATCGTACTCTAGACTATAAAACTAGATGCACGAAGTTAGGACTAGATACCTTATGGAGGCGACGGCTAAAATTAAACCTAATCTTCTTTTATAAAATTTTAAACAAATTAGCGTTCTCATCGCCTAATACAATTCAGCTCGAGGAACCCTCTTGCTATAACTTACGCAATTCAACCTCGAAAATAAAAATATCGCAATCTAAATCCGCTCTTGATATGAATTATTTCACAAATAAGTTCTCAAGAATCTGGAACCATTTGCCTCAAGCCATTCGAGAAACAGATTCACTTCCTTTATTTGTACGGCATGTTAGTAACTTCATCTCTTCCAAAATCTCGTTAAAAATGTTCACACCAACTATTGTTTCTTACCCCACTAGCGAAATAATAGGATCTCTGAACGTGTAAGCACCACTCATCTGTCTTCGTCATATGATAGTGTTCTTCCATTATAATCAGCCTATAATCATAAGTGGTATGTCGAAAGTATAATTACTAATCCTGCCGATTAGCTTTGTTAACCCCGGAATACCAGTGCTGTTATTTTGTGTTCTCTCTTATTTTATCTTTCCCCAAGTTGTGGAAGATTATGTCCAAGACAAGTATGAAACTTTTCTCAGTGAGGACTGGAGTCAGACAAGGTTGCCTGCTTTCACTTTTTCTTTTCCTCCTAGCACATGACTGGATCATGTAGACCTCCACATCTGAGGGGATGCACTGAATTCAATGGACAAGTAGGATGCAACTCGATGATTTGCACTTTGCGGATGAATTAGCTCTCTTAGCACATACACACCAACAGATGCATGCAAAGACAACCAGTGTAGCAGCAACCTCAGCATCAGTAGGCCTGAACGTACATAAGGCAAAGAGCAAGATTCTGAAATACAACACAGAGAGCACCAACCCAATTCAACTTGATGGAGAAACTCTGGAAGAAGTGGATACTTTCACGTATCTGGGGAGCATCATTGATGAAGAAGTAAGATCCTATGTAGATGTAAGGGCAAGGATTGGCAAAGCCAGGACAGCATTCCTACAGTTGAAAAACATATGGGACTTAAAACAAATATCAACTAACCTCAAATTCAGACTCTTCAATTCGAACTTGAAGACAGTCCTGCTGTATGGAGCTGAAACATAGAGAATTTCGGCAAACATCATCAGAAGGGTACAAGTATTCATAAACAACTGTCTACGCAAGATACTAAATGTCCGTTGACCGGATACTATCAGCAAAAGTCTACTATGGGAGAGAACAAACCAACTTCCAGCCTATGAGGGAATTAGGAAAAGACGTTGGAATTGGATAGGACATACATTGCGGAAACCGTCAGGCTGCATCACGAGACAAGCATTAACGTGGAATCCTGTTGGGAAACGGAAAAAAGGAAGGCCAAAGAACACGCTGCATCGGAAATTGGAAGCAGATATTAAAAGGATGAACAGCAACTGTAAACAATTGGAAAGGATTGCTCAAGACAGAGTTGAATGGAGAATCCTGGTGAGCGGCCTATGCTCCTCAGTGAGGAGTAACGGGCGTAAGTAAGGTAAGTAAGTAAATTACAGATACTGCTTAGTTGAGGAAATTTGTGTGTGTTAAGGAGTAGGTGGATCTTGGGGTCATATTCTTCGAAATATAAGTTTCATAACTTTAAGTGTTGATGGAAACCATGTAATACACCATTTAATTGGTTTATTAAAATCTGTCGTCCGTTGTTTGGCGAAATGTATAGACAACTTCGTTTATAAGTGTTTATTATTGCATCTATAAGACAATGGATTTAAACTGACGGGAATTCTGTCGGTCGTTTCGAAATATGTTGTATTCTTATTATTATATTGCTTCAAGCTAAGCAGCGACTTTTATAAACACGGAGAAGATAGATTACACAGACATCGTAACCGTGAGTAGCGCTCGTACTAGCAAAATTTAAACACTGAAAAGAAAGACCCACAAATATAGTACCGAACAAAGATAAAAAGGTTGCTTTAATTGGAGCAGAAACTGAACACCAAGAAAAGCGGCATGTTTGCCACCAATTATATTCAAATAGGCTATCCGAAACTGGTTGCCAAAATAACTAAAGGATTTAAGGCCCAAATCAACCAAGAAATATGTGGCATACTGAACTACCACTACAGTGAAAATTGGTGCGAACGTCATTATTCTAAGTACATCTTAACTGAAAATAATTTTAACTAAGGCAAAATGCAAGATTTGGAGACTGAACAGCAACCGAAACGAAAAATATTATTGAGCATGAAGTGCTCACCACTTCAAGCGGTGCATGTAATATATGCAATACTTTTGGCTTCCCTTGAATTTCAGTAGCAAAAAGTTCATGATCAACCGAAAGCCACTTTCCCGCTAATAACTGCCCATAATAGGCGACGTTACATCCTATCGTAAGTCAGCTGCTTTGGATTAACGCTGAAACTGTGCTTAGGATTACACTGGTAGTGTCATGAGCAGCAGGGGGTCTTGTGATTACAGAGAAACCTGTAAATAGCCAAGCAGCAAATCTATGACCTCAAAAAACAACCACTCCTGAAGTACGTGCTTATTTTAGCAGGGTTTTATTTAGAGATGTGAAGTTTGTTTTTAATTACCCCAGATTTGCCAATCTTAAATCAAAATACGCAGCCACAGAGGTGTTACAATTTGTCATTTCATTCAAGCAAGGTGCAACTGATGCGTTGGCGTTCTTCATTGATGAAACATTTTAATGATAAAATTATTAATTTATTTCCTTTTATCAAAAGCAGGCCATTTTTACAGGCGAGCACAACAAATACACATGACAATAATAGTGTTGAATTATTGCACAGGCTGATTATACTGTGATATATAGAGATAACGGAATAATGAACGTTATTTTAAATTAGTATTTATGCAGAGTCCGTTACGAAGTAGGCCTCGGAACGGCCTTGTGACACAGGAAAATTCCAGGGTATGTTCACGTCGCCATATCGAAGGATTGCATTATAGCAGATGTAAATATTTGACGTTTTGCGTAGCATGGAGTGGTTAAAATTGCTTAACGTAGCGGAACGAAGTTCAAGGTTAACCGTCAATGTCAAGTAGTGCGGTATATATATATGTGTGTTGTGACGCCAACTGTTATGCTACCCGATCAGATGAGACAAAATACGCGTGAGTTCTTATGAGCTTAATACGGTCCGCGTTACGATCTCAAGGGTAGCGGAATTATATGTCTGATCGCTCCAATTCTCGATACGATTAACTGCTAACGCTACCTCAGATACTTGTACTTTTGTCGGATACCACAACATTTTCTTCCCAGCCCGAAACTATTCCAAAAGAATAGATTTGTAGGAAAGATTTGTATTGTGGAGCGAAACGGAGATGAGACTGGCGAACAACGTTCACACAATATGCATCGATTTTTTATATCAATTAATTTACAGTGGCTATTCATCAAGTGAAATTATCGACATTTTACAAATACAATAAATGTTATCAGCAGTAGGACTCACATTAAATTTAAATTAATGTAATAAAAGTTTACAAATCAAGCTTACAAAAATCACTATAACTTCTTTCTCTTGATTTAATTAACCATTGTATTTTCATGGATTATGAATCCCCAACAGTATGACACTAAGGAAAGAAATTACAAACAAAATTCCAGTGAGTCCAATAATTAGTTATAGCTTTAATTCAGTGTGAGTATGTTCATTAGACAATAAATAAACCAAAAGTAGTTTAAAGGTTAAATTGTCATCAAAATTGTGAGTTGTTTTGTAAGTGGTGGTGGAAGATGGGTAAAAATAGACAGGAACAAAATGGAAATATGCACTATTAACTATGCAATATAGACAGAAAATCAGTAATCAATGATATGAAATCTAACTATATATCACTGATTAAGAAGCTTCGCAGACCTAATTTGCTTAAAAGAAGTGTGCTATTACAGGACCTTACATTTCATAAAAATTCACAGTTACTTGTCATATCAATAAACGCCAGGTTACTTACAAACAAAATTAACTGTCTCAAAGCCATTATGGTCATTACTAACCAATGCATCGTATCAATTACCAAAACCTGGTGTAAACCAACTTTACCAGATAGCTCAATAAACATCAATAATTATACTCTCTTTCGAACTGACAGGCACAACACTAATGGGGGGGTGGCGCTATAATGTACACTCTTTCTGACTTAAAGGCATGTAGACTTAATAGTGAACATATAGGTAAAATTGGGGATTCAACATGGGTAAGCATAGCATATGGCACTCAAAGGTACCTACTTGTATTATGTATATATAGACCACCCAACGTAGTCAGCACGTTGAAATATCATAAAATTGAGGTAGCGGAGGCTTCCGTACTACAAGCGCCATGACATAACCACTCCATATAGTGCATACCAAATAGTCAAAAATCTCAACTGCGCCCTGCTCAAATATTTGCTAAATATGGAAACCAAAGCATTGAACAGTACCAACCCGACTTCCCCATGGATTAAGCTGTTCAAATCTCGCCTTGATCCAAAATTTAATTAACTTTCTGACTTTTTGACTATATAACACTTGGAAGAGACAGAGGTTTCTCAGTAATCGTACTCTATTTGGACTTCAGTAAAAAATTTGACGGTGTCCATCACAACCTTTTCCTCTCGAATCCACATTCTTCTGGCATACGGGACCCATTGCTAAGATGATTTAAAGCATTTCTAACAGGGCATCACCAAACTGTAAGGGTCGGTTCCAGATACTTAGTACCAGTAACTGTAGTTAACGGAGTTGTACAAGGAAGTGCAATTGGATCATTGCTTTTTCTTCTCTTCATCAATGATATATGCTATCAATTCGTGCAAGGTAAAACCTTTTCGCTGATGGCTTAAATGTAGCCTATTCATTCTCACTCTCCACAAATAAAAAAATATGATTACCAAAACAATCCATGGAGAAATCGACAAGTTATCAGAGTGAACTAAAATATAGCGTCTCCCCCTAAACGTGGACAAAAGTGGATATATTTCTACTGGTTGCAACTGGAACTTACATCTTCACCTATACAAAACACAAATAAAGCCTCCAGACGTTGTCTGAGGTTTAAGGATTCGACGTAGCAATAGCATCTACTTCTCGGGGCATGTGGCATATTAAGCTAAATGGATTTCTAAGAAAAAATTTCCGCAACCTGAACTTAAAAATATTACTGTGCAAAAAAGTGTGTTCTTCCAATATTAAGATATGGTTGTCTACTTTACAGCAACGGAGACAAACATGCTTAGTGAAAATTGAGTGTTTGAAGAGCAGTCACCAAAAGCCTACTAGGCGTCTGTAACACACAAGATTATCGCCAACGATGTGACAAAATAAAACTAGAACCTTTCTGGATTCGACGGCCAAAATTAAATCTTACTATCATAAATCGCCTTATAAGTGTCATCACTCACTCTTTAATATGATTGTCGACTCCCTACACCTACCCAAACAACCTGCGTAACATAGAAAAACTATCATTATCCAGCTACGTCAAAACTTAATTACAGTTAGATATCGGGCATTATTGTATAAACTACCAAACACATTCACTGTAGTAAATCATTAACCAAATTCAAATCACTAATTAATGAATACCTGTCGGATAAAGGTATATTTAATCTCCCTAACTACAATGAAAAATGATGACGTACATAAACGAGATCATAGCTCTGTAGAAGTAGTTAAAATGAATCAAATGAGTTCATAATGCACTATATACCTATTGAATTTCTATCTATTACACATGTTTAATAGTGCATATTTCTATTCTATTCCAGTCTATTTTTACCAGTCTTCTATTAGCACTTACATAACAATTCACAATTTCGTTAAAACTTTGACCTTTAAATTACTTTAGGTTTATTGGTTGTCTAATAAACTAATTTACACTGGATTTGTACTATATTTATCTACTGATTTTCAACATCGTAAATATGCACATCCATATTCTTTTATTCGAAAATTTCACCCCTCTAATACTACTTGTGTCAACATTTGTGATTTCATTACATTGACAATTACATAGTTTGACCTCTTCATTATCCTAACTGTAGGACTTTTAGTCGTTGGATAAACCTTATCAAATAGTACTGACATACCACATGTCTACTAATTTTCTATCTGTATTGCATAGTTAATAGTGCATATTTCCATTTTGTTCCTGTCTATTTTTACCCATCTTCCACCACCACTTACAAAACAACTCACAATTTTGATGACAATTTAACCTTTAAACTACTTTTGGTTTATTTATTGTCTAATGAACATACTCACACTGAATTAAAGCTATAACTAATTATTGGACTCACTGGAATTTTGTTTGTAATTTCTTTCCTTAGTGTCATATACATACATATACTGCACTACTTGACATTGTCAGTTTACCCTGAACTTCGTTTCGCCATGTTAACAGATTTCAACCATTTCATATTTATGCTAATTTGATGAAGCCCAAAATAGTTTCTCCACAACGCTTGTTGCAAATAAGTCGTATGTAATTACAATGAAATAGTGTGCACATAAGGTAACAAACTGGGAGCTAAATTCAATTTTATATACTTGTCGCTGTTGGGTTCTCGATAAGGATCCATAATGAATCTCTTCGCGATCACGTTTTTGATAGTTACGTTCTGTAAATCATTCAAAGTACATTTGTTTCCCGTGTAACTGTGCAGATTGTATGGAATATTCTTGAATTCCTTACCGTATGACTTAGAAATATTGTACGTAGTACCATATGAATTACTGAATAGTATTCTAGCATCCAGTTATTTGTTATAAGCTTACGTTTGACTAATTAACTGCAATCTTAAGTAAAGATTAAATCTCTACCAGACACAGTATGCTCTTATACATCTAATTGATTTTCAATGACAAATGGATTATCACAAAGCCTTATCTCTGGACTATTCGTCCTATTTATGAATAAAATCCCCTGTACCCAAAATTCTTAAACTTTCTTCAATTCAGATTATCTCATGATCCTTTGGACCTCGCGACTTCTCGAAAAAATTCGAATATGATAAACAGGTGATCCACCAACTGAATCCTCCTACATATTAACAGATAATGAAGAATGTCTCGCATTGATAACTACGACAAACCTATCGTTTAAAGTTTTTTAATTACAATATCACATTTTGTAGCAGAAAAGGAGACTTTAAGGCAACATTTGTAACTCCATAGAACGTCACATTCATATGTCATTCTGTGTCAAATAATTCCCGATCTTGTTAGGGATCATCTACAGAAGTTTTAGTTATTTTATAGCGGAATTATTCTAGACTGTTTCGAGTGCCTAAGTAAGACAATTTCCCAGAAACAAGCTTCTACGCCATGTATTTATGTCATGAAAAGACTATTATTACAGTGAAATACATTTATTGAAAAGCTTCTTTCAACTCATAATGAAGCGGAAAACTTTTGCATACACGCCATGTCGCTCATGCAACTTCTTACACTTGTAAACTACTTATAAGGTCTAACATTAAACTAGGCTTAAGAAGCAACCATTTGGTTATAACACGAAGCGGATCAAACTCTTTTGTGATCTGAATTTGCTGACTGTTGAAATTTTTACCTGAAAACTTAATGACTTCACCTACCTGTAAGCTATCCAAAATGAATTCGACAACCAGTTAGTTTATACGAATACTAAAGAACAATATTCTGGATGCTAAACATTCATCATTTCACTTATTGTTAACAATTTTTACCTTCAGATTTGAAAAGAATGCAAAATGTATTAAACCAACCAAAACGTATAAACATCTGTTACTTCATAGACTCAAATGCTAAAAAATAAACAGTTAAATACTATAGCCTAAAAAACTTACAATTTAAGCCTTGGAGTTTAATAAGCATTTTTTCTTGGCTTTGTTCTAGAATCAATTTTATTCCTAATTCACTCAAACCACCACTTTTAACAAGTGTCTTTTGAATTACTGCTCTATAGTGGTAAGGCCCAAACGTGAACAGAAGTTGGCTACCCCTGGATAGGCCAACGTAGCAGTGAATAGTTCATCGAGACGAATGGTTATGTGGGCATTCGTCATCGATGCTGACCATGGTTCTCTTAGTAGACATTACAGGCTGAAAGCTTTTGGCCCCGTACTATCACCAGATTGCGACATAACGTGGCGTGGAAAGCAACTCCTTGTTTGGTTTACCAGCAGAGAAGTTGAAAATTAGCTTACGTTCCCACTATTGCCAAATATATCTGTAGGAGTAGGCTTAATGGTTTCTAGGACACATTACTGGTAGTCTACTCAGATTAGTTCCTAATACTTGATGAATGGCGTGGAGTAACTACCTAACTTGCGTAAAGTCACAACTTCTGTTGACCCCACTAGCCTGGCCCACCTTAACCTCGGTGGCCAGGTTGCTTGATTAATACAGAGCCCGTTAGTGGTAAAGTTGTATTTACGGTGGTCACACTAAGAAGAGCAAAAAACACATCATCACGCGGCGCGTTGCAATGAGTCACATAACTCTGGTTAATTAGTGTGCTATTATCAGCCTCTGGTAGTGGCTAAAATGGACCTGAAGATAAAAGTGCCCTGGACAACTGGAGAAGCAGTAATACAAAAGTTTATTGAAGCCCTTCCCCAGGATGCTAACTAATTCAAGGAATTCAAAATAACTCTCATGTTCGTACCTGACGCCACAATTGACTATTTCAAACAACCGTGTAGTATCAAAATCTTCCCTGTGTCGCGTTTTTGACACTCCTTTTCCTGAATTGATTACATATATTAATAAGTGTTCTCTACTAATGCATCCTTGAACACTCAAGAATGAAAAGTATCTTCCAGCTGTTGGTTAACGGTTTTCTTGTTTACATTTAATCTTCCTGCATATGAATCTAGTGTCTTGTAAATGGTATTATTAGTCAAACACTCATTTCGGTAAAACTTTGTGTTCCATTGTACAAGAGTTAACCTTTCTGTATCATAATGATCATGCCTGTAAACTGGCGTGATTTCTGTACTAAATTTCAGAATAATAATACTTAACAATAACAGCTCTCAGAGATATTAGCTTCCTGGTTGATGAAGGCACGTATTCAAACACACTAGAAGTAATAGGCCCTCTTAATATCTGGAAAAGATTGGACATCAAAGACGCAACGTGACTACCTGTCTGAGTAAAATATATCAATAAACCATTAAACGTTCATCTACAATTCACTTGCTAGAAACAATGACTTACAATCATTCGGATCATGATCTGGGTCATCCTTATACCTGTGCACTACACAAAAAAAATCTTTTTTCTCTTTTTTCCTTTTCTTTTGAGATTTTACCCAAATATCAACCTTGCAGACTCCAATACTTCACGATGAATGTTCGCCGAACCCGGTATCTCGCCACTGAAGTGTGTCAGTAACCAGAACCTATAGATGATTATGTATAGGACAAACATGGCACGATACTACTAGCTTTTCTTCAAAACCCGAATTCCAAATACTCTTGGTTTTATCCCACATGTAGTCCATTCTGCTAACTCAGCCGGTTTCTGGAATCGTAACGCACTGGTCAAGGAGCGCGCGTTTCTCTGTAGTGTATGCTCCATGCCACAATACATATATTTAATGTCATAGCACCGTAAACATTGTTGCAGTTGGTTTAACTTTCAAATCAGCTGTTTGTGCATTATGAATGTCCTTACAGTGACACTCTAAATATCTGTACAAACTGAAACTCATATCATTCTGATCATGCCTGTAAATTGGCATGCTCTCATGTACACAATGAGAATAAATGCTATTTATTTATTTATTTATTTATTTATTTATTTATAAGTTCCAGGAATTTCACGATCTTATAGAAGATGAAACTACTATGAACGACAACTAGGAAGATATTAAGAAATCATAAACTACATATCGAGAAGTTTTGGATGGCAACAGACGCCACCATAAGGAATGGATCTCTGCAAGTGCTCTGGATAAGATACAAAGACAAGGGAGAAAGAAGATATCGATTGACAGCATCCGAACAAGAACAGCGAAAACCAAGGCACAGGCCGAATACACAGAAGCCAACGAGCAAGTTAAGAAGAGCATTTGGTCGGATAAATGGAAATATGTGGAGGACCTAGCGGTGATGATAGAAAGGGTTACAGGCGAAGGAAATGCAGGGTACCTATACGATACAACGAAGAAGCTAGCTTGAAAACTCATTAAACCAGAACGGCGATTAAAGACCACAGCTGGTAAACTAATCAATGAAGTGCATGAACAACGAAACGGGTGAATAGAAAACTTCGAAGAACTCTTGAATAAACTAGCACCACTGAACCGGCTAGTCATTGGGACAGCATCTACGGATCTCCCCATAGACACCGACCCACCAACAGTCGAAGCAATTAAAACTACCACCCAACAAATCGAAAGTGGAATGTTAGCAGGGCCAGACAACATACTAGCGGAGGCAATTAAGTCAGATATAGGAGTAACTGCAAAGATACTCTACATTCCCTTCAGGAAAATTTTGGAGGATGAACAAGTGCAAACAGACTGGAAAAAAAGGGTAGCTCATTAAGATACCAATGAAAGATCACAGCAATTGCAGAAACTTCAGAGGCATTATTCTACTCTCAGTACGGGGAAAAGTCTTGAAACAGAGTCTTATTAAACCGAGTGAGAGACCCAGTCGACACCACACTTCGAGATCAGCATACCGGATTGCGTAATGACCGGTCGTGTACCGACCAAATCACGACTATACGGTTTATTGTTAAACAATCAGTTGAATGGAATTCACCACTTTGCACCAATTTCCTAGACTACGAGAAAACATCCAAAAGCGTGGATAGAAAAATGTTATGGAGTATTATTCGACATCATGGTGAAGCCAAGAAGATGGTCAACATCATACGGAATTCTTATGACGGACTACACTGTTAAATCGTGTATGGAGGTTAGCTCACGGATTCATTTAAAGTAAAGATCGATGTTAGACAAGGCTGATTGCTCTAGACTTTGCTGTAACGATGATTCCCATATTCTGCCACACGAAGTGTATGTTCGACCATTACTAGAATGCTGCACTTTTATTCTCAGCAAAGTTACCACTGACAATAAACTCTTCGTATTCTTGGAACTGGTTGCACCTTAGACTATAAAACTAGATGCACTAACTTAAGACTAGACACTTACGGAGACGAAATTTGATTTCCTTAGACAAAATACTGTGTAAATTATCCATGATACTTTTTGATGTAACTCATTTCGTGAGACCATCATGTTATAGCCTCCGTAATTCCACTCCTAAAACCAGAATGCTCCATTTTTAATTGATTGTTCATGTGAATTATATTACAGATGGATTCTCAAGAAGTTGGGAGTATCATTTTTGAAACAGATTTGACTTCTTAATTCGTGTAGTATGCCAGCATTTTCCTTTGTTTCCATAAGGCACTGAATGTATTAGTACCAATTATTATTTCTTCCTGCGCTATCAATACAATAGGCACTCTGAATGCGTGCGCACCATTCAGTTCTTGTATTCTTTCCATTGATTCGATTGTTAGCCCAGGTGAAAAGTCGTCTTTTACAATGCCCCTGGGAGGACTAACTTTACTAATTCATTTGATCAATTCCAGAATAATTTTGCTGTCATTCATTTTAGCACCATGGTATGTTAGATCCCTTGTAAACGAAACACATTACATTTTATGCAGTGTAGTCCACTCGAAAATGCTTGTGATGATATATTTATTACAACTCCCCTTTATACACACCTCAGCATCCGCACACTATTTATTATAGACAACCGTCCACTCACACGATGTTTTCAGTGGTAGTAATTATGTAGTCACTATGCTATCATCTCAAACTTTCGTTCACACGACCAGTACCCTTATACATGGTACTTTTTAATAACCATAAATTTAACGTTCCAATAAAATTATTAGAGATATTTGTGTGAACCAAGTATGCTGACATTCTTTCGAACAACCAAGGTGAGCCTGTGAATTGTTGTATACCCTGTTAGTAATGCTAAACCTCCTTTACGACAAGCGTTTGAAACGCCTGGAACTTTTCCTCTTATCATAGAACACAAGGTGGTCATAAATCGGCATTCCGTATCTTAAGTAATGACTTAGGCGGTAATTTGTCTTATCCTTATGCCCATCTCAGAGGCCACCTTAAAATGATTCGAAAACCAAGATCGAACAAACTTAGAGTGGGAATCTGTTCGTTACATCGAGTGGTCAACTACTGGAACATGCTATCTGAACAGGTGTTGTCAGCCCCATCGGTAAACTCTTTCAAGGAGAAGCCGGATTTAAACTGGTAAAACCACTACAAGGATTAATACAGGTCGCCCGATCTACTATTCTTATCTCTATAGATTGATGTTAGAAATTGATTTACGGAGGCGCCCGTACAACGCTGTGCGGTGCTTGGGTTCTAAGTAATTTATACTTGATCTTCGAAATATTATTTATTCGCCCTATTAGTTTTGATATATGTTAAGGCGACGCAAAATCTCTATTTTGTCGGGACGATTTTCATCTATATTGTTTTAGGTAGTATAACGATGTAGTTGATTTTAGTGGTACTCGACGAATTCAGAAATGACCTTGGTTTTTTTAGCAGACTGATAAGTAAATATGCTTGCTAAAATGGCTGAGTTGAGTGTTAACACTAGATGGCCATCTTAACATTGAGGAACTTCTTAAAACTAAATGTGGAGTTCTGTATCATTTAGATCAAAATTTACGACGACGTTAAGCCTCCTCAATCACAGTTGGACATACTGTAAAAGACACCCGTTATTTCCTGTGCATAACTTCTGCAGCAGAAGCAATCTACATTATAAGCAAGCGAGCGGATGATTACTTATGCCTAATTGCTTATACCTTAAATTTCTGCCTAATAACAAGGCTCGTTGGTATATAGTCTTTAATGGGTTTCCTATTTGTTTCAAAACCTTTGAAAGTCAAGAAAATCTGTAACTGATCATTAGCAGATAATGACTTAAAATAATAGGTATATATTAGTAGGCCTTTAACTGGAGATCTAGGTAAATCAAAGTATTTTTGCTGTGGAGGACTTACAGGTAAGGGAGTTCATCTCACTTTTTAAAGAATGTCATGAGAAACTGACGAGTTTGATTTCTGCTTCAATTTAAAGCCATGCATGACAACCTTTTAATCTGCTGGGCTGTGCCACCTCTCGTAAGTTAACCGGGTACCATGTCCTAAACTAGCCACCTTTGCACTCTTTCCACCTAGTCCCAGCGTCAGAAGCTGTTGCTTGATGTAACAGCCGTTTGATTGACATTCGTAAAATATTTTCAAGTCATTAACGCTAGTATTTTGGAGTGGTAACATTTACTGGGTTGCCATCATTGCTTCCGAATACTCTGCTGAATGCCAGCACTCTATATTGTCATCGGATGTAAGCAACCATTCAGCGACTGTGACTGTCGATCGTAGTCGCCGAACCTCTTAAGCCTGTGAAGACTAGGTTTCATAAGCATAATGAAGGACTTGTCACCAATGCTTTGGAATCCTATACTTTATAATTACGACAAAATAACTGACCAGGATTGGTATGAGTACTCTTGCTTTCATTAGACTTGGATTTATCTCATTTATCACGCTTCAGTTATCACATACAACTATCATGGCACACGAAATTTTCACTTCTTTCTAATTGATCACCATATACAGTGAGTGTAAGCACAAACTCCTCCCAATCGTGTAGTAATTGGATTTCGAAGTTCAAATTACATCCCACATTCATGGACACCGATTGTCAACTGATTCATTATGATTTGAATAGCTTGTGTATTATCACATAAGACCATCAACCATGTACCCATGTCAGTGTTACTTGTGAATAGTAAATCCTTACTACTACGTACTTGAAATACTGAACGTGACAATGTGTTAAAGCTAAGTAGGGAAGGGGGGCAAAAGGTACAATCATTTTGTAAAATCATTCGCGTCATCTATGAAGTGCGTACACATAAAAACTTGGCAGATAGGGTCCTAAAAATCGTAAAAGTCAGTTTTTGGAGTTTGGATAATATAATTCAAGACTGTGACAATGGTAGAAGTTCATCTATAATTCGTCTTCTAAACATGGAGCATTTTATGGTACGTTCTTTGTTCACTTAGCTATTATTACACTGTCTCCCTATTATTATCACATTCCATTGTTTGTGCCGTTGCAAAGTAGCGAACTAAATCAATGGTCCTCTAAGTGAAGTTTTAGGTTTGTTTGTTTGCTTGTTTTAGAATATATGGCTGAGGAATATTAACCGTCAGCCATAACTTTTAATCGAGTGCGGTTCATATGTCATTCGGTTTTAAAAATGTTGCTGTTTTTATTCCTCAATAGTTTAAAGTCGAAGTTGTACATCTATCGCGCTGGTTTATATTGAGCAACCGCTTTCGTTTTTTTTGAATCGTATCAAAGCACCTCTGCTTTATAGAAGCGGTAAACAAAACCTGGCTTAGTCACCTTTGAATCAGTTAGTCGCAGATCAGAAACATAGTCTAATTACATTGGTTTGAAGGACCGGATAATATCATTAGCCGTCGCAAAGTTTACTTTAAATGACTACATAAGTATGTACTTTGTAAATGAGTTTTTTTTTTTTATTTTATCTGCGGAATTTGTAGGATATGATGCTATCTTAACATAGTGAACAAGTCCAAATTATCGGCTGTAATCTCTTCTGGTACACATCAATCTTTGATTGTTCATTCATAATACTGTAAAAATAATTCCATACTGTTAAAAATTATGTTTGAATATAGTGGTTAACTTTCGCGACTGTGGGACACCTTGCATAAACTATTTGAGAACTGAAAATGATACCAATATATTCCCTAGAATTGCTTATTTGCAATGTAACTATCTGTGATGCTCCATTCTTTCTGCTATCACTTTTCTTTGTTTTATCCTTTATGATTGGATTACTTGTATCTGACCAACTAGCTTGTAAATTTGTTTCCCTTAAAGTGTTTGCATTGATGCTTAAATTAAAACGTGTTTATTTACCAATTTGTCTTTTTACTCACCGTGTTTTTTCAATTTAATATTTATTTCTGTACTAGATACGTTGTTTGTACTCAATTCTGAATATTCATCCGAGTTGATTTTATGCTTCACAAATGTCCACTAGTGTAGAGTGTATTCAGTGTTTTGACGATACGTCAGCTACTTTTGACGACCTAATTTTCAAGTTTTCCTCTCCATTGCCTAAATTTGAAGCGTTCTCTGATACACCTGAATTACATCAAACTCTTGCACACGCTGAGCTGACGGTTTGTCGAATCCGAGCTTATTATAATCTTATTCAAGAAATTTGTAGACAATCTGTTACTGTAAGCATTTTATTTATGTATATGTATTTGTCTTTATTGTTGCATGTTTATATTAAATTCTGAAAGTGATGAGTATAGATTTCCCTAAATATGAACTCTTAGGAGAGACTTATTTTGACGTCAAGTATACTACAGTGGCAAACCTTTCAGTTTTTTCACGACGTAGAACTTGATACGTGCGTATATCAGTTCACGTTACCATTCCCTAATTAGCAGATAGACATAAAATTGTCGAACCAAGTCCCAGAGTTGTGGTGGTAGCAACATTGTTAGTTTTAATGGAGAGGATTAGAAATCAAGGATAATGGTTTGAAAAAATGTAAATCAGTAAAATAAAAAAGTGTGATTAGTGCAGAACCTCATAATTTGAAAGGGGACAAAGAATAGATGCACCTTTCAGTACAAATTAGCTACATTACTTATGAAATTTTCTCGAACAATCAAATATTCTAGTATTTTTAAGTACCCAATAAACATTGGGTAACATTTTATTATATTTAGAAGAAACATATAAGGATGTATACTAAAAGTAGTTGAAGTTTGTTGAAATATGTTATTTTACATAGGTTAGGTTGAATTTAATCAGATTCGCTGCTTATATTCATATGGAAAAGCAGTTTATTCATAACCTAATGTTTATCTATATTGCATTCTGCGTTCATCTCTGAAATTATGACGGTTGTAATACTTAGTCCAATACTCATCAACCCACATTGTCTCAGTATTTATGTCATTGGCCACATGCCTGTAGAGCATTGCTTGTTGACACACTAGTGTTACCCCGAACCGTTTGCTCAAAATTTGTTGACTTAATCACAGTTTCGTATTTAATACTCGACTATCTAAATAATGCAGTACTTCTAGATATTTTGCTTTTTGTATATTCATTAGACTTCATGTCGTTTGTTTCTTCGCAGACTGGCGAAGCATTTTCCTCTTCTCTGTTTAAGTTGGCTAAATGTATTGGACTGGGTTTAGATCAAAAGCAATTATTGTTATTCAATGCAACTTCACCAAAAGAATCAGATCATTTGAACACACAGAAGATATTTAATCATGCTGCTCATTTAACAAGTTTATTCGCAGAACAAACAGGAAAGTTAGCCACAAAAATATCTGATGTAGAACAGATTTTTTCGAAAAGTAACGATAGTTTAAATAAGCTCCATGATCTCCGAATAAATTTCCAACGTGCTCATGAACATCTTGATAATGCTATAAATCATGCTGCTTCAGCAAGTTCAACACGATCTTCTATGGATTTACACGTTTTTGACAATCAAGTTAAAGAAGCTAAAACTATTTATCAGACAACAGAAACATTTTATTTATCGCATATTCGTCAGATAATTGGACCAAACTATATTATTTCATATTTGCAGCTGATCGTATTAATACTTTCTGTTCAACAGTCCTTTTCTGAGCAATTGAACTTAATGCTTAATAATTCTGGTAAAACAAATAGTCTAACTTCGTCAATGTTAGTCAAACAATGTAAACAGTTAATTACTAGCATTGAACAAAAAACAAATACCGAAATTTCCAGTAAAATAAAACTCTCAGAAACACCAGTCGTGGAAGCGAAATCTACCACAAGTTTAAATAACCCGTCAAATCCTCGATTAGAAGGCTATTTATTTAAAAGGAGTGGGAGAAAAGGTTGGCGAACATGGGCTCGACGATGGTTTCGTGTACGTGGAAATCAATTGGTTTATTGTAAGCGTTTCCACGGATTAACATCTTCTGATCTCAAGTCTGCATCTGATACTGCGTTCGCAGAATTGAACCAAAAGGTTTGTACTTCGTCACTGAATACTGATCGTTTGACAAATGGAGTTGTTAATAAGCAGTCTGAGAGTGGTCTTTTGACGCAGTTACTTTGTCAAGCTGACCCACAATGGACTGTAATGGAAACTGACCTTAGATTTTGTACAGCCCGACATGTTCAACCAAATAAACGATATACAGCTGGAGAAAAACCTATACACTTACTAAATAATTCTACAGATCGTCGATTTGTCTTTGAGTTGATATCTTCAAGACATCGAACATATTACTTGCAGGCTATTAGTGCAAATGAATTAGATATGTGGGTTAACACTTTGCGGTCTGGCTTTCATGATATATGCCAAACTAATGAACCAAATTATTTAAAGAATGGAATAATGAAAGGAAATTTCATCAGTAATTCACTTGATTTTTTAGCTTCTCGTAGCCCAACCCAAATCAGTTTGGACTTTTCTAACAGTCCAACAGCCAGTTCTGTATCAGGTTTCCCAAGTCGTAAAAACGACCCTTTAAATCAAGTGTCACATTCGTCTGTTTCAGGTCAAGATGGATTACAGAACAACAGTGGCATTTTACTATGGCGTGAACCTGATTTGGCTGGTAATCGTCTTTGTGCTGATTGTGCTGTGGGAGATGCTAAGTGGGCAAGTATTAATTTAGGTGTTACACTGTGCATGCTGTGCGCTGCGGTTCATCGTAGTTTGGGTGTCCATATTTCTAAGGCAAGTTGATGTCAACTTCTGTTATTTTTACTCTTATCGTATTTCTAAGTGTTATTCCAAAAGTATTATAAATTGTCAATGACCTTAAATCAATTTATTAATCATATACAACGTAAGACCTTGCATAAGTATGAATCAATTCCTTTTGCTACACCATATCATCACAAGCGGATGGAATTAAATAAAATGTATTTAAAAAGAGTAGTATCAACGTAGCAACAAAATGGAAATAGGATTCGAAAGTAAGGAATAAAATAGGAGGTAGTAAAATAATGAAATACTAATTCGTAGGTGTTGAGTGAAGTTAGATGTAAAATATGGCTGCTTTTCTGAAACCGACTTTTTGAGGTATGCCTTTATAATTTTTACATTCATTATCTTTTCTTGTACAAGGATGACATTAGATTTATTTCAAGTGGTCAGACATTTAGTGTTATTTTCTAAAATAAATTAAGTGCTTTTATCTCTTAAAGAGCAAGGAAAAGTTGTGGCTCTTCGGTACTTTGAAGTCTTTCCGTACTTTTATTTTGTTTGATAACTGTATTTACTGGTCATGAGATGTAGATTAGTGTAATGCGTATAGCTAAAATAGTGCATCAACTACACTACTTTTTGAAATGCTTGTTTTGATGTTTCAGATATCTTTAAAATTTTTTCCGTTATTTTCTCTATCCACTAATAGTTTCATTAGCTTTTGTTGCCTTAATCCAACAGCTAGTATTTAGGACCTAGAAAACACCAAGTTTGTATCCTAAATTCAATTGTTGATCACATGTAGCGCACAATGATTAATAGCATTACGTGACTTCAGGTTTTACTCATCACTTTATTTTGTATTTCATATAGGTCCGATCACTTACTTTAGACAATTGGCAACCAGAATTATTACATGTAATGTTAAACCTAGGTAATAAATTTGTTAACGAAATTCTTGAATCCAATTGGCAACTTTATGCATCAGAATTTCCTCGTTTATCGTTTAATACACCATTTGAACAGCGTAAAACTTGGATTGAGGCTAAATGGGTTCGTTTTAAATTTGCCCGCCTTCCTTTACCACTTGGAGGTGTATCCGATTCTTTGGAAGCTGTTCAGTGGATCCGACATCTGTATGATAATTGGCGACAAAGGTGTGTTCAAATGCGTCAAGATTTCCCGGAACTTATTTATCATCCTTTATCTTCATCTTCACCATCAGTTTGCGTATCAAATAGTCCGGAAAGGAAATTATCTCGATATGATGTTTATCGACATACTCTTCTAGGTGAGTGTATTAGCTTATTTGATTTATAATGGTTTAGTGGAGATGTCGCCAAAATTCAGTTTTCTTGACTGCCTTGTGTAGTAATGCAAGCATATTTAGAGTTCTTTTCCGCGTTCTAGATGCAAATTGCTGCTTCAGTGCCTGAATTGTTGATAAATAGTGGAGTGGTTGAACACGTCCCTCACTTCACTTGGGAGTCTCGTCAGCGTTAATAGTCTGGTGCCTGACAAGATCTCGACATGGATTTTTCGTTATTTACGGCGTCTGTCTGCTGACCAAATGATCAGTGTAGTTCTTAGCGGTTCTCTTTGTTTTATTACGTTGGCGTGGAGCGTAACCTTTAAGACAATGCAGATATTAGGCACAATACTAAGGAAAGATGGTAAATAAGTTGATAAGGTTGTGGATATTCGCAGACAGATGGTTGAGATGTGTATTACGTTTAATCATCCACCGTATACCACTTTGTGCTATGCTACCTGACTTGTAAGTAATATAGATGAAAGCCGTAGGCAGCCAAACCAAAACGTAGCATCAGTTCACGAAGTTTCGTAACTGTTGGTGAGAGCCGTGTTACTAGTTTCCGACTACCTAGTTGGGATCCGAACGATTATCGTAACTAATTGTTGGAGACTTGCGACATATATCCAAACACATTCTGTATATCAAATCTCCTGAACTCCACTGATATTACCATCGCTTCTTCCACTTTAGTATTCATCTTGTTATGTTGATACGGCGTGACAAATTAGACCGATGCACATGTTCTACCTTGCTTTTAACTGACTGGTTGGCTAACCTATCATTATTCAATTAACAGCTCCATAGATTTAATTTAAGTAATGTTTTATCTATTTGACCACATCGTTATGTTAAAAATATTTGAAAATATCGGGCTCGGCACGCTTTTACAGTGCATAACTGGTAACATACTTGAGGAGAAACCTGGAAAAGGTCTTCAACAATTGACGTAAATGAGTGGGGGGGACTTTAATTCTATCGTTCGTTGCTCGGTAGTGCTTTTTGATCTTCAGTATTTGTTAAACTGGTGGTTATCTGTGGAAGTAATCTTTAAGTCAAACCCAACTAATAATTCAACTAGTTCTATTTTCATAGTTTTTCCTCCAGTTATTTACGTATTCTGTGTCTTTTTTGTTTTAGACGAACTGATAAATATTATCAAAACTTTACATGAAAGAAATAAACTAAACATAAAGCGTGAGCCAAGAGGACAATCAAAATTTATTGAACAAAAAACTGCAGCTGAACATTTAGTTTGTTTCGGTGCTCAACTTGGTTGCCCACTTCTTATTTTATCCGGTCTTACTGGAGGCGCTAGTGCAGATGCAACTTTGAAAGTTAATCGAACGTCTACTACCACTAGTAGTAGTTACCCTGCACTAATATTGGCTTCACGTACTGGTTGTATAGCAGCATGTGAATTTTTACTGCTAAATGGTGCAGATGTAAGTTCTAATAATATGTAGAGTAGAACAGAACTTGGGCACTGATTTAGGGAATATTTAGTTTATTAAAGGCAACATAAGATATATTACTCATGCTTAACCACCGCCAACCTGTATATGCAACAGCGTATAAAATAAAGGTGTCGGCAACCAAACCAGAAAGTGACATTAATCTATAAAGATAGTGAATGTTGATCTGAAGCATATTGGGAGTTGCATATTACCTGGATACGGTTAGAGGGATAGCCACAATCATTGTTTAAAAACTGGTCGATATGACCTAAAGTTGACCACAGAGGCACTGATACATCCATCTTTTACATTTAGTGGTTACACAGTTTCAAAGTTTACGGCTGTTACTACCAATTTATTGGAGCCGCGACTGACGTTCTATATTACTGAGATATTTACATTAATTAGTTGCTGAGCTGTGACCAATTTGGTGTTTGTCAATTTCTTAATAAGCTGACCGAACTCCATCGATCTAGATTATTCAGTAACTGATAGATATTCAGTCAGGAAGTAAATAGTACAGAATTAAGAGATTGTAAAGTGCTAATGTAAGATATTAAGCATAGATGAGCATGGGAGAAAATTCTCACTTAATATGAGAGGACTTGCACGTATGTGAGCGGTGCGCATTCAACAAATACTCCTTTCCTAATTTTAGAAACTGTTATGCGTCATTTTTTATTCATTTCAAATTTTATTAATATTCGTCAAATGAATAATCATCTATGATCTATTTACAAATTGCCCTTTCGTTCATTACGTAATATTTGGTACTTGTAGAGATGCCTCCAATGACTTTTCGAATGACGCAATATCTGTTCATTATATTGTAGTCTTATACATGTTGATTAGCTATAAATGCGATTGTGCAACTTTTGGTCACAACAGAAAACCCCTTAGATGTCAGTTCGAGACATGCCAAGAGTGCATTCAGAGAAGGTTAGCTAAGAACTTTGTTGTGCATAGACAACGGATTCATCCCGAGGGAACTTGGAACGATTTTAAAATGGCTGTAAATGCAGCAACCTAAGTCCAAAGATTATAAAAGACCAATGGATCTCTTAAACTTCTAGTGAACTGATGGAGGCTCGAAAACTCGTTCCACCAGGCCCTGAGAATGATAAAGAGCAATAACAACTGAAGCGTAGACCAACAGAGAGTTTGCGCAAGGACTATGAGCAGCGGTGGGCATCAAAACCAAAATAGTGCGGTGCGGCTGCGCCAATAGGCAATACTGGATAACTGTTTCGACCCATTAAGGACACCAGTATTAGGAAATCAGCTGCTAGTGAGACTATTTCCTAAAAGGTAGGTATGTGAGCTACTCTCAGCTGAGAAGATTCGACCGATGGGCGTGGCACTTTCAATAACAGTTCAACTGATCCCCAGCTGCTCTCCGCTTACCGACTATCCCCAAACTACCTAAGTGGAAAATTGATACATACCCCCCCAACTCTTAGTGAGGTTGAGAAGGCTATAAGTAGTTTGAAGTGATATAAAGCAGCAGGATGTGATAGGTTAACTCCAGATCCTTAAGGATGGTGGTCTACTATTAATAGGTAGGTTGACTGTTGTGTCAGTCAATGTCTGGGAACATAACGTCATCCCATCTGACCGGTCTCATTCACCGATCGTCCTACTTTACAAAAAAGAACAAAAATCTCTTGGCTGCCACAGATGAATCAGTTTGACTAGCATTATGTCTAAACTATTAGCCTCTGTAATCATTCTACGTTTATCTGACTAAGGAAAACCAGGCTAGTTTCAGACCTGGGGGGGGGATAAGGATACACTAATCAAATATTCACTCTGCGTCAGATCCTAGACCATAGACATACCTACCATCGTCTGACAGCAGTAGTATTCCTGAAAAGTACATAAACCTCATAAAAGCTCTCTGCTTAAATACGACTGGTTGAGTTAGGGCACATTCCGAGTTGTCACGAAAATTGTCCCTTGTCTCCCTTTTTATTTAATTTCGTCATAGATGTTCTTTTAGAAGTCTCACTTTCTTCATTTAACTTTTCAGGAATTGATCTCCTTCCAGGAAACCCACTCATCGACTTAGCACACGCAGACGAAATAGTGCTATTCGGTGAAGATACTGACAATATGCAGGGTCTCCTGAACACATTGAGTGACAATTCAAGCATATTCGAGATGCGTTTCTCTCCATGGGACATGCAAAATGTTGCTGCAGGACTAATCTGCATCATCGTTTAAATTGGTCATAGCTAGTTAAGTAATTGAGCATATTAACCACTCTACTTTTCGTAGAAGTCTCATCAGCTTTAGTGTATCAGCGTCTGATTAAATCTCAGCACAAATTCAGAAAGCCCACTTGGCTCTTTTCATCTTATGTCACTTGTGGCATAGGCAGGTTATCCGTTTCTCAGCGAAGAGCCAAGTGTACTGTGTAGCAGTCTGCTCTGTTTTAACTTAAGGGTGCGTAACATGAGCCATGAATATGGAAGATATACATAGGCTAGTCTTTGATCATAGGAATCTTCTCAGTATTGGGTGTATATCATGGAGTGAGTGAATAAGCAGTACTGATGTTGGACACAGACTACTTAAAAAGTGGTAAATCATTCGAAGAGGTCGTAAACCTTTATCGACCGACCAACCTTACCTGACCACTGCCTACCTCGCCGTATGATGTTGGTTGGGCTGGGAGTAGAATGGAAGAAGGTTAGAAGCGACCTCAATAAAACATGGCATCAGTCGATGAATTCTTTGACTACTGGTCTAAACCATGTTTGTATATGCAAGCCCTCTGGTCGGGGTCCAGGAAATAACCGTAATCACTGGCTGGAAACGCTGGGTTGTATGGCTCAGAATCGGTTACAGTGGCGTATGTTTTCATTCTTTATCATCTATATCTTAAGTTCTATTATTCCTTTATACTCAACTTTACTTTATCCTTCCTTTTTGTATTCTATTATCATGTCATGTAAACTTGACCTCGTGTTAATGTGGTATGGTAACTTGAACCTGTGGGCACATGTTAACAACAAATTGACAATTTTTCTAAATAACAGTCGAAAAGGAATTTCTCTTTTCTGAAATGACTTGATTTCTTTACCAGCAATGCACTCAGTTTATTTCGTTGTCTTATTTAAAAGTTTGCATTTTCTGTGAAAAAAATTAACATATGTCGAAAGTTGATTTTTTAACTTCTTAAAATTTCGTTTTCCTCTTGAACATTAGATTGATATAAAAGATGATCGTGGTCGAACTCCATTACATCACGCTTGCCGATTTGGACGTGTTCATTTAGTTTGTTTGTTATTACGTCGACGAGCTAATCAGATGATCACAGATAATGATGGAAAATCACCACTAGATGTAGCATTAAAAGTTGCCAATGCTGATATCGTGACATTGTTACGATTACAGCGGTTGGATGAAACTGCTAAGGTAGCTTGTGTGTGCATGTAAATAACCATTATTATTACCATTACTTTTTTATGCCATATGTCCAATACTAACTATGTTGATTTATTGTTATAAGTTGTATCTGTTAGTGACAAGTGTAGAAACGCACTGTGTACTAATCCTATAGTGGTTTTTAGAAACATGAATGTCTACCAAGTTAGTATGTACCAAAAACACGCATCTGCTTTCTATAATAAATTGAACTGTCGTAAGTTTACTCAAACTTTCTTTTATGTTTGTAAACTTATGTGTGAACAATAAACAAACACACCTGTAGCTGCATATTGCATCTGATGTCACGTCGATTTTATGAGGTACAATGTACATACTCGGATGTCCACAGATTCAACCAAAAATGCATGTTGCTTGAAATGATTGTAGGAATGCGCTATGATTAAATGGCACAATCAATTGTAATATCGAAATCAAAGGCAAAGGTTTCATATGTATATATTATTGAATAAGTAAAATGAATATTAGTAATGACAACGTAAACGCTGCATGTTCCTAAGTAGCTTAACAAGCAGTTTATTTTCATTTCAACACAAAATTTTGGTACAGATGGGAAGACACTTATTGATCCTAATTTGCTGATTTCATCGTGAGCCAAAAACAACAAAGTAAAAGAAACTGTATGCTTCAGATGAAACACAGGTTTAGTAATCATCATTTGAAAAACGATAGCTTGAGTGAATTCACAAGTGCAGTTTCTTTAATATCACCAATCAATGACTTGGTTATGTTTTGATTTCGTTCTCTGAGCTGGATGGTCTAATTGACTTAGTGTGTATGTAAAATTAATCTGATTTACTAGATTGTTAAGTTAAGAAGCACACAGCGTTTAAAGCAACATTGCTGATGTTCATTTTATCGATACATTTTATCGATTGTATCAATAATGTATACATATGAAACCTTTGCCTTTGATTTCGATATTACAATTGATTGTACCATTTAATCGTAGCGCATCCCTAGAATCATTTCGAGCAACATGCATTTTTGGTTGAATCTGTGGACATCCGAGTATGTACATTGTACCTCATAAAATCGACGTGACATCAGATGCAATATGGAGCTACAGGTATGTTTATTTATTGCTCATACATAGGTTTCCAAACTGCCTCCTGCTTCGGAAACCTATTTTAAATGTTTAAAATACATCTGATTTGACTCTGGTTAAATGTAGAATTCCTCTTGGATAAACAGTAGGCTTCTGTATGACCGAACTAATGACAATCGCGATTCTCGTGCTTCTTGAACGGAAAGAACTTTGTAAAACACCACAACATTCAGTACAAGCACACCGAAGGGGATTTACTAGTAGGCTTGTCTGGAGTGAGTTATTTATGCTTCGTAGGATTAATCAATTAATGCCTGTTACCATGTGTGGAGCATAGGCCACCGACCAACATTCTCCAACTAACTCTGTCCCAGGCTTTCTTTTTCAGCTCTTCTCAAGTGCTGTTCATTCTCTCCACGTCTGCCCCTAATTCCCGACGCAATGTGTTCTTGGTCCTTCCTCTTTTCCTTTGACCTTTAGGATCCCAAGTTAATGCTCGTCTTGTGACACAGTTTGATGATTTCCTGAATGTATATGCTATCCACCTCCGGCGTCTTTTTTTTAATTCCTTCCTCGGCTGGATACTGGTTGATTTGTTCTCTGCCATAGCAGGTTGTTGTTAGTGGTATCTGGCCAACGGATCCGAAGTATCTTACGCAGACAGCTGTTGGGGTATTTTTTACTGCATCAACTATGCTCAACTTTGGCTGTACAATAGTTGTGTCCAGTTCGGTTTTGATTAGTCGATCTTCTGCTCTTACCTCATTTATTGCAATTTTATGTTCTTGTTTAATGCTAGACAAAATTCTTGTACGATTGTTTACGTCTTCAGAATTTTTAAATCCAGAGTCAGAGAGTTAAACTAATCATAAGTAATTTTCATAACTTTAAATATTGTGACCCCTAATTGGTTGTTTACTAAAGGTTGGCGAATGAGTGTGAAGTCACGAGGATAATTTTGAAAAATAAAATTTACATACTTGTTGTATCTGTTCGTACAAAGTCTTCGTACTGGTAGTCAAAAAATGCTTGAATTATGAATACTGGAAAATTCAGTTTGAAAAATATTTTTATACCAATCTAAGCATGAATCAGATACAAATTCAGACATTGAGTCACAATTGAACTCTCCGTAATAGAATTAGAAATAACTTCACGTTTTGTTGGATTGAAGTTTTGATGTGAATCGCATAAGCAGTATTGAGCCAGTGCTTCGATAGCTTCAGCTAACTAGCTTCGTCTTAATCTTTCTGAAATTACAGAATAGATTTGAAGTCATCTAACTGTATAGACTTTATAGAATATTAACACCTGTTCAGTTGCCCCTGATATGAATAAATAGATTTTATTACGATAATGTAGATTCCTTTTCATCGATATTACTGGGATTAACTATTTATCTGATTGCTACTCTTCTCCCTAGAACGTTAAGTATTACTGATCCACGGATTGTCAGAAGATAAATCCTGACCTGTGACTGTACAGCATTTATATTTAGAGAAAGTGCCACTATATTTCCCAGCAGATATAAAGTTAAATTAACCTTGTTTCAATTCAAATCCATGAGAAGATAAAATCATCGTAATAAAAAATCATTTTGTAATTTCTGTCTGTTTAATCAATGCAAATCTTAACCAAACTACTGAGATTGAAATCTTACACTACTTGTCATTGACAAAATTACATCCCCATCGAAAGTAATTGTGATGACATAATAGACAGTACTTGGAATTCTATGCAGAGAAATGACTGGTACATAGACTTGAGTTTACATTCCTTATCTTTAAACCCTTTTAATAATAATAATAATATCTTATCAACCGTCAGGTAGCTTATTTTATATAAAGTAGGGAAACATATTGTACATTATTGCATAAATCATTAAAGTCTTGATTTCCTAGTAAGTTTCATTTAATGACTATTTAGAAAAAATTACCAAATATTTGTTTCGTTGCGAAGTAGTTCATCTTAAATGAATACTTTTAAGCCACGTTGCATACACACATCGACTTTATAGTCAGATATGAAGCAAACTATAGATTACAAACTACTTTTTGTTTCCATCTATATTTGTGTTTGTAAATTAACTACAATTATTATTGATACTATTAATAGTGATAACATTGATAACATAATGTCTTTCTACAAAGTGAACAGTGAACACTGTGTTCAGTTAAAATATTTATTGGCTAAAACATTTGCAACTGTTGGGCCTTAAATTCGAACTCGAGTCCATTTATTTGGATTCGAGTGGCCTGGTAGTATCACCCGTCCCCACACAAACGGTATGTGGCTTAATCCCAAATGTATAAACCTGTACACGGTGAATGAGTTACTTTGTTTGAATTTTCTATTCCATGTAAGAGCATACAATAATTGGCAGTGTCTAAAAGTATACATGAAATGTGTTTGTATTTTTCTGTTGATGTTGTTAATAATGGAAGTTGATCGGTGCATGTTAATAACATCAACAGAAAGATGCAAACACATTCCAACTATATTTCCACAATCGTTTTACAATGAACTCAGTGGTTTGATAGAGAACGGATTAGCTTTTGACACGAATGGTCTGGGTTTGAGTTCCGGAATGCAAGAACATCTGATTGACGAGTCCCTAGTCAGAGAAAACGAGTGTCCTGGCTTCCGCCTGTCAGCCACAGTCTAAATTTAATCATTAGAATGTTTACTATATTCTGAGCGAAACCAGACGAATCCTATGTTACTTAAGAGGCCGTATAAGCTATAATCAGTAACAAAATCGGTCATTATTTAGTCACAAACCACACAGTTCATTTGTTTTCTCTAATTGTTTTGGAAGGTTCTAAAGGATTGTGATTGAACAATGTAGTTTTAAGCTTCTTCGCAGTTTCTAAGGTTTTGAATATGGAATCTCGGGAAGAGGTTATCAACAGCCCCCTACTATAATAGTGTAATTTTGCACTTATATTTCGTCTTCGAAAAGTTAGTCGTGCAAATGGTTTATCTATTTTCACCTTGTTTCATCCTCTCTTTTTTTGTTTATGCACTATCTTACAGAATTCTGATTTCACATTAAATGATGAGACAGTAATTGATGTATTTCATGACTTTACTTTACGTACTTACTACTTGAATTGTGATGATAATGTAACTGATGATGAAGGTGATACTAACAATGATGATGATGGTTATGGTCAAATAATTTGTACGAATCTTAAATCATGTGACTTCTCCCAACCATGTTCTTTAACTCATCTACTGAAACCAGAGGTAACATATACTACAGATAAAATAATCAGAATTCGATCAAATTATGAAGTGGATTCTTCAATTCAACATGCTAGTAGCAGTAGTGGTAGTATTAGTAGTAGTGGTAGTAGTATTTATACGACAAATACCGTGAATGTTCCTACCACCACGACTACTCCTAGCTCTATCAATCATGAAATTATTATTATTAACCCCAGTAATAAACTTAGCGTTACTACTTCACCCTGTGGACTTGGTGGTGCCGTTGATATTCGTCGTCGACGTATCAAGAATAAGAAACATCCCGATTTCAGTGATAAAACGTAATTTCATCAAGTCATTATTTGTTTTGTATAATTTGTTTATTATTCTTTTGGTTTAACCATGATTGTATTTAAAAGGTCACTTTCTCTATTAATTATTCGATAATGTAATCTCGTGTTATCATTTATTATTACTCGTATATTATAAATCTTACTTGATCTGTGAACATGTTATTTATTTCATATAGATATAAGATGACTCCATTTCTTTATCTGTCTATTGATAACTTCCTATTCTGCGTTTGTTTTTGACAGAACCTTTCCATTCCATTTACGCCTGGTGTTAGTGTTTCACTGTAAACCAACTTTTTTTCTATTATAAAGTAGTAAGTAAATCATAATTTATTAGAATATATCCTTCTAGTAAGTAAGATGCCATATTTTATGATTCAAGCGCATATACAACCGGTTTATTCATTACAGTATTATTCATTATTTATTTGTTTCCATTCTTATTTGATTTCTCATTTCTATCACCTTATTTTCTTGTGTCTCTTTTACTTATTTAATCTTGTTATTGTATATGAAAATGAAGTTTTTCATTTACTATTATGACGTAACATGTACATTTCTAGCATATTTTTGTATTGTTTTTTTCTCTATCTATAGGGTTGGTTTCTTTACGAAGCTTTCATTATCTTTCTCGGCATTATCATTTAGATTATACTTTAAAATAATACAATGAGCTTATAGAATTTCTTCACATCTGACGAATAGCTTATTTTGTTAATCGTGAGTGTGGTTGGTTTGTTGTCCATTTCCGTCGTGTGTACCTTTGTTTTAATTACCAGCTCTTTAATTTTGTAAATGCTTATCTGTTGTCGTTCTAGCTGATTGACTGTGCCGTTTTCGACTTGCATATGTTGGTTAATAAGTGATTTAATTTTTAGGCGTCTAGAATATCTTCTATTTATTTTTATGTCTTCTCTATCCAATATATCGACATTTTCCCAGTCGAATTCTCCTTCGTAATTGTCCACATATATTGATATCAGTGGTGATTTATCTTTCCAAAAACTGTTTACTAGTGTTTGCGAAGATAGGGATGACGACCACTTTATCGGATGTAGTACTGCAATTTATCTTATATGTTTTGTCTGGCTTGTCCTCTGTTAGTGTCTGTGGTTTGCAAACTATTGCTTGCTTTATGGGCTACACCGGTTCCTGGCAACTTTGATAATTTTTTTCCTTGTTAGATAGAATAGTAGAGGTGATTTGTTTTTGAAAAGCCTATATTAAATCAGCTGTCTCGTTCCAGAACACATCGGCCTCAGCTCTACCTAGAATCTAATGCATAAAACTATTCTTATCATTAGTTTCGTTGCCATCAAAGTTATTACGTCTCACTTCAATCGATTGTCTGAACTTATCCAAGGTGATAATCCACCTAAAATCTAGCTGAAATTGTTGTCCTTTTAAGTCTAGCCGTATTAGAAAGATTAGTTAAAAAGTAGTTCGTCTAAAGCATTTACTTTCAGAATTTCAGTATCTAGCATTATGTTTTGCGAGAGAAGAATTCGTGGCTGTTGGGGATGAGTGCATTGACAGAAAGATGTTTTCCTAGAAAATATAGTAATCCTAATTATGAAGTGGCAGAAAAACCATAAAATTATGATCTTATCGTTATCTATGATTTACCCACTATTCGGAAAACTGCTGGGACTCATATCGTCTGCGACCTATAAAATGTTAGCGTTACACCAATCCATTTTTGTATAGACGTATTCAAAAATGCGAAAATTGATGGTGTGGTATACCAGAAAGTTCTTTGATGAAGACGAATAGTGCAGTAGTAGAATCTTTCATTTCGCTTTCAGAGTAGACCATGGTAACGCATAACTTGGTATACTGCTGTAGTATAGGATTCAGAACTACTCTGCGTAAATTAGCATCAGTCATTAATCTCCACCTGAAGTGGAAGATAGGCCAATTCTCAAGTAATAACCGCAGGAAAATGTTAAACCGATACAGTCCCTTGAATTATTGTTGGTTTCATTGACTATTTGCATAGGGAAACTTAGAACAAAATATGTTTACCAGACCGACATCGTGCTTTGGAATGCAGGCTCCGAAGACCTAGATATTAACTTAGATGTAATTGAAATATCTGTTTGCATCAAATTGCTTCACCGATATTAATAAACGCTAGGTTGGTCCTTGATAAGCGACCAATATCATGTCTGCCTCATCTTTATTACTAATCTAATTCTCTCAATCACGTTGCCATCTGACGAGTAGTTGGAGTCGCATACACAATATTTTTAATGCTACCTGGTTCGATGAAACTTTCAGGAAATATCGGTTTCATGTTAATTGGTATTTGTTGACAAGATCTTGTAATCTTGGGAGTATTGATGCTCCCAGTCACTCAAATTAATGATCACATTTCGATTTAATCACTACCAAAGGATTATATAAACACACCACTAGTCAATACTCAAGGAATAATCGGTGTAAATATCTTAGTCCAACAGTTCAGTCACGGCACGAATAAGCTAGTGATGTCGTCTCTTACTGGAACTAGATGACTTACACTCCAATATACCAGTTAGTAAGTGCTTTCTGTGAATTGCAGACAAGCTGTTCTAATGAAACCAGGGTTCCATGCCAACTAATGACCTAACACTTACTAAGTACATGATGTTTCCTTCATAACAATGCTTCTAACTAGAAAAAAAATGCCGTACAAGACTAATTTATTCACTTTACAGATTCTCTTTTACCACTTTTCAAACAATAATGTGAATAATTAGAAAAAGCTGTCATGTACATACTTATCACGTTTACAAGAAAGTATTGATCAATGAACGTAGAATAAACAAAGACAATAGTTTTTGTAGGTATCACTCATATTGTTGATTGTTTATACAATAAATAGATGATATGATCGTAAAATATGAGTTTCAAATATTCCATGTCTAATGAATCGGCTCATATATTTTGTCTGTCATTGTTTAACTTTTTTCGTATATATATATATATATATATATATATATATATATATATATATATATATATATATATATATATATATATATAATAGATGATTAATGAAAACTGATGGTTCGCAAAGTGTATATATTATTAAATATGTCAAGTTTTACCAGTAAACATTTACAGTCCGATTAATAATTTACTATCGCATACTTTTAATATGTTTGAATTCGACATATCCTTGATCAACCAATGCCATCTAACCAACGTACATTGTTGTTCAAATCAAACTGTTAGTTAAATCTGTAGTTTTTTCATTATGTTAATAAATTAAACAGAAAAAAACCGGCTTATTTATTAATTAATTAACACTGTACATATTCCATAGTAATCATTCATTAGGACTAACATTGATGTGGTTAAAGAATGAACGGTTGATCAGTATCATTCATCCTAGTACATCTTGGTTGATTGATTTCTTAATTACATGATATTTAAAGAAGTTTATGGAAATATTTTAAAAGTTATTAAACTGTCATCCTGTAGACTACATCAATCGTTTGTACGACTGATTTGGTTAGGAACAGTACATATAATCCATGTGTAAGTGTTGTCTGTATAGTTCAGGAAATACAAACTACTTATATTTTTCAAATTAGTTTAGTCACTCAACCAGGGAATAAAGTTTCGATTTTGTCAGTTGGAAAAAATATTCTCATATAGACCAATATCGAATGAAAAATCATTGAAAACCGAGAGGCAGTGAATAACCGTCTCGCCTTATTTGAGCACTTGTCAATAGTATGTTATAGTTAAAATGTTCTAATTAGAAATGCATCTTGTGCTATTCTATGGTAGCGGATAAACGAGTAGGTAGGAAGGTGGGGTGGTTGGATCAAGGTGACGTTTTTGTCCAATAATTTATTGACGGTAAGTCAGACATTGGGATGATTAGGGCTTCAGTGATAGTTTCGACTTGCGGAAAGATACATTCTGTGGCGTGGCTCATAATCAGTTACAATGAAGTGTATCTGTTTACTTGTCATCTTTCCCTGGATTTTGAGTTCCAGTATGTCCTTTTATTCTGTTTTGTCGAATTATATTCTCAGTGTTTAGTGAATGGCATACATAACTCCTACTCTTTTGGCGTTCCTCGTATTTATTTCATTTTGTCGCGTTAATTTGCTTTAGCAACATGAAGAAGCTCACATTTTTGTTAGGCTCCACACTCAATCAACTGGTCATTCAATACCTGTTACCGATGACCATGATCTCCCAACAAACTCTGTCCTGGGCTCTTCTTTCCAGTTCTCAACCGGTATTCGTTCTTTTTCGCAACTGCCTCCAAATTCCGGCCCAATGCGCCGTTTGCTCATCCACTTTTCCTTTGGCCCTGGTGATTCCAAGTTAATACCTGTCTTGTAATGTAGTTTGGTGTTTCCCACGTTAGTCATTATTGTAATCAGATATATATATATATATATATATATATATATATATATATTCGATCCTTTTATTGAAGAAAAAAGTAACTTCTGGGTGTTCAGTTCATAGCATGGTATCTTAAATTTTGAGGTAATCTTTTAACGACACAACTCTATATCAATGAATTATTTTGTTATGCCGTAAAAATGTGGTTGATTTATCGAACACCAACGAGGTGTGCCTAGTCGGTCACTATGCGTGTGCCCTATGCTCACTCAGTTCCAAGCCAGAGATAAAAGAACACAAGACGATAGACCAACCGGACAGACTCAGAATATATTTCACACATCCCTTTATAGGCACATAAAACCAGACCGCACAGCAAACCGATTAAGAATCTAACATTAATAAAGAACAAAGAAAATAGTGATAGCGAACAGGGACAACTTGTGCACAACCAATTTATTGTAGTTCATAGTAAGAAACAATATGCTAAGAGTAAATATAATAAACGGAAGGATACGGTAAGAGGAAAATAACAATCACAGAAATGAAATATTCACACTACTCACAATCAAAATAATTGAAATAGTCCTCCAAAATACAGTTCTGAAAGTTCGTTACTCTTTTTTAAGCGCCCAACATAACATATTTCTACTTCTACGCTAATTCCTTCTTCAATGCAACATGAAATAACAATAAAAATAATAAAATTTCAGTGTAGTTAATAAGAATAACTGACTATATTTAATGTGTCATACTTCAAGTTATTTATTAAGTCTGCTTGGTATAACCTATTATATGATAAAAGCTTTTTATTATTTATAGCCATTATCATTACAGTGATGCTATTGTATCGGTCCTTGGAATATCACTAATCCTCTTAGTGATGCAGACACACGTGACTAGTTAGTGTTGGCATGCCGGAAAACTTGGTTCCAGACATCCTACCACTAAAATCCAACAATATGGCATCAGCGGAATGCATTGGAATATCAAGTCAACCAATTTAGTGACTACATTCCAAACTTTATTGTTAGAATACTATCAGTATGGTGTGACGTTTAGTCTTATGATGAGATATGCTCTGTTGAGAATGTTTAGTGCACGTTGTAGAATCTTACAGTGCAAACAATTGAAAAGTGGATCGACAACTCTAAAAGTACTCAAGGTGCACCTATGTATAATGATCAGTACAATCGATAACGTAAATTTAAGATTATCTGATAATCAAAAATATTGTTTTATAGGACTAGCTGTAAGCATAATATTTCTTATTATCTAGTCACTGATTACTATTATTCTGAAGAAAGTTTACCATATGAAATATTACCTATGATTTTGTACATTATTCACAATGCGTTTTGAAAGTTGCCTTAATTGTCAGCGACCTGTCTACTAAATAACTTTGTCACATAGTATCGCGAACAGTTGGAAGTTGAAAATACGAACTATTCAGTTCTAAGCAATTAATAAAAAGTAGTCGTATTCTCCGTAAGATGTCAATTTGAGCATGTAATTTTGTGTAGTCTTAAACATGAACACGATAACTGTTCAATCCTTTAGATTTTTCACTGGAATTCTGAATAATTTGATTCATGGTAAAAAGATTTCAAGTTTAATTCTTTAAACTATCCTACTTAGTCATCAAACTTTACATCAATTCTTGTAATTTATACAACGGTGTATACTAAAACCATTTGATTATTCACAATGGAGAGTTTATTTTCCTTATAACATTTTGATATCTCTCTCTACTGATATGTTTTCATTCTTGAGATGTATGTGAGTGAACTTGTAAAGGAATATGTTATATATTTGAAATGTTTTGTTCTCTTATGTTGATCAATTTGTGCTAAATTCTATAACTAACTTCATTCCTTATCAACATTGGTATTGCCAAATAGTGTTATAAACGAAAATTCACTTTTATCATGTGATACTGGAATATTTCATTAAGATATAATATTTTATATCTTTGGTAAGAATAATTGGTTATTTAGAGTTTTACAAAAAGACAGAGAAGCTTTCAATATGAATAGATCACGTTGGCATCTTCGATTAAGTTATCTTTTTTAGTTTAATCTACGTCATAATGAATATACTGTCAACTGCTAAATAACAAATCACAATGATAGTTAGAATCGAAGTATTTTTCTGGTTTAATTCAGGTAACAGCTAAATCAAAAATCCATAATGTGACCTAATTAATTTCATAAGTATATACATTTTGCTAATCAAGGGAAGGTAGAACGGTTAATTTACAATCAACAACACTATTTATGAGATTTTTGCTTTATTTAACTTTGATTTTCAGACTTCCTATTTAACGTTTTACGAAACACCATTTTTATCTTTAAATAAATTTGTTTTTAAGACCGTTAAGTGGGTGACTGTTTAATATAAAGTTGTAATTTACAGTATTCATTTCCATTATCTAACAATTGTCTGATATGCATATATCAGTGTAGCGCAACTCAAACGGCCTACTCATGTATTTAAGTCATCGTTTTTGACAACTTTGCATATAATGCGATTAACCAGACTGTTTTGTTTTGTTCAAATTAATCATGGTTGCTACTTAAGTATACTCACTCTCCATTCCAGATAACTTACTAAATACCGGAGAATCCAAGTAGAAACAATATTTGTTGATATATTTTTCTCCTTATCTCTTCCATAAAAGAGGTGGGAGATGAATATATACAAAATACATGCATTTGGTATTTTGATGAATGGTAAAAAACTTTGTAGTGAAGGAATAGTAGGGAACTTATTACATTTCAGAATGAATGCTAACTACTACAATTTGATTCTATATTAAACATAATTTTTACAATTTCTCTTATTTGGAGCTAAGAATACTTTTGGAAAATGTATGGCACTGAATTGAGCTATTATTAATATTCATATTATTATTGAAATGTGTTAAAGATGCAGAGTGACCGTTTGTGCTTATGAGCTATTTGTACACGTGATACGATATACTGATAGCTAAACCCAAACTTGCCTACTCAAACTCAGTAATCAAACTGAAAGACCAAGAACCAGCTAGTCAGATATGACATATATATTGCTATATTGATACCATTGTAAATAGTCTTGAGTAGAGGATCATGCATATAAAACGAAAAGAGAAGCACGTAGGTTACAACGCTTTTCCTATACGATTGTAATAGCTGTATGTATACCTTCGTCTTCATTAAACTAATTACGACCTTTCGAATCGATATTTCAAAATGAGATCTCCATTGGAAATATTACCTTTAAAGCTAACACTTACAAAATGAACGAAAAGTTGACAGAAATCATTAAACAAATTACACTTACTAAATATTAAAAGAGATGTGGATGGCCGAAGGTAACCATCCTATGTATAATTAACTAATTAAAAAGCACAATTAACTCAGAAAATACGTTTCATTAATAGTGCTGATACTGTTTACATGCACTATTATAAACAAATTTATGCAACATACATGAGCAACTCTTTCAAAATTAAGTAGATTACTATGGACAACAAATAAAGAATCGAAATTTGTTTAATGTTATCTGAGATATATTTTTTAAGATTTTAGCATCTTATATATCAATGGTTCAGGAATTTTCACTTCTTTGAGATTCTGTGAGTAAAAGCGTTATACTACTTATAACGATGAGAATAGCTCGAAATATCTAGCGAAAATTAATGTAGGATTTCAGATTCATTTATTGATAGCTATATTTATACACGTAAACTTTTGAGTAACATACATAATGTGAAACAATCACAAGTTGAATAACAGAAATGAAAGTCAACGAATTTTGTTAAATCAAGATTGGTAAACTGACGGGTAAAGTTAGGAGTCTTATATTATAGAATCCTACATAAATGAAAATAAGTTACTCATTGTACAATCCATGTTATGATTGAAAGGATGAGTAGAAACATCATAGTGAGACATTTGCCCACTAGTGAAAATGGATAACATTCTATAAATATGTCGTAAATCAACTTGAGTTAGAAAACTCAACCTTTGTATACCAGTTCAATGGTTTAATGGACAGTCAACCTCCGCGAAACCTGAATTTCTTGTTCTCGATTCACTGATGAGGCCGTGAAGGTGTCCATCTAAGTTACCCAATAGTAGGACAAAACAGATATCTAGTGCTTTGTGGTTTTGAATGGTTGTCTAATCCAGGCCAATCCGTGTTAGCAAATTCAAAATTAAAATAATTATGATTATCTCAACTAACTGAAGTGTATTAGTCAATCAGATCCATTACTTCACTACATTACATTACTTCATTATAACATAATGGTTAACACTATATATATATATATATATATATATATATATATATATATATATATATATATATATATATACTCAGACAAATGAAATAAGATGGTTACGTCATCGTAGCTCTTTACGGTAAATATAGGTGTCAGTTTCTTCAGCATGGTTCAAAGCAATTCAGTATATTTATTATAACATTGAATATGTCTGATATCAGTGAAAATTTTAGTCGTAGAAATTTACGAATTAATCATTTATTTCAGATATTTGGCCAAAATAAATCTTACTAAGTCATCGGTTGGTGACTTTTATTTAATTAGATTCCTGCGTTGATTTAGTAGACTTCCGCTACCGAAAAACATAAGCTTGTTTCTTGTAATCTATAAATAACCATATAAAGTAATAGCAAAGCTTCTAGCCATTACGCATATAATCTATAATCTTCCGTCATTAGAGAGTAAAATCTTTAATCGTTGAAGTGACTTTAATTAACGTCAGTTTATGGAAAAGTCTGAATTCATTGTGTATTCCAGTGAAAAAGGGCAGCAATAAATGATAACAGTGGTAAGCCAGCCAACTAGATTTCCTATGAAATTCGAAAAAATTAAACGACGAATGTTATTTGTGCGAACAGTTCACTTGAGGTTGCAACCTGTTAGCTCAATGATCTGACGCAGAATAAGTTATAAATACAGATTTATTACTGTTATTTGGATTTAGATGTCTTCCGATAATAAAGTTTACTACTTGCCTCAACTATCTTCCCACTCTAACTAATGGGTGGTTCATGGTGTTAGGCAACATATTAAAAATAAGACTTGCGAACCTCAACGAAAAGACAGTCACTTAAAATGTTACAGACTATAACTGAATTCCAACGTTTCGTATTTCGAATGTTTACTACAAAGCATTATATATAGATAAATAAATATCAGACGGAAGATTTAGTACACATGATGAAAGGAAATATGGGCTACTCAAAAGACCACCAAGATAGTTAACTTTTAATGTTAAGTAAATATGTAAAAGAATCATAGCATAATCAAATTAACCACATAACAAACATCGTTAATTATACTTTATATTTTCTGCTTTACAATATGAACAGATTCACCACATTTGGAGAAGTTGTATGATAATAAAATATAAGCGAATAATAGACACAAAGTGAATGGGAAGTAGGCCGATGAAATAACTACTTAAACTGTTAGTATTTAACAATTTAAGAGCTTTCTAGACATTTTAACATCTACAAAGGTACCAATATGCGAATAAATGAAGAGACCCAAAACACATATAAATGTACTATGTATTGAAATCGTACAACATAATTATCATTTTAAACAAACATCATAGCTAGGTACAATTTAATATCAATCTATCTGGTTTATGTTAAAATTTAGTTTGAAAATATCAATTTCTTGTAATTATCCTGCTTATTATTATTACCACTGTTACTATTTTACGTAATGTATCAATATCTTAATATTAACAGATAGATTATATGATCAGCTTTAACACTCACGTGCAAAAATCGACTTTTATTTTTCAACTACCAACCTCACTACTCTGTGTGAACCATCTTCATTAGGATGATCGCCATTTGTAGAAACGCTACCGGACTAGCAAATTGCCATTGATGTAAATTTCTTAGAAATGAGAGTATATTATTATTTAATATCAAAGCATCTCGATCCAAAATTACACTTAAAGTAGAATTTCGCTCACGATGACCTTGAAGATAGACGCAGTCTGTATACATAAGAAGTGTATAAGCAATTTAGATTAACATCGGATGCCTTGAATTTACTCCACAGGTAATTACTAACTATATTTTGTGGTATGTATGTATGTATATTCAGTATAGAACGTGGCACATGTGGCGCACATATGCCATACCTCTATGGCAACGAGAGATTAACACCACCACCATTAGTAGCAGTTACTTCAATAAAATAAAATAACAATAGTAACATAGATTGCGAACATATAGAATATGATTCAGAAAGCGTAGAAAGAAAGTTATGGAATAATTTAAAGTTCATGATTTAAACGAGGACAATGAGTGAATGCATCCGCGCCATTGTGATCGATTCTTGGTCATGTTACCCAGTGTTTCTAGCCACTGGTTACGATATTCTCGAAGACCCCAAACAGGTAGTCTGCAACTACCAACACGACTCAAACCGGCAGTCAGTGACTTCATGAACTGATGCCATGTTTTAGTTTGGCCGCCTCTAACTCACTTCCGTCCTGTTCCTATATCAGCCAACAATGCGCGTCGAGGTAGACGGTGGTTGGGCATACAAACACATGTCCCAACCACTTGAGTCGATGAAGATTTACAACCTCATCGACTGATTTACCACACTATGTAGTATATATGTTTGTCAACCCCTTTCTCATCTCAGACTGTAGTAAATTATCATTGTGATTATAGGCGGAATTCAAAATGAAATATACCGTACACATAAAAGCATAGATCAAGTAATGTCCAGCCACGTTGACTGAACAACACATTGCAACTTAATCAATGGAAGTCAGTCGAAACTGAGGACTGCGTGTTTTATGATCTTTTCATGTCTTTCATGTCTTCTTACTTCACATTGTAAATGGTTCGCAGTGTTACGTAACAATGTTATTTCGTGTATGAAGTGAAACTAGCAGACCTTTACATTTTGAAGTTATATACTGAGGATTATATTTTGTATTTCATATGTTTTTAGTAGATTAGGCACCAAAATTTTTCATCGTTGCTAGTTTTTATTCTAACCATGTCCATGTCCTATTAGCTTTCCTTCGTTTTAATATGCTAGTTTGTTACCCTGTTCTCAAAGCCTTATACACTAGAATAGTATGCTTAGATTATTATTCATATTTCTCAATCTTTGTTGGGTATTAATTTAGGAAAAGTTCGGAAATTTATCATTTGTTAGTTTGATGGGAAATAGGAATATGATTAATCGCTTTAATAGTCCGTCATATCGGTTGTAGAATTTTTAATAAAACTAGCATCATATTCACTTAATACGGAAACGTGTTTAAAATATACCTAGACCACGGATTACCATGTTACAGATTTGATTGTTACATAATAAAGGTTTATATAGAATATCAATTCTAATGTCATGTCAAAAACCCAAAGTATATACAAAAGACCAAAAATATGACTGATAGAGAGACATTATATAGTAATATAAACTGATTTAAACTAGTTCATTTATGATTAGCCTAACTGATTGTAATTTTGTTAAATGTGAAGGCATAAGATGTTTGATTCCGTTTGTTAGGTAACATAAGTGTTTACATGGATATGTTGTCCTTCAAACAGTTACTTAGCTATAATTTGGTGTTATGAAGATTGTGGTTTCTTAACGGACAAATTCTTATAATTAAAGTACAGTACTGACTGATAATGACCCTAATAAAAACATAGTTATTTAATATGATCTTCGTTTCATATATATACAATGCGATATATTTGAACAAGAATAAAAATCTGATATCACTCAGGTTTTAGGAATCATTTTTACATCGCTATAAAAGATTATGAAATAAGAGTAGGGTAGTTATCTGGAAAATGGATTAGTTAGTTACCATGATAATGAAAGTGACGGGATTGATCTGGACAATTTCCAGTAGCACAGTGAATTTCTTATAGTTTAGTTGATCCAACTAGGTGGACAAATTAAGAACTGTCTCTCATTTTAGTTTAAATACAATGATAGCATTCAATATTTCAAACACTTAGAAATTATTTAGCATGCATCCAAAATATTCGGTGGTGAATTCAGATCGAGGCAAAAACAATAGGAATGAAGTGTACAGGCATTCATAAAATGACGACTAATGGCTTTAAGAAAAACACTTTAATCTTCTACTAGGTTTAATGCCATCGCAAAATTTTGATAACTAATATATTTTGTTGGTAGTCTTCTTTTAAAGACTGACTTAAAATAAGGTACTGTTGGAAATTAGGAGTCTATTTCATTCTAAAAGAAGACTTCTCATCAGTATTCGCTCAACTGAAAATGCATTCCTGAAGTACTAATTGGAAACAGTAGCCAATGATGGGCACTGACTAAGACTGGGAATGTGTACAACTAGATAACAACCTGGTGATCTATTAGTTTAGAATTTACTAATTAGAGGGAGTGGTTCGGTTTTGGATTTAACTCCTGTCCAATACTTTACGGTTTCTAGTACTACTTCAATTAAGAATAAACTGTGACAAGTGAAAATTATAAATCAAACCAATATTGACAGAATTAATTCATTTAACTCATCTGTTTAATTCTATAGATTTTTTGTTGGTTTCCAGAGTTTACTTAAATCATTTTTGTCAGCTAATAAGAAAGCGGTATATCATATGGTCAACGTTAAATGAAGAAAATAAACTAATTCGCTTGAGGGGATGAAAAGCTAACCCACCGAAAATGTTATCTTACGTAAAATAGTGTTCAACTAGCAATTTGTTCTTTATCATCTCTTTGATTATCTTGGACACACATTCATATTAGCACAGTTAATCATAAGTGAAAAAGTGATATGAAGTGCACCGAGTAATTCAAAATCAAATATCAAGATAAGTTTTTATACAGAAAATAGAACAATTAAAACAAGTTCACTTAAAAATAATCACTGTAGATAAGCGGTAATTGTCAGATAACAAATGGCAATTTGCGATGTGGCATTATACTGATTAATTTAAATAAATGTAATTAAATCAAGTGAAAAGTATGAACAAAAGGCGTTTTCTTTATTCCATTAAATTGAATTACGACATCGATGATACTGATGCATTAAAGACTTATAGATCACTTTGTAGCCAATTCGGTCAAAAGAAATTCAAGGCAATAAACAAACACAGTCCATTTAACTGAATGAATAAAAAGAAACATAAACGTTGATAATATTAGTTAGGCAAACCAATAAAAGAAGATGTAGTATCAGAAAAAATAACCAGTTTCATCTGAATTAGTGGAAATTGTTACCAACTGGTAGTCCCCTAAGCACGAATGAAAGACCTACTTCTAGTAGTCAATAATACTTTACACGGTACTGATTAAAATGAATTCTGTATAGGAATTAGTCACTTCAGTAGGTCATAATACTACTTTACATTTTATTAATGGCTAAGTTTTAGTATGGTAAGAACAGCAATTGTAATAGAGTTATTTGAATTCAATCCTGTTTCACTCTGTTGAATTTAATTTTTTTTAAGATAAGGCTACGAAACAATTTTTATGCCAAATTTTTGGATTTCTTTTTTATCCGGGCTTTACTTAGTTTTTATATGCATTTATTGTTGCATAACTTATGTAACTTATCTTCTTAACTCTGTATCTATGCTTTCCTCAATTTTATTCCATTCTCGAGGACTTTCTAATAACTGTGTTAATGACGTTTTAATTTTTATGCAAATGTGTTATATTCCTCCTGATGATTCATATTTAAGTGTCAACCTAAAATTCCTCGAAATTTTTCTAATGTGAAGTAGGTATGACAATTTATTTTAATGATTATAATTAATTTTAGGTTGTTTGTAGCTGGCAAGAAGCCACGAAATGAGATAAATCCGTATTAACTTGCTACAACTGTTATTCATGCCTTACCAATACTTATACAGGCAAGGAACTATTTGAAAAAAAAATGACTACGTCTTATATAACGAAACGCTATATTTCTTATTCCTAATTAGAGTTTATGAAATAATTTATTGTGAAAACAAATTGACAAAAAAATTTCTTTCTAATGCTTTACTGAAACTACACAGTTGTATTTATAGTAAATTATAAAAAAATTAGTTTCTTGACAAATATAACAAGATTATGCTACTTAGCTTTTCTAAGAAGAATGCTAGTCTATCAACAATTCAATACAGGAACATTTTGTCAGTCGTGACCATGATGCTTACTTGAATCTTTTTTAAGTCATAAAACAAGTGGGTTCAAAAGGAGAACATATTTAAAGTTACAGAAAGTTTGACATTTTAACAGTTCAAACATCAACTGGGAATACAAAACAGCATATACAATCTTTAAATTTACCATGACCCTAGCAACTTTATTCTGGCTTCTTTGCTGTTTTCTTAAATTTCTCAAATTTA